>VZRE01005085.1:0-40441 GCA_013396775.1 Cephalopterus ornatus
CTTCATACCGGGATTTTTCGGAATCAGAGTATCCTACATATCATTTTGAAGTTCCCTCTGTTGATATATCAGAAAGCCAAGTCCTTCATAGGGCTGGTTCTGGATCCCAGCAGTAGAGCATGTGGGCCTTAGTACTACTTTGATTTCTAAGTCACATGAATGATTTTATGGTGGTAACTCAACTCAGCTGTGATAATACTGAGTCTCTTTGCACTGCTGTACTATGTGAGCTCAGAGCTTCTTGTGCCTGCAGCATTCCAGGGTTCAACAAATTCAGGTGTTTTGTATTTACCAGTAACTTCTTTAATCTTATTAAGACTAACCAGCCACTCAGGATGGCTTATTGCCTTCTCTGGATAATAAAGTAATTATTCTGAATAAGCTCTGCATAACATATAAAGAGCCATATAACATCAGGCATAACATATCAGGCAACAGCAAGGGCAAGCTGCTTCTGGGAGGGATGAGGAACCAGGAGCTGAGCGTGGCAAGGCAGGAAGAAGCAGTTGCCTCATTAACAATTTATGATCTTTCTGCTAATGAAAAACAAAGCAACTATCTCAACTTATTTACTCGTAAATTGCACTTATGTGTAATACAATAATAGAATACAATCAAGGAGAGGAGGCAAAATTTTAGTTCAGCGAAGGATGTAGTGACTTGAAATGCAAAACACAAGTCCTTCATGCAGAATTAGGTTTAAAATTTTGCCTTCAACAAAATCAACACACTTTTTTCTTGTGGTATGTTTTGTTCACATAGAAACAAACAGTACAGTTATTATTTATGTGATCTGGTTCCCTTTTCTAGCACGATCTATGCCTGCATATTCCTCTTTTTTTCACTTGCATATTAAGTGTACTTCTATTCTTTTCAAAACATTCATTTTACATCTCAGACAATGTCTCTCTTAGCAGCTGTTTTGTTTTGCTTAGTTCTGAGGTTTTTTTAAATGTTATATTTTAATTGTTTCAAACACAAGTAAAAAAAAAAACTTTCAACAGTCGCTCCCTGCTCTGGCTTTCTGTCTAGAGGATGACTAGATGGCTGTGTAAACTAGAATTTTAAATCCAAGACTCAATTTGAATTCTATCTGCTCTTCCTTAGACATATGCATTGACACCATCGCACAAGAAAACACACTGAATGAATCTACCACTACCAAAGTCATTAATTTCATAGTTCCTCTTAGGCAGGCACCATCTACCTCCAAGTTCCTAGCATAAAATTTCATTAGAAAGGTAATATTCTGTTAATTAAATACCTTCTAACTTTCTCTAGAGTGTCCAAGCCAGTCCTACCTACTTGCATGTTACTGTTTTCATTTAGTTAAACAGTTTTTCTCTCTGACATTCCACTTCCTTACCCTTCACATGTAATTTAATGACAGAAGACTTTTCATAGTATGATGCATTACTGGTATAACATGTCACAGTCTGATATGTTAATTAAACACATATTTTTAATCTTATTCTGATGACAGAAGCCAGAACATGGGGCAAAAAGAACACTGGATTTATCCCGTAGAATTTTTATTCATACATATGTGCATATATGTATATGCACACAGTTGTGTTCTATGAAACTCTCATTTTAAGAATTCATGTCACAAAAATCATTCGTAGAATTCCACACCAAAATATTCTCGTGCCTTCTTGTATTGATATTTTCCTGTATCTATGTGTCGCGGTCGGGGTTGGTCAAAACACGACACGTCTTCTTCCGAAAACTGGACCTTTATTCCAAACGCTGCCAGGACTTATATACACTTTATTATCTACACATGTCCATGCACCATTGGTTTTCAGTAACATAAATAATTCTCAATTGGACACGTACACTGCACATGTCAGACAACTATGATTCAGCAAGGACAGGCAGGAAATCCACTCTGTGTCACAGCCTTTCCTTCCGTGTCTGCCACCTTGCCAGGGTGCAGAGGTTCCATCTTCAGTTCCTACTGTTTCTAGAGACCCCAGACCAGCTGGGGCCCCCCACATCTATGTAAATGTTTTACACAGACTAAGGCTGCATTCTTGCAGGGGACCCTGAGGGGAGACCTCATTGTCATCTACAGCTTCCTCACATGGGGAAGCAGAGGGGCAGGCATTGTTCTCTTCTCTCAGATGACTTGTGATAGAATCTGAGGGAATGGCATAAAGCTGTTAGGGGACGTTTAGCTTAGATATTAGCAAAAAGTTCTTCACCCAGAGGATGGTTGAACACAGGGAACAGGCTCCCCAGGGAAACGGTGACAGCATCAAGCCTAACAGAGATCAAGTGTTTGGACAACACTCTCAGGCACATGGTGTGATTCTTGAGGTGGTGCACGGCTAGGAGTTGGACTCAATAATCCTTGTGTGTTCCTTCCAACTCAAGATGTTATATGCTTTGATGATTCTCACTCTGCTCATGACATCATCACAGTGATGGCCTAGATGGTACACAAAATCCTCTTTATTATGCATCTCAAAGTTCCAGTCTTCAGACAATTCTATTCTTATTCCTCTCTAAGGGCTATAGTGCTCAGTGTTATGCCACTTGTACTATCATAATTATTCAGACTATTTAGTTCTTCCTAGCTGATACTATTATCTCCCTTGCTTTGTTAAAGCTACTTATCTTTGTGCCTGCAGGCATCTTTAGCCCACTCCCACTTTTACTGCTGTGAAGATTTTAAAGTGAAAATACACTTCCCAAAAAGTAAGTTTTTAAAACATATTTAGTAAGAACCTTCCTCACTATTTTCCATTTAGTTACTAACTCTTATTGTCTCATATAGCCATTCTTAAAACTGGGACTTGCACAGAAATTGAGTAAGTGTTAATCCTTCAGTTTAATCCAGTACTTTACATTTGACACAGTTGCTTTATGGATGATGAGATTGAATCTGTTTAATTTAGCTTGGTCAAAACCAGAAGAAACAGTAGAAGAGGGGAATCTGACATGGTGTCTCTGGCATACTGGATTTGTACCATTAACTTCTACAATCTCTAAGATTTGAGGTTAAATTTATATGTTCCAGACAATCCAGTGAGATTCCCACAATACAGAATTGTGGTATAAAATCCATAATGCCCTCTTCTACTTCAATATGAATTCATCCTTCATCTTATATTAAACACTAGATTAAAAAACACCTTAAAGCATTAATCTCCCTTTCCAATGGAAAAAAAAAAGCAATTTCCATTTTAGCTCATCCAACCTTTTAAAATAGTCCTTTATATGAGTTTGGTTATCTTTTGATGCCTTGTTCCTTTTAGTATCTTCTTAATGTTGTGTAATTGACCAAAGGAAGCATCAAAGTAAGTCACTTCACTAACTGAATTAATTTCTGCAGATCATACAGTTCAATTTCTTTTCCTGTTATCACTGTTGTCAGTAGTAATCTATACCAATAAAATGCATATGATTTATTTTCTTATTTTTACTTCAGGAGGCAGTGAAGAGTTATTGAAAATTCAGAATTTAACCTTTTATGTGATGCATTGCAGCTTAATGCATCGACAAAGAAGAGAAAACTGCACTTAATCATTGCCAGTGCTATTTTCACCTAGTTGCTAATGTATTAACTCAACTTGGTAAAAACAGTTGATTCTTACCATTAGAGTTTGCTCTTTCCATCAAGAGCAGTTCTACAATCTCAATCAAATTTAAGAGAAATGGTGAAGTTGTATACTGGTAAGTCTGAACTGTAGGTAAACTGAAAAATCCAAACAGAAAGAATCTTAATATCCATAAGCTCTCCATTTTAATTAATGAATTTATAAATATATTTAGTATGCCCAAAATACTTCATCAGTTTTCTCTAGGAAAAAAGCCACATCACTTGCATCTTCACATTTCTGTAAAATCTATTGGGCCTGTAAACAGAACATAGAGAAGGCAATTTACATTTTGGCCTCTATATATTCTCCTTTGCATTTTGGGCAGAGTGAGTATACAACTTTCAGCCTACTATGCCTGATGCTCAGTACAAACTAAATAATTTTCTGAATATAATCTTATAGACCTCACAACAGATGCAATTTTATAGACCTGACAATGTACAGGCACTTAGTGCTAGAGAATTTTTTTTTCCCTCCAAATTAAGTTACCATAACTCCAGCTTCTTTGAATCTACACCTTTTTCATTTATTCTTCCTCTCATCCCACAGGCTGAGCAACAAAATCTATAAAAACAGTTTTGAAGACTGCAGTTGACTGAAGTTCAACTCAGTTTCTTTAGCTGCATTTTCTGCACTTGATACAAACTATCCTTCTCATAACATGTTATGTGCAATATGAATGTAATTTCCCAGAAAGTCTTTTTACTTCCTTTTGTTCTAGTCTTTTGACTTGTTCTTGGATGCTGCCAATATGAACGGCTTTAGATTTTGAAATAGTTTTGTTCTATACTTGCTCATTTACGGAACTTTGGTGTGTGTTACTCTGGAGTCCATTATTTTTTGTGTGTGTTTTTGACAGCTTCATCATCAGGTTCAAAAATCATTATTTGAACAAAGGTGTTCAGTAAAACTACTGCCAGTACTCAGCTTTGCAGAACACAGCTTGGTATAACTCAGTATAACACTTTAGATTCTTCTAGTAAACTTTTGACCAAAGACTCCATTCTAAAATTAATATTTATTCTTTTGGTGGCTTAGATTAGGCCAAGTGACACTTTAATCACTCTTCAATAAAATATAGACTATATCTTCCCTTTCCCTGAGATTTCTTTTTGAAAACTTTTCCAAAAACCCTTTCAGAGACTTTGACAAGACCTGTTCTTTGTAAACCCATCTTGTCAACTGATTATCTCATTCCCAATTATTTTTCAAACATCTGGTCTTAATATCACTGTGGATTAGAAGCTTTCTCTGATATTGAAATTCTCAGCCCATAATTAAAAAGAAAAACCGTTTGCTTTTTACCACTTTTTATTTTTCCAAAACACAAACTCCAGTAGGTTATAGATTTTAAAAAAAAAAAAATTATGATTCATTATATTAAAACCTTCAATAACTAAACTACATACTCAAAATGTTGCACACATATTAAAGCTGAAAATGCTAACGTATTAATTAGAATTTAAATATCAGTGAGTGGAACTCTTTCACATGAGAGGGTGAGGAGGAAGCCATGGGTGATCCCAACTCAGATAGTGCCCTCACCAGCCAAGACACAATAGTGCGATATCCAAAATCTGTGGACAGAGCAAGGTGCAGGTAACAGGCTGCAGTGACACTCCCAGATAAATCAAAGCAATCAATTGGGTCCAGAGTCCACCTAGTGAATCTAGTCAGGGGATGGGGCCAGAAACATGACTGGAAATAAGACTACAACATAGGTCCGAGGCTCATTGTTATAGTTTTCAAGTGTGCTGAAACTGGGCAGGAATTTTTTCTTCCCTTCCCCCTGCCTGCTGTTTCGAGGGAGGTTGAGTGGGCAATTAGCAACACAAAGAAACTGGCCAGGCCTGACATTCCAAAGCTGATCGCCCTTGGGAAGTCTGTGAGGGGGAGGAGGGTCTTTTGGGCTTTTGGTTTTCATTCCCTCTCCGGGAGAGGAAGGGGGTGAGGTTTGGTTACGGGGAACAGAAGAAAACTGGTTGAAAAAACAGCCCTGAAGTTTTTTCTGTCTCTGCTCTCAACCTGATTACCTGGCTGCAGTTTTTTTTTCTTCTTGTGAACACCATTGAAAGAAGGGACAATTATACCAACCACCACAATAGACTGCGTGAGTTTTCTTGGAAACGAACCTTTGTTAATTTTTTTCCCTTCCCCCCTTCCCCCCTCTCCCTTTCCTCGGGAGTGGAGATCTCCATCCCCGGGCCTCTCCTGCAAACCCGGGGCCCTGCACGGCGACCGCCTGATCCAACAGCACAGAGCACTGCAGGNCCCTGCACAGCGACCGCTTGATCCAACAGCACAGAGCACTACAGGCTCTGCTCCTCTGGGGATCCAACAGCGCCCCCTGCTGGCCAGCACAGAGCACTGCAGGCTCGGCTCCGCCAGTTATCCAACAGCGCCCCCTGCTGACTGTGGTTAGATTTGGGCCAAAAGCACAAACTGAACTGTTTTACTTTTCTTTAAGGGAATTCCTTTTTGGGTATAGGATTATTGTTTGGTGGGGTCTGTTTTTTTTTTTCTCTGTGTTTTGTTGTTGTTGTTGTTTTGCCAGTACAAATAGATCTTTTAATAAAGGGCTGTTATTTTTCTTTTCTCCACACTTTCTCAATTGGAGCCTTTTAATTTCAGACTTACAATTGCTTAGAGGGAGGAGTTTTTGTTTGGTCTTTTCCTCATAACTCATCCTCCTTAGCAAAACACTTCTGTCTTATTAAACCTAGACACTCATCCAGAGACAAAACTTGAGAGAGCATACCTCTAGCACAGCTCTGACAAGGAGGGGGTGTCTGGCCTGACCTGAAATGTCATCCTGGGCCCAAAGGCAGAGTGTGAAGGGTGAATCCAGGGGAGGCTGCTCAGGACAGTTGAGGTGTCATGGTGTAGTCAGGGTCCTGACATTTGACTAAGAGACTTTTCCTAGTTTCTATATCTTTTTTGGTATTGTGGCCGACATGTTCTACTATTCTGTGTTCAGTTAAGATTTGCATTAAGTAAAAGCGTAAGCATAATAAGTCTTGTATCTCAAAACCCAAATTTTGAAAATATATATACAAAAAGAAATAAAATGTATACATGCAGGTACACAAGTTTCTCTTGATCTCATTCACCAAACTTTCTACAAAGGAAGTTTTTGTATCACCTTCTAAAACATTCTCTGCTATTGAAGTTCTTAGACAATTAATAGAACATAATGCCATTAATTTATACCATTATCAAGCTCAGCATTTTTAGTCCCATTTCAATTGAGTTTTCAACTTGAACATTTTTTTTCTACTGGAAATCTCCTGTTTCATATCTTATGGTTATAGTTTCTCTTTTAATTAAGTTCTTAAAATTCATAAAAGAATTATCCAAAACTTTCAAATTATTCAAATTATACAACAATCAATCTAATTGCTTTTTTGTGCTCTTAGCTTTTAATTTTTAAAAATACATTCATCTCGCCAGTTTTGCATCACCTGGAATTTCGCATGCAGTCTAGAAAGCTGTTAGAAAGGGAAAAGTAGTTGTGGGTTTTTGTTTGTTTGTTGTGTCTTGTTTTGTCCCTCAACCCTCCCCACTTGCCACTTCCCCCTGGAAAAATCACAAGCATACTTTTGTATAAAGGAAATAATTTGACAGATTTTGAAAACTTAACATTTTAAAAATATCTACAAGGGGTATGTACTTAATTTATAGGACTGTGGTTTTACTTCTAGGGCTATTTATCCTTTTCCCTGATATTTATTTGAATAAAAATTTGTCAATTGAAGTGGTGTACAAATTATTTTGATTACCAACTCTTCATATTACTCTAGATATCAGGAGGCAAGGATTAGAGGATCAAATAGATGTGTATCTTTCTCTCTACATAGCGTTCAAGCCATCCTGTGTCATCATTTCTAGATATGTCTAGAAGTGAGTGAGGCATCTGGACAGTCTTTTTTTCTAAATAGATGGTCTAATATTAAGTATATAGTCTTCCTTTACCTAGTTGTCCAAACAAAGGCCAAATTTTCTATGAGTACTAGCTAGTTAGCTCCCTCACCTTCACAATCTTTTGCAAACACTGAGAGAAACCAGGCAGACTTTTATACTCACGTACATGAAGGTATGCTTCCTCTGTACTTTTGAAGGAGGGAAATTTTTAAGTATAGTAGCTTAAGAATGGTGCAGAAACTGATCTAGAGATAGGAATAATTTAATTACTTTCCACTGGTATTTCATTACTTGCAAGATCACTGAATTGACTCATTCTCTTGTTGTGTTCAAAAAGGGAAGAACGAGGCAGTACATCTAGTACACTCACATCACCAGAGATCTGTGACCAGCTAGTAGTCTTTCTTTTGCTATCTAACACCTGTTCTCAACCTTGAGTCATATTGTTCCAATAAAACCCTGACTCATTACTTTAAATGAATACACTTCCTTTTTTTCCAGTCAAATACCACAAATACGCAGTCTTCTTTGATATGAGAGTTCAAGAACTGCCACATGGCATCTTTATCAAAACAGAAACGAAGTAACAAGGACAAATAAGTTAAATTGAAAACTGAATTATTTAGTCATTAATGATGTATCATTGTATGATTGAGTTGCATCTCAGCCAGAAACAATTATTTCTAATATTAATATTCCTCAGAATGGTCACATTTCTGCTGCTTTTCATGGAGCTATGTTATTTTCCTTAGGAAACTGACATCCATTACATGAAAAGAGTTTGTAAAATAATACACTCCTCTATGACTGTTGCAAGCACAAACTTGATAAAAATAATTAATTTCATTTTCCTCTACACCTAATATGCACTCTCAACTCTTCACCTACACGTAAACTTCTCAACATAAATACACAGCTAACAGAAATGAACATTTTAAACTATAAATCAGATCAATGTGACAAGGCCCTGTGATTTAAGCTGAGCTGAATCTTGAAATTCTGCTAGGGAAGCTGTAGAAAAAGTAAGAAGAAAAAAAATATTCCAGAGATTTATGAAAGGGATATAGGAAAATTAGATTTGAGTCAAAGTGCAAAGCCTCAAAACGCAGTCTAGAAATCATAGGGTTCTATCAAAGACGGTATTCACAATGTATTTCTCCTTTATAGTCTTTTCTCAGGAATATCACGTCAGTGAGATAATATGACCTGGGAGAAACAACAAGCTTTTGGCAGCAGAATCCCTTCATTAGTCACAAACACGCTCCTCATTTAGGACTGCTCGCTACCAAGGGGATCCTCAAGAACACATGATAACACTTTAATTTCTTTATTTACCACCCGGTGACCAAGCATACAGATAGTACAGCAGATGGATGCATACAAAGACAAGCCAAAAACTCAGTGCCCACATCAAGCTGTGGAGTCTGTATTTAAATATATAAAATACAGTCTTGTGATAAACTACAGCCTCAACATATTTAGGATTATTACAGACTAAAATTAGTATAATCACTGAAATTTCTAATAATTTAGAACTACAGTTATTTCGTTCTCCCCAGGGAAGAGAGCAATTTAATGCACTTACGTAACTATCCAGTTGTTCATAAGAGCCTTCTGCAGATATGGAGATGATCTCATTTGAAAGCAAATCTAAATGCAGAAAGTCTAAAAGCATAGGTCATTGAATAGAAGTATTGTGAAGCTAACAAATGTAGCAAAACTCAATGTAAGACCCTACAGGAGGGGAATGTGAGTTTTTTTTAAACACAGAACAGTTTTGTTCCCTCACTCTCATGCTCTCATACACACCATCAACCACCAAAACTGTTGAGTCCACGTAGTCTGTCCAGCAGCACCAAGACATGTATCCAATGGTCTAATAAAGATTAACATTGACAATAGTAAGAAGTGAATAGAGCTATCCAGTTCTGGTAATCCATGTGCTATCAAAATCCAAACATTCTTGGAATGTTGTCCACCTGCTGATTATTCAACTGGACATAGACATACCCGGTATTTCTGCATTCATATCAATTTAACAAATTTATCTCTCTATTCTATTACGAATATCTACTTAAAACACTCACACCTGGTGTATTAGAATTATGGTATTCTTAAAAGGGTCCTAGCTACCATGGCATGAAATCAACATTATTCTGATGCTTGCTTGGTGTCATTTAAGAACATGGATGGTCCCAGAATTTTGTATTCTGTACAGCTTATAGCCTGACCTGTTATTTCTCAATCACTAATAATTTTAAAATATTATTTTGTTTTATGATGGGTTAGAATAGCCGTTATTATAAAAAGCTCATGCTTATGATAGACATTTCTAAGTATTGTCATTAAAGGATTAAATGCAATTAGACTGTGATGCAGTTCATAATTGGACCATAAAAATACACAATCAAAAGAGGCTAATAGTGCCAGTCAGATTATATAGACTGACATATAAACTAAACAAACTCTGTGATCATTTGAGCTCAAAAGAGTATTAGGTTGTTATGCCACTACACAGAATTTATGAAAATAAGTGACTGCACTTATACCAAAAAAGCTACATGTACAATATGAAACAAGGAGTGTGTACTGAAGCTAATCGTGGTCTGAATAGTTTCTGAAACCTTTTTGGATGCATCCTGCTACTTTTATAATTTTGATGGTCATAAAAATAACCTCCTAACAAAAATAACTACATGAAATTTACTTCCATTTGCCAATTACATTACTGAAACAAACATCAGCAGTGATGTAGCCTATCTTTCAAGAAACCAATGAAAATACATGTGCGCATTTTGTTTGGGCATTTTGAAGACATCAGAAGGATCTGTGCAGCCAGAGTGTAGTTATATGACCGAAAAAAGGAGCCTCCAAGGACAGGTCACTCAAAATGCCAAGCCCTAGAATTCTGCTCAGAATCAATCTGTATATTTGGAATAGATGCAGCATTTAATGTCTTCCTAGCATTCATGCATTATGGCATTAGCTCCGCAAAACAGAGAACTCAGTAGTACAAGGCTGCTGAGGATTTTTGCTTTGAACAATTTTTGTAGAGGGATAAAAAAGGAAACATTTTGAGGTATTAAACTGTTAGATTAACTTCTGCATTTGTTAGTGGCATGAGCACTCATCTCTAGCAGGCTAAAGGATTCTGCTACTTGAATGGCTTCTAACAAAACAAAAAGTTTTGTTAGAATATAATGCTATAATACGTGTTACTGTACACATTTCAAGATCCTTGATTCCTCCCTAAAGATTGCAGGCTGAATGATGAAGCACCTACAGCTCAAGTAGGTAGTGCATTACAGTAAATGTCAAAACAGAATAATGAACAGAGCTATTAAATACTGTATTTTTGGAATGCAGCTTGGCTAGAGCTCATTTTGTATTCTGTATTGAACTACAGAAGTGCACATATTATGATATACAAATTGCTCTGAATAGCTCACTGCATAAATCCAATCCATTAGCACTGCCTGAAAGAGGGTTTATTATAAGTAGTTTCTTTTAAAATACTAATTCAAAAACATCTATTAGACTCTTGTTAAGTTTTGACTGTATTACTGTTGATAACCTTCCCTTGTAACTAACTATATGGGTAATTTCCTTTACCATTTTCATTCTTTCATAATTTAATTCAAAGCATAGTCACAAGAGATCCTGGAAATGCAGTATTGCTTAGTTCTTGATCTTTCCTGAGTATTTCACAAAACTTCAGAGACAGAAAAAAACCTAAATTCTGAAATTATTTCAACAAACATTAAAGAAACAATATTTCTGCCTAGGAGTATAAACAAGCCCTTCCAGGCTCTACACTTATAGAGCTATAGCTTGTTGCTCAGCAGGAAGCATTGGCTTCTCCTTAGTACTGCATATAGTAAATTGCAGATTATATGAATCTTATATGTTTCATCAGCCAGTTCACCCAGGTTCCATTTGGACAAAACAGAATTGAGTATAATTATAAAAGGAAATACCCTCAAGCTCTTTCTGCACTGTACTCCTAGTTTAAACTTAATAAACAGATTTGTAGGTTCATTCTTCCCTTTCCCAAGACAATTATCTTTCTTATATTTGCGTTAGGAAAAGTGACATAATAGAAGTTACGGAGGTGCCTAGAAAGACTCAGTCACCTGCACCAAGCTGGTTTTGGGGACAAAACCTAGTTCCCGTACACTTGAGGTGCAGATGAGATTATTTAAATTCTGTGAGCAACAGTGTTCTTGCATTAATGAACTCTAATCACGTAGAAGAGACTTGAACTAGCCAGCAAGCTTCAATGAACGTATGTGACTGTTTTGAAAGAACTCTATCTTGGTTTCAACTGGGATAGAATTCACTTTCTTATTAGGAGCTGGTACAGTGCTGTGTTTTGGATTTAGTATGAAAATAATGTTGATAACACACTGATGTTTTAGTGTGGCTGAGCAGCCCTTACTCTGGATCTGACAGTTTTCTGTTTCCAATGCTCTGCCAGTGGGCAGGTGCACAAGAAGTTGGGGGGGCAGCATGGCCAGGACAGCTGACCAGAACTGACCAAAGGGATACTCTGTACCATAGAACGTCATGCCCGTGATATAAACGGGGAAGAGCTGGCTGGATCCTGCTGATTTCTCTTCGGGGATGGGCTAGGCATCAGTCAGCAGGTAGTGAGCAATTGTACAGTTCATCATTTATTTCTGTTGGGTTTTATTTCTCTGTCTCTCTCTGTTTCGTTAGAATTATTATTATCATTGCCATTATTATCATTGTTGTTGTTATTGTTATTATATTTTGTTTGGTTTCAATTATTAAGCTGTTTTTATCTCAATCCATAGGGTTTACTTTTTGTCTACTATTCTCCTCCCCACTGGGGGGAGGGTAAGGAGAGTAAGCCACTACGTAACACTTAGTTGCCAGCTGGGGTTAAACCATGACAGACTTTCACAATAGAATATTTTTAATTTTTTTTAAAAAACCCCAATCAAATACCTTCAAAACCATATGTCAAAAGGTCGTTTAACATCTCACACATTTTAAAAATTCAAACATTTCCAAATTGAAATGGGTTCTTTTTATGCCAAAGGAAGTTCAATTTTTAACAACTTTAATAGGAGAAAAATTCTTCTTATTATGTAAATCGCTAATAACCAGAAATGAAAAATTGAGTTTCTAAAAAGTTGATTTTGAATCACAGAAACCTACCTATAATTATAGTAAATTTTCTATTAGACATTCCTATACTATCTCCAAAACTAAAAGAGCCTATATATTACAAACATCAACCCACTTCAAATTATTCAGAATAGGTCTTCAGCTATTTCAGTGTCTCATCAGTTTCATACAGAAAACTGTGACAAGGACTATATCACACTTATTTAGGTTGTATATTTCCATATGGGGAATGTTGCCCTCCATTCAATGGATTTGCTTTCTCCCCTACCTCCATCTAAGGTAAAAGACCATAATTTAGTTGCAGTAGGGTGCTAAGAGAGATGAAAAATTCCACTATAGCATTGTTTCACACAAAAATTGCAGTAAATGTTCTCTTATTCTAACAAAGAGAGGCTTTGTCATAAAACCATTTAAATGACAATGGGAGAAAAATTTTTTTTTTTATTTTTTCACATTTCTTATAACACTGAGGAAGTCATTCATCTCTGTTGAGGTAACTGAGTTTAGCTATGTGTCACAACATAAATGATATTCTATAAATGAAAACAATGCAGAAAATAAAACCTCTAGGTACTTTTTAATACAATGTTCAGTTTGTAGATTGCCCAAGAGATGAAGACTGCATTGCAATGTGAAGATGGATCCTTCTCCAGAATGCCCAGAGGTCTAAGGAAAATAAAAATCTAAATGGGGACAGTTTGAATATAAAAGCACAGAAATAAAAACTGGAAGAAATTACAAGGAGATATTTGCCTCTTCAATGCTGTTCAAAGCCAAAATGTTGTATTAAGTGAAGCTGGCTTCTGGGAAGCTGATAAGAAAATTACACTGATATTAGGAGTGAAAATTCCCACCATACTTATCAAAAAATAAGGAGTTTTAATCAAAGTTACTTGAATATGCATACAGAAGTATATGATACCTGAAATATTGAAAATTTTCATGAACCTTGATTTTTTTTTGTTTCAGTTCCTCGTAATTTTGAATCACGCCAAATTATACCCATAAAATATGCAGGATTTTAGTGTTACAGCATGAAGTCTGCTTTCTAGTAGCTGAATAAGTCACTCTACAATGGGCCACTAAGTCACTGTTTTTTGCCTGTTGATAAAAACTATTCCATAAATGTTTTTATTTTTTTCTGAGTAAGTACAAAGACATCACAGAATAGGTGGCAAAGTAAACTTTGGATATATGACAACACTAAATTCAGACATTCAGTTTAGTTTCAGAATAGCTAAATTTTAAGTACCATTCAACATTACCAGATACAGGGAAATAATTATTTTTAAAAACAAGATCACCATATCACCGTCAGTGAAACACTGTTACAGTCTCACTCAGTAACTACAGAAAGATGAACTACATAAAACTGTTGTTGCAGTTGAAGTACATAGTTTTAACTCCTCTTTGTTGCTTAAATATCTGCCTTAGTATATATGAAGATAGACATGGATGGCAATACAGATAATTTGTGTAATGGTACTTGTGTTCAACCTAAATCTACTGGCCTCAGAAACATTTGCAATAAGCATCTAATTTTTCAATGTTCTCACTTATAAATTTTAA
Organism: Cephalopterus ornatus; assembly: GCA_013396775.1. Classification (NCBI taxonomy): domain Eukaryota; kingdom Metazoa; phylum Chordata; class Aves; order Passeriformes; family Cotingidae; genus Cephalopterus; species Cephalopterus ornatus. Next base: position 14,253 of record VZRE01005085.1, read on the forward strand.
TGTTGCAACTTCATGACTTACATTACATTTAAAATATATTATTTTTGTTTTGCATTTGTTTGCAAAGATTAATACCTGAAATCTGCTATTTACCAGAGGCAGCTAAGAAGGCGATATAAACAGAAACTATTTAAAGACTGTTTAAACAAAGCACAGGTCTCTCATCTGAAGTAGTCTCATTTTCATGGTAACAGGAACCAATAATGTTAGTCATATTCCATTGCTACATATCAAGTTAGGCCTTTGAGGTATAATGAAACACACTCACACTGAAAATTAATATACTCTGAGGTGTCATTTTAATGGCATGAAAAATTAAATATAAAAACTTAATAAGAAAACCTCATTCCAGTTCACCTGATCTTGGTTCTTTTCCAAAGAATTTCTAAAGTTTTTGTGATTTCAGTAATATCCTGAAAACGGAATAACTGCAGAAAAGAACTTCAAACATCTGTGATCAGTCTTTTTGGCATATCTTATTGCATGTAATGGGGAAAAAAATGTCAGCTTCTTTTCAGATGTAATCTATCAAAACTTCCAAATTCTATTCTCCAAAACAGTTTTTAAGAAGAAAATGAATCAATAATTAAACATGAATTCTAGCAGTAGGACAGTAAGACAGTCATTCAGTTCCCCTTCTTTTGAAATCTAAGATAGTATATACTGAACAAAATATTTCTAAGATATTTTGCTATGACTTAACTTTTTCATAGTATAGTTAGGTTTAATCTAGTTTGTTCATTTCCACACCTTGTCCTTACTCAACTTTTTGACCCTACCTACACACCTTATTCCTTTTTATTTTGGTTATGCCTCCCATTTATTTTTCAATTCCTCTAATTTCTTGCTTCTTTCTAACACTGCAAAATATCACTAATATTAGATTCAATTTTGTATTCAAACATTATCTTCCCTGGTTTCATCAGGTCTTTCACTTACTCCCTGTATTCAGCTAGTCTTAGAACTCCCTTATTTGAAGTTCCATTCATCCATCTCAAACCTACTTGCACACATTCTTGTCCCAGGGCATATGGGTTTTCTCATTCTGTCAGAGTTTAAGGTGAAATTAAATCAGTTTACATGAGAAACACACATGAGAAAGAGAAAGGACTGGTTAACTCATTGCTTTGTATCACAACGGTCCCTTCCAATATTAATATTGTCAGATATAGAAAGGCATACTACAAATTCAGTACACACTCAAAAGCTTATTTAATACATCAATCACATCCTATACTAGACATTTCCTTTCCCACAATTTGCATGTGATCAGGCCGCTTTACGATGGTTATTAACATGCGTTATTTTTAGCAGTATGTTTTATTTTTCCAAATTGCTCAGTTATATTCCAAATTTTAGCAGGGTGTTGCTCTGCTTACAAAGAATAAAGCAGATTCGTGAAGGCAGATATCCCTCTCTACTGCAAGACAGCTTGAGGTAGACTGCAGAAAGAGCTACATTTCTTCTGAGCCTTATGTAAACTCTTCAAGGGCCTGATGCATTTAAAAAGTGTAAGGCTATCTGGCTACTTGATATGTGTGTTTTTTATAGCATAATGCTGACAGTGCATCTGCCTGTTAACTTGTTTTGGAGGACTGCAGTAGCTGGAAGGAGTGAGGTCTGATATAGTACTACCCTTTAAAGTTGCTCCTAGACCAACTGGATCACCTCGAGTTTCGTCTAGGAAGAAAGCTGGCTACAACACTGCAGAAAGAATCCAGGGAGTAATAGAACATTCCCACAGTGTGGGCACCAAAACAGAGAGTAATTCAAACTGGAAAAGAAAAAGAAAGAGTAAGACAAAAAAGAAAAGTACTTTTTAGGTATTTGAAAAGAGCCATTTTGCAGGCAGAACAGGGTACTCTATGTTCCTTTGAGTAAGTGTAACAACAAATATTTACTCCTGTTAAAAAAAGTGCTCGTGTTTTGACATATTGGCATTGATGAAGGAGAACTTCCATGAGTATTGATTGACATGTGGACCAATACTAAATAAAACCAGATTAAGCATGTACATATAAAGTACAGTTTAGGGCTTGGAATTGTAACCACAGCAGATGCAAATAATCAAGAATCAAGAAAATTCAAAAGAGCATGCCCACATCCTACTTGCACAGGATTGGAGCACAGAGGTAACTTGTCTGAATGACACAGAGCCCTCATTTGGGTAACTAGGCAATCAGAAATTCAGGACACATCACAGAGGGCATCTGCTTTGAAATTTAGACATAGCCCTTAAGGGAAGAGAGCCCATGAAGCCATTCTTTTGACAGTTTCTTCATCTGACAGATCTCTTGTATTTTTTCCCAGAAGAACTCCTTTGAACTAGTAGATTGACATGGCAATAATATAAACAACTGGAAAAATTTCATGAGTTTTTCCAGCCTGTGTAGGAATATATAACCTGTGCTCTGTAACTTATGTCTGTGTCTGTTTTTTTGATCAGTACAGTGAAGTGGTGTGGATGCCTAATCTAGATAGTGTATCCTGGGTGATCAGAATCCTTGCTTAGTTTTCATCATGGGCACACAAGTACCTGTTTTTCAGGGACAGCTTCCTTCACACTTCATTATTTCCTGCAACTTCCAAATCAGTAAAAGCCACATTTTACTGACTATTCAGAGCCTACCAGTGGATTGTCACAGTAAGAACAGTAACAACAACAAAAGGCAGACTCTGCTCACTCCTCTACACTGGTTCTTATGTATCTTTTCTGAAAGAATCAAACTTGAAAAAAACCCAAAGTAAAAGTCTGTAAAGTCTTAAAAATAGCCTTTTTTATGAGTTAAAGTTGCAGTACTGTTCATTCCGTACACTTGGAATATACTTTCTTGCATTATCTGATTTTCTGCAATGAACAGTCTATTTAGTACTGCCACTTAAAGTGCAATGTCTCTTCAAACTTTCGTCCTTGAAACAAACTGGTTTCTATGTCACAGGCATCTTGCAAACCTTTAGCAGACTACAGTGTCTCACCTGAAGTGCAGTCTTCACTGCCAACTAAGAACACTCCTGCACTGTTATTTTTTAGGCCTCAAATAAAACTTTTATGTATGTTCATTATAGAAGAATAATATGAATATTTTAAAGCATAAAATTTTGACTCTTGAAACCTAATATGTTATACACAGTGCTAGCAAATTTTGACAAAGTTTGTAGACAAGGAATTTTTGGCCACAGAGTCCATATACTGTGGAAGACACACTGTTTCCAGAGAAGAATAAAAATTAGGAGGATACACTCTGTACATATTGAAGTTCCAGATCAGTGCAGAACTTCTGAGAAATGATAGGGACAAAAGTTTCAAAATCATAGAAAACATAGAATTGTTTGGGTTGAAAGGGACCTTAATGATCATCTAGTTCCAAACCACCTGCCATGGGCAGTACAACTTTTACCAGACCAGGTGTTCAAAGACCCATCCAACCTGGCCTTGAATGCTTCCAGGAATGGGGCATGCACAGCTTCTCTGGGAAGCATGTTGTAGAGTCACCACTCTCATAGGAAAGAATTTCTTCCTAATGTCCTATATAAACCTACCCTCATTCAAGTTAAAGCCATTCTTCCTTGTCCAATCACTACATGCTCTTGTAAAATATCCCTCTCCAGCTTTCTTGTAGATCCTCTTCAGGTACTGGAAGGCTGCTATAAGGTCTCCTCAGAGCCTTCTATTCTCCAGGCTGAACAATCCCAGCTCTCTGAGCCTGTCTTCATAGGAGAGGTGCTTCAGCCTTGTGATAATATTTGTCACTCTCCTCTGGACTCACTCCAATAGGTCCATATCCTACTTATGTTTGGGTCCCCAGTGCTGGATGCAGTACCTCTTGGTGAGGTTTCATGAGAGCAAAGTACAGGGGCAGAATCACCTCCCTCAACCTGCTGGCTACACTTCCTTTGATGCAGCCCAGCATACAGTTGGCTCCCTGAGCTTCAAGCACATATTGCTTGCTCATGTACAGCTTTTCATCTATGAGAAGGCCCAAGTCCTTCTGTGCAGGGCTGCTCTCAATTCACCCTCTGTCCAGAAGGTATCAGGTACAACAGAGCATCTTTTCCATCAACTCCTTTATCACCCATGTCAGGAAGTTCCTCATAAGGCCTCCAAACACAGTTTTCTGAAGGTCTTCTTCAGAAGGTCTTACTTCCTAATCAGGTGTTCTTACAACATAGTAATCTGCCCTTTAATCCCGACCCACCAGGTCTTGTCTGACTCATCATCAGTGCCCAGGCAGAGCTTCATGCACTGCAGCTTACCTCTCACACAAATAGCAACCAAAAGTATTTCACTTACTGTGAAAGCAGTGCGCATATACCTACATATACATGACACAAGTGTGTCTGCATTGTCCTCTAAAAACTAATACAAAATTTTAATAAATCTATACATTTCAGTTTTAATGGATAAAAATTTTATAGCATGACCCATTAATTGATGTTTTTGCATTGAACATACTTTCATAATGAATTATTCCTGAAGTGAAAGATCCAAAAAAAAAATCTTTCACTGAATAAGAATGTTTATAACAAAGAGTAAATACAAGTCAAAATCCTATTGTTCTAGCCAACAGTGAATATAATTCTAAAAATAATTTCAACGGCTTCAAAACTTCTGCACAAATGGCTCTACACTGAGAGCCTTTATAATGTCTGTAGCAGGTAGAACAAATTTTCTTTCTGCACCACAAAACACTATTCAAAGCTAGTTTTCCTGCTTTGCTGGTTTTGACAAGCAGACTATGAAACGGATTTGCAAGACTATACAAAATCAGGGAACTGCAGAGTTATTTCAGTATCCCTAATTACAATGCAGAGTTGGAAAGGCGAGGACTGTCGATGCTTTTCTTCACAGCGCTCAACTATCTATCAGCTGGAAAAAAAAGCCTTATTATAGCAAAAGTCAACTGGATAATTACAAGTACCTCCAACACCACTGAATAGTAAAATATCTCATGTATATTTCATATGAAAAATCTACTCGATTATACTATTATTCTTCATAAATCTACACGAGAAGACAAGGTTAAATTTCAAATTAAAGGACTGACCTAAAGCATGGAAACACACTGAAACTGATTTAATGTATAGGAATTTGATGAGGTCCAATGAGCAGACCATGTGCTGAAAAAAAAAAATATTGTGCAATCGTACTTCTTTAACAGCCAAACATATTCCTATTGTGCTCACTCATAACAGCATTAACATGAGCTTTTATGTTTAGCTATTGCTCCAGGTAGATCTGTGCAAGTCTGTCTCCAAAGAGGCATTCCTCATGGCTGTTGAGATCAGACAGCTGTGAACTTCTTTCTGCCTGGCAATGTCATCGCACAAGTCTGGCTACTTGCACTGGGGCTATGTTGGAGCATATCTACTGAGCATTTGTAAGGTCCATTTTTGCTGACTACTCTCTTGCCATGAGTCTGGGGAAGGAGTTAGGCAGAGCACGGCAATGTCAGTTTAAAAGCAACGTGGTTTAACAAAAGTCAGAAAAATAGTGTGATAAAACTTCAGAGATTCACACAGAGTGATAGAACTGTAGCTATCTTGAAATGAGTGAAGGCCTTCAGCCAGGCTCTGTAGTGAATACACAAATGTCTTTCTATATTCATGAGGAATAACACTAGATCTAGAGAACTTATTATTATTATATGTTCACTACCATGTTCCAAAGTTAATATCCAATGTATACATTAATGCCATTTTTCAAAAGACACACTGCTAAATAATTATCAATAGACTTAAGTGTTATGAAGAATCCTCAGAATTAATTATATAAATAAATAAATAGTTTCTGAAAAAAAAAATTTGATGTTCATTTGAAAAGCTGTTTCTATTGCCATTGATCATGAGATGTTTCCATATGCATGGTTACCAATGAACAGCAAAGGAGGCAGAAACACTGAAAGAGTGAGTGTGGACAGGGTGCCTTAGGTGAAGTTGAATCTCTCCCACTAGACTTACCCTCTGTATGAAAGGGTAAACTAAGCTTTATGTTGGGTTCATATCACAGGAAGATGCCAAAAAGCATTCTGGGGTCTGGAATCCTGGGTACTCTGCCACACATGGGCAGTGTGGTGCCCGCTGTGATCAGTTAAAGAGGGTCGCATGCTGTGACGTGTGACCATTTGAACTGACCATTTGAACTGACTACTTAAGCCTTTGTTCTCTCTCAATAAACAGATACTGTTGCACACCACGTTGGTGTCAGGGACTTTCTGTTATACACCACACTGGTGTCTCAGTCCACGCGGATGTAGAATTTATTATATTAATAAGTTGCCATAGCTTTATATAAATATAAAATAATCTTTATCTCCAAACACTGCAAATATTTTCTTGTACTTATTCCATTTCTTCTTTGGTAGTGTCATGAGTTCTTGGAGAATAAACATGACACTACAGGAAAGTATAAAATTATTAATCTCATTTGAACACTTCTTAGATAGTTTTTTAGAGTACTTAAAAACAGATTGTGCTTTTGCCTTCATCAGAGGGAAGAAACCTACAGTAAAATATCTTTAAGCAAAAAGGATCAAGGAGTTGCCCAAATTTAGTTCTATTCTGCTAAGCCCTTCCAAATGCAAGGAGTAAACAGAGAAGAGCTACAGCAAACAAAATAATGTAAAAAAACCTCCTCTCTTACTTCAGTCTTGAAGAAACAGCAAAGCCCAAGTCACTAGTTACTGTAGAGCGTGTTTAGGAGAATTCTCCTGCCACATTCCTCAGGCACATATCCCAGTTCCCTGTTTTTGCAGTAAAAAAGATGATTAGGAAAGAGAAACCTTAATGCTGTATTTCTCACAACAGTTTAGAACAATTATTGTCCCTTTTTCATTCTGAGATACTTGCTACATTCAATGTCTATAAGCATAAGCCACAAAAGTTTTCTTATACTTTATTATGCAAAGAAAACTAATGGGATTTACTCAGACCTTCTTCAGTTCTTCTCCATCCAGAGAAAATGATGGAGTACTCTTCAGTTTAGCACGATATTTTTATGGTTTTTTTTTAACCTATAGAATAGCAGCAGAATGAGTAACTTTCTGTAAGAGAAGACAGCCTTCTGTTCAAACCTATGAATTTAGCTTGGGCATTATTGTTCAAGTTTTTGTGTCCATGAGAGTGAGACAGGATGCAGGGTAGGTGTCGTGGATTAACCTGGGCTGGGTGCCAGGTACACACTCTATCACTCCCTCTCCTCTATTAAAAAGGGAAAATATAATGAAAGGCTTGTGTGTTGAGATAAGGACAAAGAGAAATCACTCACCTACTGTTGTCTTGGGCAAAACAGACTTGACTTGGGAAAATTAATTTAATTTATTAACAATCAAATCAGAACAGGATAATATAAATATAAATAAACCTTAAAAAACCTTCCTGCCACCTTTCCTTTCTTCCCAGGCTCAACTTCATTCCTGAATCTCTCTACATCCTTCCCCCAAATGACATAGGGGGACAGGGAATAGGGATTTAGTCTGTTCATCACGTTACCTTGTCCACTTCCCTCCCACGGAAGGCAGTCTTCCACACACTCTTCCAGTGTGGGTCCCTTCAACAAGGTACAGTCCTTCAGGAATAGACTGCTCCAGTGTGGATCCCCAAAGGTCTTACCTGTTCCAGCATGAGCTTTTTTGAACCAGGTCACAGGACCTGACAGAAGCCTGATGCAGCACAGCCTCCTTCAGGCACACCAACATGCTTCTGTGTGGGATACTACATGGGCTGCAGGGGGGTTGCTGCTCCCTCATGGATCTCCATGGACTACAGAGGGATAGCCTGCCTCACCATGGTCTTTACTACAGGCTGCGGGGGAATCTCTTCTCTGGTGCCTGGAGCACCTCCTGCCCATCCTTCTTTTCTGGCCTTGGTGTCTGCAGAGCTATTTCTCTCACGTATTCTCACTCCTCTCTTCCAGTTGCTGCTGTGCAACTGGTTTTTGCCTTCTTAAATCACAGGAAGACTACTAGCATCACTGATGTGTCAGGTCTGCCTTGGAGCTGGCTGGCACTGGCTTCACCGGACAGAGGAAGCTTGTGGCACCTTCTCAGAGAAGCCACCCCTGTAACCATCCACCATCAAAACCTTGCCAAGAAAGCCCAGTGCAGTAGGAATGACTATTGTGAAAAAAGTTTGATCCTGAATGTCTTATCTTACATCTGAATTATGTAGTTACCATGGATTGGTTAGTACTCTGTAATTCTACAAGCTCTGGTAACTTAGCATGTACTTGAACCCTCTAAAACTATCTATGTATAAAAAATATTTGGAGCAATAATATTAATTTTTAAAGTACTAGCTTTAGCAAAGATAGTCACTTTTTAGAAAAGTTCACCTTGAAGATAAACATCTGAAATGTATTTTCTTTTTGTTAGTTCTTCAAATCAGATTTGAACTTCTAAGGATCTTGACTTAAGGGGACAGTATGCCAAGCTATGCTGAGAAAACATAGGTTGTCCAATATCCATTGCTGCTGACTTAGGCACACTGCAGTATCAATTCAACTTCGTTCTAGTGCAATATTAATGACAAGTGCTACAGATGCAGAGATATTGGCCTCGAGCAGGACTCAGATCCTCTACAGCAGTCAACTGCACTGACAGAACTATTCCTTGTTTTAAAAAACTAGTAGGCTATAGAGGTCTCGATAACATTTTTTATTGATGTCTATATTAAAATCATACTCCTTCTGTTGAGCTTTTCATTCTGTAAAGAAGACAGTTTTAAACTTCCTCTAATTTATTAAAGTATCATCTCTTGTGCCAGTTTTCCTATAATGATCAGTCTTGTGAAGTATGATAGCATTATTTTCTTTTTGTTACCTTGAAAATGTGTGAAATCCATTTAGTTAATGATCCCACAGCACTCCTACAGTGTTCTCCTGATGAAACCAGCAGTTCATGACTTAGACAGGTGTACTCTTCAATGAGTAAAAAAACTGGCTGGATGGCCAGGCCTAGTGGAGCACTGGTGAATGGAGTTAAATCCAGCTGGTGGCCAGTCACAAGTGGTGTTACTTGGGGCTCAGTATTGGGGCCATTCCTGTTTAATATATTTATCAATTATATGAATGAGAGGATCAAGTGCGTCCTCAGAAAGACAGCTAAAAAATGCAACTGCTTACAGCTACCATCTTTCAAAATTATTATATCGATATACCTCCTGAAATAGCTGAAAATAATCCTGGACTTTGGATACAGCTGAAAATGTTAGACTGTTTCATCTTATATATACATAATTGTCATCCTAACTATCTCAAGTTGAATAAAAGTATAATTTAAATGTATACACAGGGGCACTTACAAGCTGAATTACAGAACAGAATACGCATCAGTTAAAAATGTTACTTGAAATTATGCCCCTAAAATAGTGTGCACCATGGACTGTTAATGCTTGAGACTTTGGATTATTTTGCCTTCTTATTAAAAAAATAAAAAGTAGGTATATTCACAAGTTTGGTAACAGCCTAAGGAAAGAACTTTTTCCTTTTTCTCTCTGCTTCTTGAGTCTGTAACAGAGGAATAAGATATGACAGAAAAAAATGAAATCTGTGTGAAAACAGATTACATAAAATAGTACAAGATTAAAATGTGCAATTGCTTAACATGGAGCTTTCTCCAAAAAATTTATTAAGAAAACCACCGGATCTTTTTGTTAGGCTCAGTAAATGTCATTTATGACTGAATAGCAAACATACAGAGGAAACCCCATTTTACCGAAACAAGACAATGTTTTCTATACAATTGTTGTGGTTTAACCCCAACCAGTAACCAAACCCCTTTGGAGCTGCTCGCTCACTCCCCTCAAGTTGTATGGGGAAAAGAATAAGAAGGGTAAATATGAGAAAACTCTTGCTTTGAGATAAAGACCGTTTAAAAAGTAAAGCAAAAGCCAAGCATGCATGCAAAGCAAAATAAGGAATTTATTCACCACTTCCCATGGGCAGGCAAGTGTTCAGCCATCCCCAGGAAAGCAGGGCTCCATCATGCACAACTGTGACTTGGGATGGCAAGCATCATCACTCCATACTTCTCCCTCTTCCCTGCTTTTCCCACAGCTTTATATACTGAACATGATATCATATGGTATGGAATATCCTTTTGAATCAGTTGGAGTCACCTGTCCTGGCTGTGTCACTTTCGAACTTCTAGTTCATATCCAACCTCCTCACTGGCAGAGCAGTACAAGAAGCAGAAAAGGTCTTGGCTCTGTGTAAGCACTGCTCAGCCACAGCAAAAAACATTTCTATATTATCAACCCTGTTTCCAGCAAAAATTCAAAACCTATCCCCCTACTAGCTACTGTGAAGAAAACTATCCCAGCCAAAATCAGCACAACAATGTGTTATGACAGTACTGCCTAGTTATCTATTGAAGTCATATAATCACAGAATGGTTTGGGTTGAAAGCAACCCTAAAGATCATCCAGTTCCAACCCCCTTGCCATGGGCAGGGACACCTTTCACTAGACCAGGTTTCTCAGAGCCCCATCCAACCTGGTTTTGAACACTTCCAGAAATCTTCAGCTTCTCTGGGCAACATCAGCTTCTACTGCTTTTGGTACAATGGTCTGTTTTAAAATACTTGAATACAAATAATTCATAAATAGTGGCCAGATCTTAGAAATGCCCTTTTCTCACTCAAACAACTGCTCCAGGGACAAGTAGCATAAAATAAATTTCAAAGCCTAATGAGTTTTTTTACCTTTAAACATATTAACAGATATAATTTCAGAGAGCTCTGTAGAAATTAAAACACACAGTGCTGTTAGAATATCAACTTTAAACTTTCAACTATTGTAAGAGCCACTGCAGTATCTATTTATTTTTGCAACTTTTTATATATGAAAGAATAAGGAATCATAAGGACTCACTGTTTCTAAACACCAAAAACTGGGAACAGTGTTGAGCATTCTCCCAACTCTCCCATTGTCTAGATGCTTATTTACATTGTACAAGTTTTAGGGGCTTAATAAATATGTGTCACAGTGAAAGATCAAGAAAGGGAGTCGTCTTACTGTAAAGGAATATTAAAAGCTGTTAACATTGTTTTCTTCTGTATTCAGATCTCTGAGAAAAAAATACTGCAACTTGCTCTTGTCTGAAGTTCTACAATTGCATCTCAAGAATTTCAACCACAAATATAAGGACACAGGCTTTGTTTACATTTTCATAATATAGCATCCATTAGTTTGTGACCTTGATTCAAATTAAATACATACAATGCCAATGTTGCAGTAAGGGAAATCAAAAGATTTGTTTAACTTATTTTTGTTCCTGGAAAGCATTTGCAGCTTCTCTAATCTGTGACACTCTTAAGACAAAATACATTGTTTCTCAGGAGGGTTCTATATAGATTTTAGTCATACAGTGCTCAAATTTTAAATTACAATAAAGATTTGACAGAAGACTTTTGTGTGGCTGCCATTTTTAATCCATCTCTCAGAAGGAGCAAATCCCCAAGAACATTCTTAAGGAATCATTCTCTTGAGTTGCAAAGAAGTATTTGAACATCAGTAGTAAAGCCAAGTCTGTCACTCCAGCTGAGAACAAAGCTTTTCAAGCTTCAGAACTGCCACGGGGACATATTTCTTTTGAGGCGCAAATCCAAAGTGGCACTCAAGATTTTATTGCTCCTGTGGAACAGTGGTGATTGCTTTGCATTTTTACTTTTTTTTTGCTATCCTACATCTTGTAGGGATGAAGCACTTAAAAAGTTTATTTTTTGTATATTTCCATGTGTCATCAGAAATGAGAAATCATGTCATTCTTTTCCTCTTCCCTCTCTCCCCGCAAATTCAAGCTATTTTTGCGTTTGAAGAAATTTTTATTTTAACTTCAAAAAGCATAACCAAGTGTAACTGATATCCTTGGGTGGAAGGAAAGTTCTTTCGTGAGCAAAGTCAAAAAAAATATTTTATCTATTTAAGAGAACAAGATGGTGCAGAGATTAAGAGTAGCAATGCCACAAGAATAAACATGAAGGATGCACTTAAAAAAAATGTGTAAGAATATCCAAACACTGAGATTAAAAGATGTATCTCCTTTGGCTGCATGGCAAGCCACAGCATGCAATAGGAAAAAAAGCAGCAACATTGTGAGTGAACTTGGTCTCTTACATGATTCTTTTGACTTCAGTCATATTACAGCAGAATAAATTCCTCTGTCTACTCACAATCATTACCATTGCTAACGTAAATTAATTTTGACTTTTCTCTAAGATTTACCTAGGAAATAAAGTCAGACAGGTTTTTTTGTATGCAAGATGTACAATAATTTCGTACTTAACCTGCATGGAAAGAAGTACTGTAAATCAGACTCTTTTTTTTTTTTATTATTTTCAATGTAAAGCTACTTTACAGGCTGCTTGCTCAGACATAACAGCAGCCTGGTATAACTCCCTGACATAACTGCCACCCTTGGCAACTATTCCACCAAATTCAGCAGAACTTTCCTGGTTTACATTAGTCATAGACTTGACCTCTCTCTTCACTTTTTTCTCTTTATTTTCTGCTACCTTTAACTGAAAGCAAGTGGAGAAGGACTACTTTGCCAGTAATTCATTTTACAGAAGAGTTTTCAGCTGCAAGTGATTAACAAAAGGAATGAGTCAGAGTTGATGTGCAACATTTTTAAATATGATAGTAGTTGTGAACAAACATATTCACAAAAATAAAACCAGATCTGGTGTTTTCTACTGAGGCTTCAAAGTTACTAAAAGGTATGAAAGAACTCCTTTTGGCAATTCTTCTCATTCACATTTTCCCAATCACGTAATTGGGACACACAAACCTCTCCACTTGTATGCAAGCTGAATGCAGATGTATTCTTCATTGCACATGCCTTCAAAAGCAAAAAAAAACGCACAGCTCTTAACAAATTAGCGTACTCCCATCACAAAAGAAAGAAAGAAAGAAAGAAAGAAAGAAAGAAAGAAAGAAAGAAAAAAAGAAAGAAAGAAAGAAAGAAAGAAAGAAAGAAAGAAAGAAAGAAAGAAAGAAAGAAAGAAAGAAAGAAAAAGAAAGAATACAGCTTCCACATGTGGTTTTTTAAAATTTAAGCCTACCAATACTCTCAAAACAGAAGCTTAAATATTTTTGAAGACACTCCTTCCTCAGTCTTTTAGTAATCTCATCATTTACTGTATGTTCTCCAACCCCAGAGTGGTTGTCATTTGCTGAACTTCTCATTTCTGACACATATGAATAATGCCAAATAACTCAGTAAAAGCGACAGAGGCACCCTAAATGTACACCAAGTGTCACACTTCTCAGCTTTGCTTCTTGTGATCCTGGGAATGGATCAATTACATCTCCTATTTTCAGCACATTGCTATTGATTTTCTTTCAACATCTTTCTTCCAAGTAGTTTTATCCCTTTCTTTCTATTGGACATTGTGTCTCTGTGCAAGCTTATGCTAGCCTGCAGACTTCTACTCAGGCTATTCAGAGCTTACAATTTCTTTCCTCCTTTCAAACCCAGAGTTATAGCTCCCATAAGAGAATAAACTCCACCCAGGCCCTCATTTGGCTGCATCTAAGAGCACACGGCAGTGCACTTTTCCTTCAATAACTCTATGAGTTACCACATTCAGAGCTTTTCTGCCTTTAGGCCTAGTAGATGGCTACCTGAATAAGGAGCTTCTTATGGGTAGACTCTGCTCAAGAGCGACAAGAAAAACAAGAATGAAACAACTAGGATTTCCATCTTGTAATAACATAATTGGAATATTCATGCAGTACCATTACATAACCAGTGATGAGACAGTTCACACTCTAAAGCATACAAGACTTAGTAGACTTAAATGATCCTCTACATTGGGTTTACATGGCAGGATGTTGGCAAAAAGGGGGCTGTAAGGTCAGACTTTGTGAAACATTTTATGAATCTGGATCCTTAGAGCTGCAAAGTCAGTCTAGGGATCTTCTATTTCACAAAAGACATGGTAACACTTTCCAGCATTTTATTCGGCTGTATTGCTGAGTTTATAGGTATAACCACCTCTACAGTTTGACTGCACTTGGCACGAGGAATACTGCTGCTTTTTGATTAATTTATTCAGGGAAGATATACTCCCTAATCAATCTGTTCTTACACTGTATGGTCATCGATGCAACTTGCAATCTCCCTAAGATGTCTCTATTCAGCTATTCATACTTAATTCTCTGCAGATTCTGTTGACAGACAGTCATCCTTGCCGATCAAGTCCATGAGCCATCTTAATCTACACATATGTTTAATGTGAACTTTGAGATGTTTTATTTGCCTGGGGTTATTCATTATTGAAACATGGAGTTAATTGGGCAGATCTTCACAGATGCACAGGTGGCGGGAGGGATAAAAATTGCAAAACTAAATATTTACCTTTTGGTGATACTCTTGCTTTCTACTCTTTGTCCAACAGATATCAAGGAATCTCATTTTGTATGTGTATTTTCTAAGGTTGTTTCTACAGTTCTAAATTAATACTGTAATTCACTTAATTTTACAGAAATTCTTACCTTCTGTACAATGACTTTTTCCTCTGTTAAGAACATACTCATCAAAAGTACTCTTTTTAAACCACTAGCATCAGTTTGCAAAAGAATTACAAGATATCTATAAGATAATATTCCATGATGTTGCAAATGTGGGGATTTTAACAGTCCTCCCTCTTTACTTGAACCCAGCTAAATTAGAAAGAAACATATTCTGTGCAAGATGTTTCTCAGAAGTGCATCTCTTTTAGAGTCCATTCTTGAACATATACTCTTTTTTCACTTTCTGTTTTCTCAATGAGGTAGTTCTCTCATGATAAAGCTTGCAACTAGAAGCTGAAAGCAATTAAGCACTATGGATCCATTTCCTATGAGAAACTGTTAATTTTAAGGTGCCATAAATAAAAATGGGTGCAGTATTAAAAAGAAAAATATTAATACAAAGTTATCTTTCTTTTCAGTTAACTGCTTCTCCTAAATCAGGATATGAGCATTACATGTATTATACCCTCAACCAAAAGGGATCATTATTAAATTTAAATTGTTAAAAAGCTTTCTTTGGGTACTTTCCACAGAGTGAGTTCTACCAAATATCAAAAACTCATTACTCAAAATAAAAATATCAAAGACAAGTGCTTGATGAGGCTGTTTGAAATCAAACTTGAAACATAGGAGCCAGAGATGGAAAAGGTCAGCTGTCTTGTCTATTTTTAAATGTCTCAAGCAATGGGGATTCTGTATTATTCCTTGGGAGATGAGTACATTGTCATTCAAACATTTTCTTATGAACTCCAACTGTAATCTTATTTTATAATCCTTTAATTATAAAACTTACTGTCAACAAGGCAATGCCATGCATGTATAACATTCTTCTAAGAAGGACATTAGGGATCAATATTCCTTAATCCACTGCCACCCCAGAGTGATTAATTATAACCATGCCTGTGTTCTGTCAAGAGCCAGTGGTAGGTACACATATTTATCCGATTTATAAACTAACAAAACTTAACAGACTGATATATAATGAAAGGCTTCATGCAAGTTTAAGATGCATTTCCCAGTGAGGTGTAATATCCTAATGGGAAAGAAGAAAGGCTTTTCAGGACAGAAGCTCAATTTTAGCCAAATAAATTGAGCAACTGGTTCCTTCTGTAACAAAGATACATCTGCATACTCAAGAGGAACAATTTAAAATAACCAGGCTGTCTCTTGGAGTAGGACAGAAAAGATTAAACTTCAGAAGGAAATGTTTCTCTTGAACTCCTGAAAGAATTCACAGGGGGACTGGTAGTATGAACTAACATGTTTCATTAAACAAGAGTAATCTGAACCAATCCTAGAAATCAGAAAAGATAATAGAAGGCAAATTGCAAGGGCTGTTACTGAGGATATCTGGTAGAAACAGTCTTCTGGAAAAAGTTGAGGCTTCCAAGTCAGCCGTCTGCAACAAATGTGACTAAGGTTTAAGGTTTGCACATGGACTAGACTATCGTTCTTCTAACAATCTTCTTCAATAAAAGCAATGACATATTTCTAATTTTCTTAATATCATAGCCAACATGGAACTGCATTCCAAAAACAAGTTAAAATCAGGAATCTGCTACAGTTACGTGGAGATCATTGTCAAAATGCAACTGATCAGAAGAACAATAGATGTGAAAGTGTGGCAGTAATTCTAGGCTGATGTATCAGTTTATATGAGTCAAAGTAACAGTGAAGTGTGACGATGAGAGGTGTCCACATTAAAATTCTGAACCTCAACTTTTTCCAGAAGACTGTTTCTACCAGATATCCTCAGTAACAGCCCTTGCAATATAATATAATATAATAAAATAAATATCTTTCTTCAAACACAAAAAACTAGCCAATTCACTTGACAAAGCTATAAAAATTACCCGAAGACTCAGATACTCACGCACATTACATCATATTCTTTCTAGCATTTCAAGTGTCATAGTGCACACACTCTACAATGTCATTTTAACATCAGTTTATAACACTTCTAGTTGGACTAGAAAAAAGTTGAGGAGCAGGAACTATCTTTGCTGATATCGCAGAGCAGTGCACACAGATTCTCCATAGGTTACTTTAGGCACAAATGTAGTAAAAGTAATAGCATCAGGGTTTTTTTACACCATTAATAACAACTCATACAAGTAATTCCCCACCTGAAACAAAATCAGTCATTTAGTCTAAAAAAAAGAAAAAAAATTAAAATAGTGAAACTGTATTTGAAAGCTTAAGCATTTTCAGAGAAATTAAGCATTCTTATTTCCCTATTCACATTTCTGTGAGCACTTTCAAAATATCACTTTCAATATGTAAATCCAAATTCTAAACAACTTTACTTTTAGCCTCTCCTCCGTTAATGTTGAATCTTGGACTTGATGACTAACACAAAATATTACCATGTTAACGATGGTAAAGGTTAACATGGTCTTACATTGCCTCAGTCAAGAGAATTTGAAAATAATCTCTACACTCTTTTCCTTTTCTCTTGGCAGCTGCTCAAGGCCACTCTTATAAAGGTAGTAAGCTAACATAGGATGTGGCTTGAGGATATGGCTTGATACCATAAAGGCATTTGAAGATTCTGGTTAGATGATTTCTCTAATTGGGAGATTGGGACATATTATCAAAATTATTAACTGACAAAATAGTTGGCATTTTAAAAATTAATCTTTGACTGTAAGGTCAATATGACTGAAAGACTGAGGGGTTTTGACTGCCAATATGCATATGCAGTTGAGCTGTAATGAGCTCAGTTTCTTCCCTAAGCAAGGCAGAAATTTAAGTAAAGATATTTTACTGATTTCATTTAACTTTGTAAGACTGCCCATTCAAATTTCAACTGCCTGTGTCTTATACATGTCTGAATAAATACATCAAAGAACCAGATCTGTTATTAAAAGAATTGAAGATATACCATCCTTCATCAACTGAGAACTTAATGTGACATTTTTAGTGCTAAGTTTTACATGTGCATGGCAAAAGTTGCAGTTTATCAAATGGGAGCCTCAGCACTTTAGGGACCAAGCCTGATTTCTCAACTACTAGCCCAGAGATGAGATTTCACTCTGTAATACACTTACAGAACATTTAAACCATTACACCATGAGGTCTATTCTGACAGTACTTCTGCTCCAAGTTTCCTCTAGGTCTCCTGGCTCTCCCAGACCCAGAAACAATGATGCAGTCATACCACTGTCAGCAAAGTTACTTGGGTAACCCCCCAGAGGGTGCTAACTACAAAGGGCATAAACCCCAAAACGATGAAGTGAATACCCGTTATCCGCTACTGCCCATGCTGGAATCAGCAGGACAAAGAACCTAATAGAACACATGCTTGCTTTCAAGAGTAGCTGCTTTCACAACAGGCCGTCTTGAAAGGTCATATGTGCCAAAGCTCCAAACTTTATATTGAATACAGACAGATGCACAGGTCACTTCTGCCAACCGTATTTTGTAGGGGAAATGCCAACATAATAATAGCTGCAATCTCTAAGATATATAGCCAAATGTAGATTTAGCATCTGGACTGCCATCTTAGCCAGTCTGGTCAGTTCCAGTTACTCACAGTCATACAAGCCTAGAAAACAGGCATATCCTACATAAATAAAAGTTTTCTTACAGAGAGCCCTGGCAAGAATCGTCAGTTCCTCAGAAGCAATTAAAATCAATCACACAGCATGGGAAAAGTAATGCAAAGGAGATGGAGGGTAGGGAGCGGAGGCTCTGAATATTTGAAACAACACAAAATACAGTGGAATTCCATCATATAATCCAGATTAGTAAATGGTATCTTAAGCTAAAGACAATGAGATTTCCTAAATACAATGGTAAATTTGTACTTAATCCTGGATTTAAAGTATGTGTACTACTATATAAAAATGCCTTCTGAGGGCAACAGTTTAAGTAAGGGAAATCCACTTGATGTAGATAAAAAGCTTGCTAACTGAGACATATGTAGTGAGAGTACAGAAACATTAGGAAAACCACATCTGATATTCTTCCCTAAGCAGAGCAAACATTCAATGTGCTGCACTGAACCTGTTGTGCTCAGTAACTTGACACAGCATTTGCAATCATTTGTGCTGTATTACTGGGGACTGTGACATGTAAGTGGCTTCATCCACTTACAGCTACTAATACCAGTCAAGTGTTATAGTTAAAGAAGAGCTATTATGCTATTAATTGTACCTTCTCAATACTGGAAAGGTTTTATACTAGTGTATTTTCTATCTGCAGTAAGGTCATGAACATTTTACAAAAACAGTGCATAGTAATCTGAGAAATTAAACTCAATTTCTCAGTTTCTTAAAGTTTGAGACTGACTTCAACTTGATATGTGTAACGATGAAAATGAATAGTGTGGGTAGATCAGAGATCTACTGAAACTATCATAGTAAGAAACAACACTTCTCACAAGCACGTTTTTGACATCAAACTACTTTCTGTGAGTTGCTAATTCATGAGATAAGTTTCATTCTAAGTCAGATTTCACTTGCTTTGGTGAAAACTCATGGTGCTAAGTGTTCATGTAGGCCTACTCTACTATTTTCAATAAGCAAAATCCAAACATTACAGCTTAACCCTTAAACCTCACTACAGGAAAAAAAGCATTAATAGAAAGTACGCAAAATATTACAACTAGAAAACAAATCAAAGTAATTGCAATAGATTTTAAAAATCCTGTTGACAGTTAACCTTAGACTTAATCTATAGAAGTTATATTTGATATCTGTTCTTTATTAAGATTTTTCACAGGTTCAACTCCACACATTTAGAAACGTTTCTAACTTCTGTGCATATACAATCTTTACATGTAAATTATGAAGAGTTTTAACTGAAATTTGTTGAGTTCTTGCATTTTCTTACATGTTCTTACATTTTCTAATCTGATTTTCCATGTTTCAAAACTATATTGTACAAGAATGAAAATTTTACCTTCTGAAAATCATAGCTTCTGAATTCAGTGCTGAAAATTCTGCCATATGGAGCTTGAGTATTAAAATTTCACTTTAATTTCCACCATCATGCATACATGTTCATAAAGACCACTTTGGATTATTACAAGTTAAAATTTTATATAAAATTTATATATGGTGATATAAAAAATAATGTAGGGTAATAATATTTTTATTTTATTAAGGAATGAATGTATTAAGTGTCTGAAAGTTCAAATACACATTTAAAACCCCTCTACAAGAACCATGGGTACAAACTATCCAACATGAAGCCCTTTTTCTCCTGTCCCATTGCATCTGATATACTTGACAGCTTACACTTTTATTACACAGCTCTCCACAAACAAGATGCTTCAGTCTTCCCATTCATTCACACTCAAATTTGTATATTTAGTGGCATCCAAAGCTAAAGAGCTGCAAACTGGTCTCCACCAGGAATATGAGTTTTTTCTCTGGCTCAGAGCAGATTTGTACTGAAGCAAATCTATAAAGTCATATGACATTTCAATTACTGTAATTTCAAGAACTTGCACGTTATTGAATGAGGCCAAAGTTCCAGACTTATGCTGGGAATTCTGTGCAAGCAAATGATTGCTGTCTTTTTAGGTGTCCAATAAACATTAAGAAGGTTTTTAAGACGGATCAGGTACAACTACAAAATTTTCTGCTGTACTGTTTTCTTTAAGTGTCCTTATAAAGCAACTAAAAAACCATATTGTTTTCATCTCAGTCTTTGGGTTTTTTTAAATAAACAAATGAGGAGGTATCAGTAAGAGCAGGGGTGGGTACCTGATTTAAACTGAGTTACTGCAATTTTCACAAGAAATAATAAAAAAAAATACAGGAGAATTTGTGATCTAGCAATAGCAGATAAAAATCCAAAGGCAGAAGGACTGTGGCTGATATACTGGTTTCAAAGTCTGCATTGTAGACAGCTGCCCAGACTGCTTTGTGAGACAAATGGTTCAGTCACATAACCAAGTAAACATTCCCACCCCATCCACCCACCTACCCCACAGACTAATTGCTCTAAAATCATTTGTGTATGCAAATCCTATAAACAGAATCCAGACACTTCATATGTGAAAGTCTATGTTACACCACCTATCTAAAGTTCATTCATCTTACACTTACACATTCCTCAGTGTGGCCCAGTCCCTCTTTGGACCGCCAGCATACTGGAACATAACTTACAATATTAACCTTCTGGCTTGTGCAGATTTGCTGGCCTCTAATACACCTTTCCTGAAGTGAAAAAAAGTTGTCTCTTTTTCTTGTTCAGTCTATTCTTTTATTTCCACCTTATGGCATTGCTGAATTTGGGTTTATACATTCATGCACAAAGACTTTTCAAATCAAACATTGTCTCCTAAATTCTAAACTCACCATACATAGTAAGAAATAATTCTATTAATATTCTGGGATTAGAGAAGGACTAAAGAATGAAGTACAGAAGACTGGTTTTCAGAATAAGAGTATCTGAAACATTTATATTTCCTTAAATCATACCAATGTTTGTAACAGTCCCGTTTGTACATACAATGACATTCATCGCATTGTCATACATGTAAGTAAACCCCGTAATTCTCAATTGTACTAAAGTGTGGTAGAATGAAGCAAATAAATCCTAGTAAACTGATACAAGTCATTCCTTATAATTTATAATTTTTATGCAGTCAACAAGGAAAATTAATACTTATTTATCAAATTTGATTAGATGTCTCACATCTGCAATTAAAGGTAAGTGTTTTGGATTTTAAATTTGTACTCTTGTTAATTTTAAGAACCATCTATCAAGGAGGATATAACTTGGCCTGTGAACTTTGAATATTCTCCAGGGTCTTCACAGAAATAGTAAACTTTTGTTTGAGATTGTGTATCAGATCTCCTTCCCCTTTATCTGCTTCAGAGTAAATGGACATGCATGCTTACTTTGGGTGTCAAACCACAATAATTCTTTGTGATTAAGCCCAAAATGCAGCTTATCCCCACATGGCCACTCACTCACTTTCCCACAGTGGGACTGGAGAGAAGGGGAAGCATAACAGTGAGAAAACTTCTGGATCAAGATAAAGACACTTTAGCAGGGCAAGCAAAAGCCATGCACAAGCAAAGCAAAATGAGGCATTCATTCACCACTTCCCATTGGCAGGAGGTGTTCAACCAACCCTAGGAATGGAGGACTTCATCAAGTTCAGCAGTTACTTGGGAAGACACCATCACTCCAAATGACCCCCTAGCTGTACGTGCTGAGCATGATGCCATATGGTATGCAATATCCCTTGGATCAGTTAGGGTCAGCTGTCCTAGCTGTGTCCCCTTCCAGATCCTTGTGCACCCCCAGCCTACTTGCTGGTGTGGTGGGGTGAGAGACAGAAAAGCACTCTTCAGCAACGCCTAAAACATCCCTTGCTATCACAACTTTGGTCACAAATCCAAACTACAGCACCATATGAGCTGCTATGAAAAATATTAACTCTTATCGCAGACAAAAACCAGCAGAGCATTTATTCAAGTTACATGGCCACAGGCTGCCCAGTATTTCAAAAGACCTGCAGCAGACCTAGGCTACTTCTGAACAGTCTCCAGTACCCTGTCTGGATACCCTCGGCATCTCACATCATGCTAGGTATCTGTAACCAGGCAATAAATTTGTTGCAGACCCTTAATCATTTACACACAGCACTCTATCCTGTTCAGTAGTTGATTCTTAAGAACCACTGAATACATACCCATGATAAGCAACTAGAAAACCAGAGTACCACCTTACAACTGGAAAAGCCTTTTGTCAGACTGGAAATGTAGCTTGAACAGTTTATTAGAAATAATTGCATGTACTTTACTCCTTGGTTCAAGGACTACTAATATATTTGCAAGTGCTTTTAGTTATGAGAGTGATTGTGTAAACAGTGACTTTTAAAACGTAATGCAAACTTCACCCAGCTTGATGCAAGCAATCAAAAAAATCCCTTATAGCGGTCATCAACTTAGAATTTTAATTGTGCAGAAAGCTTCTTTTCTACAGACATAATTATACAGAATTATTTTGACAAATACTAATATGATTGAAAATTAACTCTTGGACCTGCAACCAGATTTTTGTAGTGTTCTGGTGTAAATTGCATCACTGTAAAACTCTGAACAGAATAGGCAGCCTTACTTTTTTATGCTTAGCTCATCACATCAATATAATGGGAAACTGATAACATCAACATAATGGCAATTAAATTACTATACTCACTTTAGAACAGAAAGCAGTGGAGCTACTTCAGGACAGCATTGAAAGTCCAGACTAATGGGCAGGAATCCTTAGGCATGCCAGCATGTCAGTAATATTTCTGGAATTTAATGTAACATCCACATTGTTGCCCTAAACTGTATGAATCAATCAACACACTGAACACTAGTTCAGACAACTTTATACCATATTCAGTTCTCAGGTAACAAGCCCAGGTTACCAAAACAATGTTGATTAGCACAGCTTGGTTAACTGAAAATACTGATTGATAAAGTGAACAACTAGAGCAGATATCACTAAATTGTTATCGTTTAGAGTGACACACCATTTTATATAAGAATGTATATCTATATGTGCACATGTACATATAGCTAAAATAAAGACCAAAGCACAAATGTTCCATGAACAACACTTAAATACATGATCACAATAGCTTGTCATCAGAAGTTGCTTCAAGCTCAGGTCAGAATTTATGCAAATTTTGCTGAAATGACTCTCATGGAAGCAACAAGTTTCAGAGTATAACAAAGAATACCATCAGTCCCCGTGCCAAGCAAACCTGTTTACACCTTAACTATTAACACCATTCATCCATACAGTGATGTCATTTAGAGCCCCACCCTGGAGTACACCAGCTGTAAATAGCAATTTGGTGTTATCCACAAACTTGGTGAAGGTGCATTCTCTTGTTTTGTCTGAGTGATTGATCAAAACATAGTAGAGGATAGGCTTCAAGATAAATCCCAGAGGAACTACACTTGCAACTGACCTCCAGGCAAAGTACAAACTGTTAGCCCCTTCCCTTCATGTTCAACCGTCCAGCCAGCACTCCAACAAGCTACTAGTCCACTCATCCACACTGTCATATGAATACAGTGATGCTCTGATGCTCTGGTGAACAGGGTTAAAAGATTTCCTAGTCATGGAATAAAATAGCCACCACTCTCTCTACATCCATGAACCCAGCGGCAAATCTTAATCTTATAATAAAGGGCAGTCAGTTTATTCAAGATTGATTTACTCTTGTTAAACTCATGATGACCATTACCCATGATCTTCACATGGCCAGTATGTATTCCATTCACACCGTGGTATTACCAGGGCTGAACTGTGGTTGATCAGCCTCTTCCTGGTGTTCCATTGATATTCAGACTCACCCTTTAAGATGGGTGCAACATGTCTGTCTACTGTCATCAAGGACATCTCCTGTCCTCCATGACCACCCATAGATAATAGTAAGCAGCCTCACAGTGACATGAACCAGTTCACTCTGTACCTCTCACAGAAGGAATCGACAGCCTCGTGTTCTCTTTGGCAGTTTCCTTGTGGCACAAAAAATACAGGCCTTAAATCCATGACAAGCAATAAACTTTCTCTGACAGCGTGTCTGGTCAGCGGCTAGAGGCTTCCATTCCCATCAAAATGGAATCTCAGTCTTTATGCCAGTGGTCTATCCAGGCCCAGCTCTCTCCTTGATCCTCCTTAGGAGAACCTGTTCCTCTGTATTGGCTATTATGGCCCAGTACCCAAGTCTGTAAGACCAGATCTGGCATGAGAGAAGCCTTTCTCCTGCTCCTGAAAATTAAAATCTTCAAGCCTGTCTCATCTTGCAGGTCTCCTTTCATGAATCATTCAAACATAGCCTCTTTATAGATGTCTTTTATCCTCTCTGAAGGGAAGAACTTCTCTCTGAGGGAAGAACTTATGCTCTTTCCTCTGTAAAGTTTCTATGAAGCCCCAGTCAAACCCCCTTTTTATCCTTTTTCATAGCACACAGCTTGCTCATCTTCCCCTGTAATATTTCATAGAGTCACAGAATCATTTAGGTTCAAAAAGACTTCTAACATCATCCTACCTTCAGTACCACCCTCCTTTCAGGTGCATGTAGACAGTGAAATAAGGTCTGCTCTGAGCCTCCTTTTCTTCAGACTAAACAATCCCCACTCCCTCAGCAGCTCCTCACACGACTCACTGTCTAGACCCTTCACTATCTTTGTTGCCCTTCTGTGGACAAATTCCAGCATTGCAATGTCTTTTCTGTAGTGAGGGGCCCAGAATTGGACACAGGACCAGGCCTCATCTGAGCTAAATACAGGGGGACAATCACTGGTCCTGCTGGCCACACTATTTCCGAATACAGGCCACGTGGACACAGTGCTGAGTCATGCTCAGCCAGGTGTTAACCAGAACCCTGATGTCTTTTTCCACCAGTCAACTTTCTAGACACCCTCCCCCAAGTCTGTAACATTGCAGGACAAATTTCCACCCAGAAACGCAGGTCTTTCACCACCGTTCATTTCCCACAAGTAAGACTATTTCTGTGTGCCACAGGCAGTCCTAGCTGCTCCAGATCCAGAGATCAGCCATCTCTTCAGGAGCTTCATCTGGGTCACAGTCTCTCATGTGCCCAGGTATCATCCCCAGACAGGGGATCAAACCCTGTGAGTCATCGCCATGCCTGTACTCCCACGCACCCTAGAGAAGCCTCTAGGTGCTGCCACCTGTTGTCTCTGGGTGTCAGTTCATCCCAGACTAGCCAAGACCCTCCACCAACTGCACTCCTTCTACATATCCAGCAATCAGACAACAACTAACAAGTTAAGGACCCATCAGTTATGAAGGAGATAACATCAATCAGGGGTTAAATCTGACAAGTCCAAATGCTCAGTTTGCATCCAGGACAGAGTAACACTGGACACAATTATAAACTGGGAGGCAAGCAGCTGGAGTGCAGCTCTTTAGAAAGGGATCTGTGGGTGCTGGTCGGCAGCAGCTCAGTGTGAGTCAGCAGTGTGCCCTGTCAGTCCAGAGGGTAAACCCATTATGGGGTGCGTCAGACAGGGCATCGTCAGCTGGTCAAAAGAGATGATTATCCCGCTGTATTCAGTGTTGTTGAGTCCTCTCACCTTAAATACCGTGTGCAGTTCTGGGCCTACAATTTAGGAAGGATGTGAAGGGTCATAGAGGGACGCAACAAAGCTTGTGAAAGGGCTGGAGGGAATGTCTTTTGAGCAGCAGCTGAGGACTTTGGGTTCGTCCATTTTGGGGAAAAGGAGGCTGAGGTGTGACGTTATTGCCACAGCTTCCTGAGGATGAGAAGGGGAGAGGGAGGTGCTGAGCTCTCCTCTCCTGTATGCCATGATAGGATGTGTAATAATGGTTCAAAACTGTTCCAGGGCAGGTTTTGATGGGACATTAGGAAGAATTGCTTTACCTAGAGCATTGTCAAGCACTGGAACAGGATTTCTGGAGACGTGGTCAATGCCTCAAGACTGTCAGTGTTGAAGAGGCATTTGAACAATATCCTTAACAGTGTATGCTGGTCAGCCCTGAAGTGGTCAGGCAGCTGGACTAGATGATCATTTTAGTCCCTTTGAACTGAAATTATTTTATTCTATTTTAATATAGGCAGTGCCTGCAGAAGCTCCTGGAAGGTACTCTAAGGACTTAAAAGCACCTTTAATAAAAAAAAAGGAAGATCCACTCTAGGATTTCTAGAAGAAAATGGACATTTG
>VZRE01005086.1:0-48474 GCA_013396775.1 Cephalopterus ornatus
TCTCAGGGTCGGTAGGCAGATCTCCCACACCAAACAACTAAAAAACCAAACAAAAACAAAAACAAAACCCCAAACCCAAACAAACCATCAACAAAAACCCCAAACCAAAACAGCAAAACCCAAAATTAAACATGCAAAAATTATTGAATTTATCGAATGCTTATCAAAAACCAAAACATTCAGAATAGGATGGGTGAAATTTCTGCTAAAACAAAGTATTTAAACTCCAATATTTTTCTTAAAAATATTACCTTTTCCCCAGATACAAAAGCAATCCTGTCAGGCCTTTCTCACCAGTTAATCTAAACTGGTAAGAACTATTGTAGTTCTCTATTCCCAGCTAACAATTAGCTTTTTTAAACCACAGATTTCTGTTAAGTAAAAACCCATTAAAAGAAAAAAAACTTCCCTCCAGACCATCTGTTGTTTATTTTTCCTATTAGCCGCAAATTGTTCTTTTCAAGAACAAGGGTCAGTCAGTTCCACAAGAAATGGGAACATTTTGCCCTTTCATTTGCTGCTTTGTAAATAGTAGCAGGTATTACTTTTCCCTTATAATGTTTAAACAGGTAGAAGTGGGTAATGTGATAATGAAATCTTTGCAAGTATTCATATTTGAATTCACTATAACACATCAGCTGAATGTGGTTTTATGAACTCCTACTCCATGGCACTTCTTTTGGAAAAGTGTGCAATTTTCTGATTAAAATTTTTATTTCATTACATGTTTTATCTTTAACTTTCTGACAAGATGATGGCATGACACGTATTATCATACCAACACTTGTAATGTTTGTATTTTTTCTTTAGTTTAACTGCGTTTTGTTTAGCTAGAAATATATTTTCCTGAATAAATTAAAAACATAACAATTGAGCTCAAAAGGAGGAATTTAGGTACAGTTTTTCCTTCTGAATACTCAGTTATTAGCTAGCTTTGGAGAAAAGGGGGAGGAACCTTACACATGCATTTTCTGTAGCACTGAGAAGAAGAAGAGAAGAAGTAGAAATATGCTGTGTGTATGCATTTCAGGTGTGAGTGGATTTATTTCTTAACTAGTTGAAATACAGATATGTATACAGCCAACTGTCTTTACAAAATCATCTTTTGAAACCTCTAAAGTTAAGGAAAGACAAAGCAGTAAGTGGTAGTTGAAGATAAGGATGGTGAATCACATAGTTGAAGCGAGTAAAATCTTGAGCTTTTAATGAGACATATAAATAATTAATAACACAGCCAATAAGATTTCTTCCCTCTCATTTTAACTTTCTAAAATTGGAACTGTGTGATGAGCAGTAAATTATTCTTTTCATTTATTGTTATGCTTAGTAGTAAATTATCTTTATAATGTTCCTCAATCTATTTTGAAGCTAGATATCAATGATAATTCTGGAGGGAAGGAAGAAATATAGACCAGGACTGCATTATTTCTTTTGATTGCCTTCCTCACAATTGTGTTGATCCACTTTAAATTACCTTTATTAAAAGTAAGCCCCAAATTGTTTAATTTCACACTATGTAATGCAAGTTGAACAACGCATAAGATAAAAAGATTCCTCAGAAATAAAATATGGGACTCTGACAGCAATCAGTTGTAACTCTATTCATTTAAAAACATTTTGTGATGAGCATATACATATAAATTTGGCGGGGTTCGGGGATTTTGGTAGTTAACTGATTCTGCCAGTCAGTCTGTGCTAGTACTGATTACAGAAAAAGACTGTAGCTTCTAAAGAACAGACATTATTTTGAAGGAATTATGGAATCACTCTTAGTCAAGCTTTAGGGTTTTACTATCTTTTTTAGTGCCAATACTAACTGATACGCTGTGTAAGTGAAGTATTCAAACAATCATTTCCATACACTGAATTACTGTTCCAGGAAATGTTTGCTCATTCTGGTTATTTTTATCACATTTTGCCTTTGCAGGATAAGCTGGAACCATTAGTGTGACAGTTTCAGATTATTACACTACACCGATGCCAGCACAATTTATTTAAGCTACTTTTTTGCATCTGTTCAATGACATATGCTTTGAAATATTCATCAGAAAGCAGAAAGCTCATTGCTTTTGTTTTGATTTCCTCAGCTTCCCACCAAAATGTAAAGTCAAACCACCTGGATTCTAGAGGATCATAAACCTGTTCTCTAAATTTTAATATAGGACTATAACCAGTGTTACAACGAGCAAATTTTAACTAAAGGAACCTTGTTTAGAAAAAGCATGCAAATAGGTCAAACAGAGAAAAATCATTCTGTTCAAACATATGCTACCACCAATTTTTTAACATAACTTTATTGAATATTAAGAATGTGAAAAAGTGGCCTAATACTGTAGAAAAATACCAGCCACCTCCCTACATGTTTTCATTCACCTTCCTCAGGTCTGACCAGCAGCCCAGCCCAACACTGATGCACCACTGATAGGGCAGGAAGGAAAGGCTCTCTCCTGGCTGACACTCCTGCTCAGAGCCCATTCTGCATGGAATGCTTCCCCTGTTGGAATCAGAAGATATGTTTGCAATATTTTCACTGGGGCCAGGCTTAAAACAGTACTATGGGTTAGAGTTTGCAATCTATTTATAATATGGCATGATAATTTTTTGTTACTATTCTGAAACCATTCTTTAATCATGCTATCATATTGTTTGTTTTGACTACCACTGCATTTTAATTATAGCTTTTGACAGAGTTTTCCCTAATGGCTCTCATGTCACCTTTTTTTTCCACTTGTAAATATGTAAATTAAAGAGAATCATCAAAGTAAGGAAAAAATATGATGTTCTGAAGAGAATAAAGTCAGCGTAAGTAAGAAGAAGAAAAATATTTTTGGCTTTTCCTTAATGACAATATTTTAGAAAACAAGAAATAATAAACAGATATTCTGTTGACCAAAATTATATGTAAATGGACCAGTCCAGTCTAGGATGTATTTGATTAAAGACAAAATGAAGAACATAGATAGTTCATCTGTGACAGAACTTCAAATTATTCTCCATTAAAAGAATTAAGATCTTTAAACCGCTGTTATAATTATTAGTAGCCTCTTTTTCTTTTTATCAGAAAAGGTGAAAAAAAGGTAATAAAATATTTTAAAATTTATGATTATGTATATATAGCATGAAAAACGGTTTTGGGGTTTAATCAAATTTTCTCAATGCCATACAATAAAGACTGCCATTTTTCATTTAGAAATATCTCTAAGGGCAAAGATGGAAAAAACAGGAGACAAAATTTAGTCCACTGGAATATTCAAAGCAAACTCTAAGAAAACTGAGGATGGCAGCTTGATTTATTTACATTGCTGGTTGTTTCACACTTCCCCTGTGTTCCTTCCTGGCTATCCTAGAGGTATGTCTAGCATGTTCCTTTTTCATAAATTGAAAAACTATGAAAGATTTTGACTTTTGATTAAAATAGGAGATATTATTTAATTTCTTAGTAAGTCTTTTGGAAAGAGAAACTTGGTTTCATTTTTTTGGAGGGAGATTGTGTAATAATGTAGGTTTCCTATGAGCCACAGGGTGAAAGTCAAAGGACTTGCAAGACTAGAAGGTCTTCACAGGGTTATAATGGTAATCTTAATTATGTTTCACTTTGGTAATTAATGACTTAGGTGTGCAACTTTGGTCTTTTTCTTTAGCTCAGTGATATATAAAATTAAACAATGTATGATTTTAGAATTAAGTAAAATTTTAAATCAGAGCTATAAGTGTTAGGCATAAAAGTACAATGAGAAAAAACAGAAGTGTAAGTCAGTACAAAGCTTCCTCATGGAAGCATGGTTTGGAAAATCCTTTTATTACTGTCCTTCCAATATTACTAAACAGAGCTTAAAAACTGACAAATGGCTGTAGTTGCTGTGCCTTTATGACTGCATTACTATTATGTACTCACTTAGGTTCGGCATAAAAGTCAAATGCATTTCAATCAGTTGTATTCACATCTTTCATAGCAGGTAGTACATGAATGAATGTGTGTGACCTACTTTCCTTTTACTCTAAACACTGTGGGGAAAAAAAAAAAAACACAAGCCTAAGATGGAATGCCGGATAATGTACAGTGCTGTTCAAATGCTTTCCATGGAGGATGAGAGAAATTTTATTTTGAACTTTCAGGTTTTAGATTTCATTACATTCGCAGTAGGTATCAGATAAACATTCCAGATACAAATCCAAATTTGTAAGAACTATTATATTACCTCTAAAAGCAACTTGAGACACCCTTTTCCATAAGTACTCTCAGAACAGGTATATTCTGCTTAAAATTTATGTCATTCCTCCTTAGAGAATTTAAGCAATGTTCCAAGCTTTGCACAGGGTGGTGTTGTCTATACAGATCTTCAAAGGCATGCAGTTTCCTTCTGAGTGAAATGCACATTTTCTGATACCGCTATCTCCTATGGTCAAAGCTAGCTTTAAGAAAAGTCATACATGTGGATGACTGTATACCAAGTTTTCAATTCAAGTGGTATTTTCTTTTTGCATGGGGAATGTTAAATAATGCATAGATTTTTTTTTTTATTGGATGTTTCTCATTTTCAGAGTATCTGGTGTTTTGCTTCAGGGAATGTTTTCTTCCCTACTCATTCTTTGGCTTCTTCTTTAGTACTCTATGCAATTTTAAGCATTTTTAATTATAATTTTAAATATTTGTCCAACTTAAAATGCTTTGGAAATTGAGTCAATGACATTCAGTCTCCTTTCTTTACCTTTCTTCTCATTATATAATTCACCTGTCATAAAAACTGTCAAAACTCTGACAAGAATAAACATTGCAGTGATTCCCATGGAATGAGGAAGCTTTGTACTCACTTATACTCACGAAAGAGAATGAAAAGAAATGAGAAGAGCTTGTACAATAAAGATCATCTCAAGGAGAAGAGGGAGGCTGCTGATGCTGGGGAGACGCTAGGGCAATTTAACAACAGGGTTTTCACTTTTTGGATATCAGGTCTCTCCTAGGAAATCTTTTGCTTCAGCTGAAGTGGCAAGATTGGTGAACTTCAGTCATAAAGAGAAATATGATCAGAATTTGATCCATTAATTCAGAAAGAGCCTCAGGGAGGTTATATTACCTTTAGTTCTATCCCTGCTTTTTTTATTTAGAGATGATATTATTGCTGATTTTCAAAATATGAAGTGTAGTGTGATTTCTCAATTCTGATAATAATATTGTCCCTTTACATGGGATAATAAACTTTCCTCTGAGCAGAGACCCAGTGGGACAGAACAATAAAAATCTTATATTCAAAAAACCAACAATTCATTTCCCAGCATTGGACAGAAGGTGACTGGAATATTGAAGGGAGTGCGGAAGTTGTCTAGCCACTAAGTCCTTCTCTCATGTTCAGTTTCATTGATGCTTCAAGCTTGGTTCTCAGTAGCACAGGAAGAACAAGTCTGTGATACTTGTTTGTGCCAAGTGCCCCAAATACACCCTCTGGATATTCTGAAGAGGTTTATCTGACCCAGTAACAGCTGATCCCATAGAGTGAGAATCCATTAGCAGTTGGAGCATATTAATTGGAAAATACGAATCACACCTTCTTGCTTAATTGCACTGCTAGAAATCTGGGCCATGAGAAAGTTCCACCATGCAAATACATTGTGGTAAATGAGAATAAGTAGGATACACTTCAAATTAAACTCCTTATCAAAAGTAAAGTACTAATGCAGATACATCCTTAAGTCTCTTTACATGTTAATTATTTTGTTTTATTTTGGAAATTAAAAAACAAACAAACAAAAAAACCCCAACCAAAACCCCAACCTAAATCACCTAATAATTGCAAATATGTATTTCTTTCAGTCAGTTGTTTGCTACTGGACACTTGAAAAATAGTTCTTGAAGCAGAAAATAATTTTCACAAGAAGAAAACTTCACTTTCACTAAATTTTGTGCTATGCAATCATGGGTGATGGTTGTAAAGTATATGTCATAGAATTAAGCCTAAATAAAACATACGCACACTAGAATTTCACCATTTTCATGACATAAAACATGTAAAAACCCCACCAAAACTCATTGATTTCACTAGTTATCTAAAGAAAAGGGATCAAAAAACCTTGCTTTCAAAGTATAAAATGCAAATGATCACGATGATCAACGTCACCTAACCTAAAGCACAAGTCTGTAATCCTTTTAATATTGTTTTGTAAAATCTATTCTTTGGATCTGGCAATAATCTCTTACTATCTCTAAATATATAAAGAACTTTGAACTTGATATTTGAAATGATAGATATACACTGAAGGTTCATTATTGATGATGCAGTTTCTAAATTTAGTTCAGATGCCATTGTTGCCTCAGCGGTGACATTGATTCCCTTGCAGTCACATTTCTCCTGGAAATACCACTCACAGTATAGTGGTACATCTCATTGCTATATCCTAAGGGTGGATATTTTAATCTCCAAAACATTTATTTATCCCAGAGTAAAGAATCTTTGGTTTGTGAATTCAGCCCTACACAACTGATTGCCAAGTCTGAGTTGATATCGTTGGTTCCCCTGAACAGTTTACTGACATAGTCCATGTGAAGACCAGCGATTGCTCCTGTGAACATGAGCAAAAGTTCTATTCCAGGCAATAGCACCTTTCACCCATGATGAGTTTTAATACTTGCATGAATGTAGGGCAACCTAAAAATGTGCTTTTAGAGCAAAGGCAAAATAAGCATATCCAGTAGGCCAGGTATGTATGGTGTTGGCACTGTTTGGCACAGGTCTAATGCTAGCAAAGCAAGCATAAATTTTCTAATGCTCAGATGACTAACCTCTGACTTATTGCTACTAGCTTAGCTTTGTGCAGTGATTATCTTACAAAACCCCATGTTCAGTAAGGACAAGTAACTTTGGATAACTTAAATTAAAAGCAGATCAGTGTTAGCATGAGGTTTCTGGAAAACGTTTGAAAGTGTTGCTAAGTGAACCAAAGTGGAAGAGCACCCCTACATGCAAACACAGATACCGTGGGCAGAGTGCTTCTCCCAGTCAAGATGGCTATCCCAGCAGCTGCTGGAGGTAGAAGGGCGCTCAGCCTCCTCCTTTCTTGGGTGTATCAGAGTAACAGCAGAGAAGAGGGCAGATGCATTTTTTTGAAAGCAATTGTGCTTCTAGTGTAAAGAAGTATAAGGCTTGATATTGTAATAATTTTTGTATTAACAGACAATATTAAATGATCGGACAGATATGGACTATGCAGTTAAATAAAGGTCTCGGTTTTATAACTATAATGACATTTCAGTTTGCAGGAAATGTATTTTAGCTTATCAAGTTCAATCTTTCAGTGATGGAATAAATTAAACTTGTAAATTATTTCTACTTAAAGGACTTTAAGAAATATTAAATATTCCTTATGTCAATATTAATAATTAACTGGCTTAAAAATAGAACTCAAGATTTATTTATTTATTTTTGATAATTTGTAAAATGGAATATGGTTCATAAAAGTAAAGACAGCTGCAGAAAACCCTAACTGAATTCCTAATAATGAAGTCTGAAATATGCTGGGTAGCTTCAAATCCCCTTTTGAAGTTGCAAGGAAGACATAGGAATTTAATTATTTATGAGATACAATTATTAAAATAATATTGATATGGTTCTTAAAAATATTTCTTGTATGTTCAAATACATTTATATCTATTTATATAAATGTGGATGTGCATACATGTATAAAAAAGAATACAAGTAAGACTTTCTAAAATTAGTCTTTGCATATGCTCAAGGGCTTGTTTGCTGAAGCTAGAAAAAAGCTAACTAAACTGGCACGGTTTAAAAAATAATATGACATTATATTAGCATATTAAAATAGCATGTATAGCTTTGCAACTGAAGGTCAGACAGAACAATTAAAACCTACAGCTTAATGGTAAGATAATTAGTGTATTACTATATCTGGATGCCAACAGTTTAGCCTGGAGTCTGTTTAGCATATGATATCTTGTGACTAATGAAAAGATCTGATATCATTTTTTTCAACTCAGAAATAGGCAACAATTTTAAATCTGACTTGGCATTATTTGCATGTGTAATAAAATTATAGATTAATTGCCTATGACGTTTCTGGTAATATAAGCTTTAAGTATGGTATAACTCTAATGAATTTCTGAACTGGAAATTAAAAAATTAGAGATTCATTCCAAGTCTTTCTATAAGAAATCAGGTTGGTCTGGGGCAAGAAATAGCCTCATTGAATCACAGTTCTTCTGTACATTTGCAAACAATAAGAACCAGCCTTTCTGATCTTGTGCTATTTAGGAGGTGTCAAAAGCCAAACCTTTTGACAAATTTCAATTTTCAAAGGTTAATTTAATTTGTTAGAAGGAATCTGCAGGAATAGGCATGTCAGCTTACTTGCTCCTCTACCCCTCTTTCCTGGTAAAGCAAAATGTCAAGAGCAGACAAAGGAAAAGTGGAAACTTTTCCTTTTTGAGTGAGAAACACATGGTTATCCCTGTCTCATAGGGAATACAAAGAAATTGTGCCTCTTTAAACCACCCTTTAAAGTCTTTGAAATTCAGTGACCTCTTCAAGAACTGCAAGGTTGGAACTGACATGGTTTTGGTCCTCTGAATCTTTCCCATTAATGTTTACATATATAAAAGAGAAACTGTGATTAATTTCCAAGTATTTAAGGCCAAATTAAGTAAATTTTTCTAGTCCTCTGAACTATGAAATCAGAGTGCATTAAGTCCTCCTAAAGGCTGTTGGTAGACAAAAACATCTCAATCTTCAGGATATTAAACTCTGTGGCTACAGTAAGAACAGAACAAAATCTAAGTCCTGCCAATAATATTAGATCATTGGAGTCTTAGGAAATTAATTTTTAAAGTAAACTCAAGTGGTCTTATTTTGGCAATCCTTATCATAAGCCCCAAATTGAAGAAAGAATCACATAGAGTCCCTACTAGTGTAAAGAAGGAAAATATCTTCTGGGCATCCTGTGAAATGTGTTGATACTGCTACAAATATCTAAGAAAGATTTAAGTGATTTTATATTTTTCATCAAAGCTTGTTCTGCTCAATATGGTATTCTTAGTCTATACACAAAAGTTTGGGGAAAGTCAGAGTGGAGAATAGAAAATAAGAAAGAAAACATTCAGCCACCTTTGTTAAATAGGTAAACACAAGGAAAATAATTCTTGAAAACTTTAGGAAAGATCGTGTCCAAACACACGAAATGCGAGAGAAGCTCATGTAGTGCTTTCTCTGTGTTGAGGGCAATGTAAGCAATTCCCCCTTTTACCTGGTCATCCAAAAGATTGGTGTGGATGGGCTGTCTCTGGGTGGGACTTAGAATTTACATCTTGAAAAGATTATCACCGAAAATATAGTCCTATCCCATTCAATAATAACAGTAACATTGGTCATCTTTTTTTCTCCTGAATCTGGGAAACAGCATACCTATAAAAGTGTTCTATGAAGTATGCCAATATGTGTTATGAATTGTTGTGGTAAGAATGTGTGTCTACCACATCAGTTCATGTTTTTTAACTGCTTTTGTTGATATATTATTTCTAGACTGCCCTAAACTGAGTATAACAGCCAAATACTGCATTTTATATTATCTTTGTAAATTTGGAAAATGTTACGTTTTTGGATACCTTTGTGAGTGTCCACACACTAAGTTATAGAGGTATAACTTTTCAAACTCCAGTTTAACAAGCAGAATAACTTGAAATGTTTAAGTGCTTATTTTTTCTCCCTTTTTTTTCCTATGATCCCTCTGAGGTCTTTCCAGTGTACAGATATCTTTTGTGAAATACGATCCCCAAGCCAGGAGTATTTGCATAGCAAATGCTCTCAACACTACCTTTAGAGGCAGCATAGCTTTCCAATTTCTAATGTATGTTCCACCTTATATTTATGCAAGAAATGCACCAGGTAGGCCTTTTTGCTAGAACACAGCACACAAAGGTCACATAATCATTCAGGATGACCTCCTAACTCTTTCTGTATCATTGCTCCACCATCTGGTACATGCTCCAGATAGATGTCCTTGTGTGTGACTCTAGTAATTTTGGATAGATAATTACTAGGATTTGCTGAATATTTTGAATATTTTTGAATTGTTGAAGAAAAACATTGAATGTATTCTACAGATTACAGGACAATCCATTACTAAATGAACCCAGTATGTTAAATATTTAAGCTTTGTAGATATTTACCTTTTTAGTAAGTTAGTGTATTTTTCTTTCTTTTTTTTTTAGAATATAGTCTGCATTGTGTGGCAACAAGTCAATGTAATGATATCAATACATTCATTGCTTTCTAACTAATCTGACTGTGAATACTGGAGATAATTCCACTGATGTTAATGCAGCAAAATAGAGTAAACAAAATCAAATGAAAAGAATATTGTGTTAGGGCTCACTTGTATGATCTTTCACTTCTTTCACTTGCATTTTCACCACTGTGATTTACTGGTTTCCCTTAATGTTCCCAAGACTTAGGGGTGCTCTTCAATGGAAATTGGAAGACAGATTTGATATAGGTATGCCTTTTCCTTCATATAATCACTGGACAGCAAAATAGCCCTGGAGGTCTTGAAAGGAGTATAACTTCCCATCACTTACTTTAAACACTGACTGTTTGCAGTAAATTGAAGGAAAAGCAAAACTTAATATTCTCTTCATCACTTAATGTTCTCTTCATCTCTCCTTGACACTTTGGTCCTTTGGGGGAAATGTGTAAATAAAGAATGCTAACTGTGTCTCACTGCTATCCTTCAGCAATCTTTATCCCCATACCCTTTTTCATTGTCTTGGATTACAAACTAAGTCACATGAAGACTTTGGCATTTTTAATGCATGGAGAAATATTTTAAGAATTGCATGAATTTTAGCTGTGTTAAGCTATGTTCTAGGTCTGGATTTCATGGCCATGTTTATAATAAGTTTAGTAGTGAATACTTATGAAATTAAAGTTAAACCAGAAAGAAACATGCTCTTTCTGAAAATGTTGAACATTTACATTTCGGTTGATATTCAGAAAAAGTTTGGGTGTCTATCTCCTATTGTAACTTGGGACAAATTTTCCTACCAGAGTCAGAAATTAAACATTTTCTATATGATGAGGCAAATCTAAAGCAAAGGCTTTAGCAAAGGCTATTAAACCTGAAAAGTAAAAAGGTGTCCATTTTAATACTTTTAAAAAAATAATTACTAAGTGGAACAATAGGGAATAATTAGTCTTTTGAATTTAGGTGATAACTGCTGTTCTTAGTATGGAAAACAATTTTGAATTACAAATCCAGAACTTTTGCCCTCTTATCAGCTCCTTATATTTCTCTGCTGGAAAATATTTTCTGAAACTTTGTCCTTAGAATTTTTCACATTGGTGGTGTCATACACTTTCACCAAAAAATAAATGTGAAATAAATATTCAAAAATACTGAATTCTCATCAGGATCTGTTTTCAAATATTGACCTTGTCATTTTTATACATATTGAAAGATCATCTTGATGATTAAGGTTGTCTGTAGTGACTTCATGCCATTCAGTAAAAAAAAAAAATCCAAATGCATTTTATGTGGGCACAAATTTCAAATAATACAGAATGAAAAAATAAACACAGAAATATTATGGAAATTCACAACACTGGATTCTTTAATTTACATAATACGTTGTATATTTGTGCACCTGTTATGCAAATTATATGTAGGGGGAGGAAGTAATGTCTCCACCTAATATTATAAACACTTTCAAATATTTGCTTCAGGCTTTTCCAAAGCTTCCCTAAAGCTTTCTTCTCTCTGCTTCAGCTACTTCTTTGAACTCTCTGATACTTCCTAACACATCAAACATTTCAGCAGAAAACCTTACCACATTCTCTTTTCCTATTTACTTTTCTGTTGTCAGACTGTCATGGAATACAGCAAGTGTTGCAATGAGGTGAATTCTGTTTTCCTCTTTTTTCTTTCCCTTTATACACAGGTAGGAGCAAATATGTCACAAAAAAACAAAACTAAAGGAAGAATTAAAAATGCTGATGTGGAGATGGAAGAATGTACCATTAATACCCTTTTTTTTTTTTCCTTCAGTGAAATAACTTCTGAGTATAACACTGGTAAGTTTTTACTAATCTAGGCAACTGAAATTACTTGTCACACTTCAGTACATTTCTTTTGATCATAAAGATTTACTGTTATAAATTATCACAGAGATAGCAGTAAATATGTTTTGTAAGTTAAAAAAAAAGGCTGCTTTTTGTTACGACCAATACACCGTTTAGGACTATGCTCTATGATTTTACATGGAACTTTATATCAGGGGAAAAATTCAGTATATATTAAACTTCTCTTGCTTGTTCCTCTTGCCTTACTTTTTCCCTTACATTCAGTACAATGTATCCATTATCTTCACAGAGAAAAACCTGTGATTGAAACTTTGATAAATCATTCAGTGAGAGTTTTGTCTAAGCAACTCTTCCAGCACCTTGCTAAACTTTGTTAAAGGTATTGCTAAAAATTTTTGTAAGTTAGTAGAGTGGTGAAGTTGCAAGAATAGTCATATGCTCGGATTTAGTCATATGCTTTCAGACTTTGCTCAAGAGGCACATCTTAATTGTTATATCTTTATTTCTGCTGCATTATCTGATTTTGTATTTCAAGTAGTCATTCTTTTACATTAGTAGTCATCTTTTAAATTAAATCATGTGTCTTCAGTCATACTACCTGGTTAATTACCTACCTACAGTTTATGATTTTAAGTATTTTGACAGCTAAAAATAATTGTGTGCATTTCATAAATTTAACCCTGCTTTCCAGCAGTGTAAGTGCATTTCATATAGCTTTCTATGGAAGTGCTAAATTGCAAATCCTTGTTAAAATACAGGGAATTTTCTATCATTCCAGCTCCTTCTAAGGTGATAAATTCCTCTATTTGACTTAATACACATGTAAACCCAAGTGTATTTGCATATAAAATGCCACAGAGCCTAGAGGTCTGAATATGAACAGTTGTGTGTTTTTATCTTCTAGTAGAATAAGGCTCCCACATAACAAGCTATTTTTGCAACCTTATAGTTTAGCATGTGTTGTACAAGAGGGAAGGCTGGAATTCCTGTGTGGTTAAGCACTGGAAAGAGGTTTTTGGATTTTCTCCATGCACTCAGCACTGCTGCCCAGTTGTTGATACTGCACATCCTGGGATAACCAACAGCAGCATGTTACTGACACTGTGGATGGATTCCATCTAAATCTTTTCATTTGGATTTTATTAGAATGGTACTAAAAATGGGATAGTGGTTTAGTTTTAGGAGCATTAGTGCCTGGATTTTTAGCCACAGAACAGATAATAACTCTGACGGGAATGGTAAATCCCGTGCATTTTGTTACAAATACTCTTTAGTGATTTCCAGCAACTGCTACTCATGTTTAATATCCATTCACTCTGTTTATTTTCAGATAAGTGTGGTTTGGAGTCTGACATTGATATACAGGCAGTGAACACACTCTGCAAACAGAGAACATGCTCTGCTTCTTCGGAGCTTTGTGGTGTATGCCAGCCCTGCTCCCAGAGCTGACCAAGTTGAGTCAGATGTACGGTGCTGTTCAGCGCCGCACTTATCTGATGACACATGAAGGACAGACTTTGACAGTTTTTGGAATCATAGAACACTTGGCTGGTGCTGTAAAAAAGTCATGAGGTTATGGAAGGAAAGGGAAAGATTGGTCTGAAAATGTGAGTGAAGGATACTAGACCATTACCTAGTGCTATGCTGATCAGAGCAGTGTCTACAGAAATGTTTCTGCTGATTGTATTCAGCAGACATCTGGATTCTGTTTTTAGCACAAAGATGCATTTCTTGTGTGACCTTGAAAAGGACATCTCATAAAATTGTTGCCATATTCAAGCTGATTGTAAAATGTCCATTCATTTCAATGCGTTATGCTGTGAATAGGGAGTGCAGTAGCCTGACTTGGTTAGCTCATATGCTGTACAGACATAATTCCAGCAGGCAAGAAAGAGTTAGTATAGCACTAATGTAGCATTATAAATGTTGACATTAATAACTTCTAGCTGGTAAACAGAAGCTCAGAGTGACTGTAATATTTTTATTCACTTCATAATAGCTGACATTTCTCCAATACTGTTTCCCCAATAGGCCCTGTATGAATCCATTGTTACTACATTAAAATAATTGTCCATAACTGAGCCCTTTTGGCATGCAGAATAATGAAATCTGTATGTAAAATGCAGACTAATTAAATACCATTTTGTACCTGTAAGGTTCGCTGAGTTGCATTTCCATAGTGGATATCTTCATGTTGCTGCAATCACAAATGAATATCTCTACAACTCCAGAGAGAGAACCAGCTGGCTGAAAAAACACACAGACCTTCATGGCAAAAAAAGCCCCAACTTGCTAGACTGCACAAAATTCTTGGTAGAGAGCAGTGAGAGGAACAACAAAAATATATAGAAATTTTAAAGGGACTTATGCTAAAGCAAGAGTTTGAGCTTGACTGTTGTCAGTGAAATCACTGGTTATGCCTTTAATATAACAATGAAAAAGAGGACCAGCAGCCTCACAGCATCTCCACTGAGGGCCTTAGTGTGTTCCTGAAGCTGTAATTCCTGGTTTCCTTGTAGCTCATGCCTATTCAGGGAGTATAAAAAAGAAGGTGCTTCTTGGTCTGTTAGGGTAGGTAGATATAGGTGGGGCATAATGTTGAATAGTGTCCTTTAGAACTGTAAAAATAATATATTTAGGTTACTTTTCTTTGGAAAGAAGTCAAAGCAGCAAATACAGTAATCTGTATCAGATTTCCCTGCTGAAAGCAGCCCTGTAGTCTGCTTATCTGCTTTTCTGCATAAAGATCATAACAATCTTTCTCTTTTTGTCTCTTTAAAATATTCATTCATTCTGTGAAAACCTCCTGGAGAAAGCAGAATTTCACACAGTCAGAGCTCCTCAGACAGATTGTGATTTCTACTAGATACAACAGTGTTAGCTCAAGAATAAAACAGTGCAATCTCCCAATTTAAGCAAGATATTCATAGAAACATATGCAGAAACAACCGTCAATTAAAATTTTGAATCCCTGAAAATCAAACCATGAGATAATTTGTGTTCCAACCTTAATACAGAGTTAGGGATTTGATTCCATTTCTGATTCCAAAACATTCTTTCAGGCCTTTTTGACAGTGGCAGTAAGTCTAGGTTCTTCTGCTTCTATGAAGCCTAGTGTTTTTTTCAATGAGCACTCTCTGAAAAAAACCCAAACCAGCTACAAAATCGCCTAATTGAACAATTCCTCTTTCTTAGACACAGAGTATTTCTCCTAGGTTGATACTTAGTGATACCTCATCAACCTTTCATTTTTTCAGCTGTTCCCCCAAAAAATACACATAACATGTTCTTATAAAAAATAAAAGCATGCTAAAATCAAGTAGCAAATTTTAAACAGAAAAAATAAGAATATTTTCCTACCCATTAGACAGAACATCTGTGCACAGTTTCTTTGGAAGGTCAAATACTGAGTTAAATACTGTGAAAGACTGCTTCTATCATGCTGGATACGTGTGCCAGATACTTCTATCTACATGTGCACCTAAACAAGCAGGAATAATCAAATTTCATACTTTAACAAGCAGATTGCATATGAAGGTTAGGAAATAATTTTAGGGGGGAAGTATTTCAATTTGCTGTAGTGGGTTCTAAATGAAACCATGACAGGCAAACCACGTGAAATTGGGTTTATTTCCTCAGTAAACCTGTTTTCAGCTTTCTAAGTTCACAGTCAATAGCTTGGTCAGTCTCAATATTTCTTTAAAATCACCAGCTACACATTGTTACTTCTACATGCACAGAAGGAAAATATTTTGTTTTAATTTAAAGGTTATATATTTCTTTCAGTCTCTCAGTAGTTGTCTCCTTGGACAACAAATTGGAATGTGCAAGGAGTCATGGGCAATGAAGGTGTGCTCTCTGGAACATTTGCAGAAATTTACTGAGATGGAGAATTAAAGGCACTTGAGGAAGCATTGATACCTGCTGAAATATTGTGAGGAGATATCACTTAGTGCCAATGTCAGCCTAGCAATTGGGACAGGCAACAATATCACAGGGAGGGAATCACAGTGCTCTGCAGGGATGACGGGAACACTCATCCAGGCTGGATGGAGCACACATGGGAGGGTACGCAATTGGCTTCTTCTAGGTAGGGAAGAGCTGACTGTCCACTGTAAGGGGATTCTCCTTTGCAGAACAGCTATAAAATACAGCTGCTTTCACAGGTTTAAAGAGCAGACTAAACTTTATAAAAGTCTTCTGAGACTTTTTGGGGGGGGGTTAGGATTTTTTGTTGGGTTTTGGGGTTTGTTTGTTTCAGGGGGTTTTGTTTGTTTTTGTTGGTTTTTTGTTTGTTTGGTTTGGTTTGGTTTTGGTTTTGGCTTTTGGTTTTTTTTCTACTTTTTTCAGTCTCATTAGTAAATGTGAATATTTGCTAGAACTTTTAGGGAAAAAGAATAAGGGAGTTTTGTTTCTTTTAAACTTACACATATCTTAAAAATCAGCCACTAAAAATGAAATAAAGTCATGAATCTGGAAGGAAACTCTTTTTCTCAATCATGGTGGTTTTTAGCCCATCTTGTGGATTTTTTTATAGAGCAATTGCAACTTCAGTTTACTGAATCTTTAAAAAGAAGCCAGGTTTAAATACATGGAATGCTTCCTGATTATTACAGTGATACTCGCTGCATTTAAGAGTCACTCGTGCATTATTCAGTCAAATGTATTTTATCAAGCAATATGAAGTATGTGATGTGTGCATCCCTCTGTCAGAAGAGGGAAAAAGAGCAATGAGATATTTTAAGGCATTTGTGAAAACACATCTCCCAGGCATCTTTCTGCAGTTACTCCTATAGAAAGTCTACAAACCTAAATGGTGGAAACATGATCAGAACCAACCAGATATTCTCTAGTAAGATGACTATTAGTTTCTTGTTTGCAGTCCATCAGTGTGAGATCCCATTGATGACATGATAAAATGTAAAATAACAGCTTCATCTTTAAGAAATTGAAGACAAAGTATGATAAGCTGGGACACAAGGCTTAGACTGCTCTGAGACCTGGGTACAGCTTAATAAATTAAATACTGGCAATATATTATTATTCAAAATATAATCTAACCACATTGTTTATACTGGTTATTAATATGTAATTTATGAAAATGTGTATCAAGTAATTATTAACAAAACATATATGTTTGTCTGTATATATACATACATCTATAAATGTAATTCCACATCTATGTGATTGGTGTAACATCCACAAAGTATGTGATTGGTGTAATTAGCATTTGCTACCGCTGCAATGGAAGCCAGTGATTTGCTTACTTATCTGCCTATGATTCCTCCATCTACTGCTCATTCAACAGCATATTTCAAGGCTGTTTGAATCTCTTACTAATTTCAGTTTTATCTGCTTGACTTTGGCTGCTTGTTCCAATGTATTACATTTTCAATGACAGTTAAATGACTCTTTTCTCAAGATGCAGTCTAATGTGCAGGATGATGATGATTTGGCAGTTAAATAGTACACTGAGATAAGTAGCAGACCTGATGAAAGTTCTAGTATGATTGTGTTATGGAGTAAAAATTACACACCCAAAAGTCATGGAAAATACGAGCTGACTGCTTAGATGTAGAGGTTTGGAGGTTCCTTTTTTTTTTCCCCAAAGGAATAATTATCTGTTTAAGGGTTTTCTTTTATTTTTTTTTATTAATTTAGCTCCTGTAAAGTACAGTTGA
Organism: Cephalopterus ornatus; assembly: GCA_013396775.1. Lineage (NCBI taxonomy): Eukaryota > Metazoa > Chordata > Aves > Passeriformes > Cotingidae > Cephalopterus > Cephalopterus ornatus. The sequence goes on from VZRE01005086.1 coordinate 17,759, forward strand.
CTTTTGCTCCATGGGAAACAGGAGATAGTAGTGCATACATGGCTTTTAAAAAGTTATTACTTTATATGTTCATTAAAGCATAAAATTAAAGTTACAAAGAATAGCTTATCAAAGGCCATGCTGCTCAGCTTAAGTACAGCACTCTTAAATCTTCCCAAAACTCTCTTTAAAGGTTTCCATTTCATTTCAGCTTTTCCCAAGCTGCTACTTGAATTCATTTTCTACACAGATCAGCTTCTACAAAAAGTCCCCTCCTTCTAAATCTAAGAACAGATATTTTATATTTAAAAGCTGCAGAACTGTAATATTTCTTATTTGGATCAGAATATCTCTTAATCCAATAGGCAGCCTTTAAAGACCAGTAGGTAGCCTATTTTTAAGCAGGCATTATTGCTGTTTAAAGACAAATTTAAATGGAGGAGATTGCTGCCATTTTGAGATGTCATGAAGAAAATAGCAAGTAGCAGAATGATAATTCATTGTGAACTTTATATTTCCATTTTCAAACAGTGGTCACAAAAAATTTCCAGGGCCTCAACTTTTCTTTCTAACTTTCTAATTTATTTAGGCAATTGTCTATTTATTCAAGTATTTTAAATGGCAACCCAGTAAGTTTGAAGCTGTTCTATTTCCTTCAAATCTAGCTCTTCTACCTTTTCGTTCCTTATCCCATCTTTAATTCTGCATAAAGCCTCAGCTTCAAGACTGCCTGGCTGTAGGTAGTCACCGCCCTACAGTAAGCACCAGTGCAGAAAGGAGCATATCCTGCATACCTCTGTAGTCTGTGGAGCTAAGCCATAACAGGGAGGTAGTACACATCAGTTGTCACATTACAGAGCTGAGCCAAAAATATGTTTATATAAAACAAAACAGATTACTTGTTTAGATCAGTAACGCCACCTATAATCCTGCCACTTCTACTTTTGGGAAGCACTATTATAATTTGTGTAATAACAGCAATGTAGGATGCAATTAAAGTAGTACATCTGCAACAGCATTATTTTAATTGTTATGCTATTAACTGTAAAATGTTGTATGGCATGCACAGGTGGGAAAGTGAATGAGAAATAATTTTTGCTCAAGACTGTCACTAAGCAATAAGTATGTTGGTATACTGAATTGGTACAATGACCACAGTTGACTATGGAGAGAGACTACTTACAGGAGCATGCAGTGACAAGACAAGGAGGAATAGCTTCAGACTGAAAGAGAGTAGGTTTAGATTAGCTACTATGAAAATATTCTTTACTCAAAGGTAAAAAAGGTAGCAAAGATAAACTATTGACAATAATGTTGAGCTCACGATCAAGGCCCTGGTCATCACAAAGTGATCCCACAGAAACTGGAATAGTTTTCTACCATCCAAGTATGATCTGCCTTCATTTTTAATTTTGATGCTAATGTAGCAGAGGGATTAAAGACATCAAGTAAATAAAGTAGTTGATATGCTGGTGGAGAAAGATCAGCCTTTATCAGTGAAACAAACTGAGCTGATATTTAGAGGTGGGTGTTACAGGTGTTAGATATGATGCTTAGTCAGATAAGGTTGACACCTTGATATATTTTTCCATTTTGATGCTGAAAAAACATTAAGTATAGATAATGATAAGTATAAAACCAGCTTTCAGATATTTTCACTGAGTATGGTTCTACAGCTATGTGTTAGAGAACTTTTACTGTTAAAAACAAGATTGCTTGAAATATTCATGTAATGGTATAATTATTTTCAAGTAAATATATTTTGTGTTTAGATTAACATACATCACCATGCCAATCTCAGTTTTAATACAGTAGATAAATATGTACATAACAGGCTGATAACAACATTGTTACTAATTATTTTATAATGTTGTTAAATTGAGGACTACACTGAAGCATAAGTGAAGGATGCTGTGTTTTTAGAAGACAAAGTCTAATGCTCTAACAGGGAATGATCAGTCAGTTACTGAACTTTGCCTTTCCACACAAAAAGCAGGCAAACCCTACCATGAGTTTGCAAGTTGAAAGTTATTGAGCAGCAGTCAGAATATTAACCATTGCCATACATAGTTGTCTGCAGCAAATCACAAATATGTTTACGCCACAAGTGTCTTGACTTCTCCTCTGCAGCAGGTAAGGGTAATGTGATGGTTTGAGATGGAGCTTGGTAAGCTAGAATGGAGGAGTGTTCACTTTTTTTATAAGTTTCCAAATCCCTGTTGCATTTAAAGGTAAATTCATCAAATAATTCCCAGAAGCAAATTTTCTCTTGGGATCAGCAGCCAGTTATCTTTCTCTGAGTAATGTCTTGAATCAAAAAACAACTTTGGGCCATTACTCACCATAATTCAAAGTTCAGGTCACCTAGTTGTTACACTGGTGTGTTCTGTATCTCCCAGTACTAGCAGACATAAATGTGCTATGTGTATATATCCAAAAATAGCTGGTGGGGTTTTACATTTACACTGAGTTTCCTTAACTCTCTGGCTGGAATTTTGAAAGCGAGCTTTATCCTGCAAGAGACTGATTGCTTTGCAAGGCAAAGCTGGTCTTTCATATGTATGTGTATATGTACTGTTCACGTCTTAAGAAATTCAACAGTCACAGCGTTTTTCCCTCTATTTTTGTGGAAAAGGAAAAATGGTGTAAGTCTGGTCCAACAGTGTCATATATCTGGCTAGAAAGTTTGCATGCCTTCCTATTTTTGTATTAATTCCATTAATCTCTGCAGATTGGTGCCAAATAACTGCTAAGATTACACTAACAATGATCTTATTTGTACTGCAGCAGAGCAGACAACACAAAGGCTGAGGGAGCCTGCCACCACTGAGTGACATAGGTGTAAGTTTTCAAGCTATGGAAAAGGATATGATTTTGGGAATGGGATGCAGATAGTATGAAGTGCTGTTGTATCAGCTCCATGGACTTTTCAGTCCTGGAAAAAAATGAGAGATGGACAGTGGTTCCTTCAGATGCACTGGAATGAATCAGTTAAAGAATTAACATAGGAACTGGATGTAAAAGGGTCTCAACCTGGAAAGCTGTGCTCAGTAAAGCACTGGATGAATGTGCCAGCCTTATGTTGTGTGGAAAAACTTCTGAAGTGTTTACCACCTTATTAATATGGCATCAGAAAAGGGTGAATTTTATGATGGTAAGAGGAGTGTTTTACATTGCAAAAACTGAAACTGTTCAGAATTTTTAAAAACGAAGCAAAACTTTGAGTAGATGAGAAATTACTGGAACAAAGAAATAAAGATATTTTGATGGGTGACATAAAAGACTACAGTCATCTGGACTGGAGAAATGAAAATATGGATAAAACAATAAACATAGGCATTATAAGGACATCTGAATAGTGGTTACCTCCAAATACGTAACATCTGTGAATGGGGGGCGGTATCTCTTCATCCTTGCTTCCACTCAAAGAACTTTGCATTAAGCTTGGTGTTACTTGCTGTTGCATCTGCAGGAGGACCTGCTTTGCACTTTCCTCTGAACTCTTTCAAACAATGTCTTTAAAGTAATGACCCAGAGCAGCACAGAGCTTAAGAAGGACAAATGCTGCCTAACAAAGTGGCTGAGATTTCAGAACACTTAAGCAAAGGCTATATAGTTTGTTATCAAAATTGCTTTTAATTATGACAGCCTTTTTTGTGTTCTGTTAGGTAGTATTAATTTTAACATTTTTTGTTTAGACAACTGTATTTTCAGCTGTTCAGACTTCCACCATTATTTAGTTTCAATGTGGCTATACTTTAGCACATCTGAGTGATTATTTATGGTTTTTAGTAAAGCCCAAACCTTTTGGGGCATGTTGTAAAGTGGGAAAATACCTTTAAATGTCCCTTGGAAAATAACTTTTGAATTATAAAAACTCATTTCAAGCCTTGCAACTTTGCGATCTTTTTACTCATACTAATGTGTTTTAATTGGTACAAAACTGAAAAATTTCCCAACTAGACTTCTGAGAATTGATTGTACAAGTGCAATCAAAACAACTTTGAACAATTTAGTAATTCCTGTACAGAGGTTTTCTCATCTTGTGCTACTCTGTTGATGAATCCAGCTGTCAAAGAGCAACTGGCAAAAATGGGGAAGAGTCATTGTAGCGAATCTGAAAGACAGATTGTTCTCCTCTTATAAGTAGCATTTAGTGAGTTCATTTTACATTTCTTGCATGTTAGCTCAGTGCTGTATTGTCTAAATTGCACATATTCCCGAAGTTTACTATTAAGAACAATTAAGGCACTGCTCCTCTCATTTCTTTTCCTAAAACTTGGATTTTTAACCATCCCAAATCTCGCAAAATTGTGCTGTTTAATACTACCCATATGTTAGTTATTTGCCCAGGTAAATCTTTTCTAATGTCCAGTATTTAAAGTTCTAAGAGACACGGGAAACTGAGCCTTTTGCAGGATACGAAAATATTTTTCTGCAAGAATAGTCTATACTTACACAACTAACATGGTTTAATTACCCAGATTAATTAATCACTTTATATTAAAAATGTGTTTGTGCAATAGCATAGCATCTGCTAAGGCAAGCACTACCTAGTTCTTAAAAAAAAAAAAAAATCAAAAGAGAAAAAACCAGCAAAAAAGAAGAGTTAAAACTTTTGTGACACAAGTTTGTGTGCATTCTTTACTAAAGCAATGCAGCCTTGTAAGGGACCGAATCACCACGTGCAGTATGTGCATTCCGGTGGCTTTATAGGAGTCTTACCTTAACAGATCACAGTAGCTGTTGAGCATGTCTTGGTCTTCCCCTGCCTCCTAATGATCTTTGAATGAGAGTATCTTAAAGCACTCGTTGAAACTACTCTTGCAAAGAGCCATTTTCCACCTCTATCTCATAACTTCTGTCCCCTGACCTTGCTATGGAAGCATAGGCAGATAGGACAGGCTTTAGAAAAATGGAGTTCTTGCAATGAGAATAAAGACATAGGATTGTACAACATAGTTTAGTAGTAGGATCAGAGTAGGTAAGTGCAAGTGTTTAAAAATATTTTCCATTTAAAACGTCTAAAAGAGATAGTCAATAACCTCTCCAGGCAAGCTGAAGGACTCCCTGGATCCTCTCATCCAACACTCTTTGAGCACAGACAGGGAACTCGGGATAAACTAAGCACTGAGGTGAAGAGACTTTAAAAAAGCATTTAGATTTAATACTGGATCGTGTCCACTTTACATCACAGTTTGCTCGAGAATGGTCAAGCATATCACTTTTTCACTTAGCATCCCTCTGTGCCCTAAGATGTCCCTCAGTGAGGATTTCCATGAAGTAAGTGGAGAGGTACAGAAAGCTGCCTTAGTCTGACAGGAAAGCAGGGAATTGCAAAGAGCCACACTGAAAATTGCTCAGATCAAAGGCCAGAACAGACATCACCAACGACACAGACAAGGCCTCTGCAGGCACGTTAAATCCTTTCTGTAATGTCAGCTTGGCTGTAAAATCCAGACACATTGATTAGGGCTACCTGGGAAGCAAAATTCAAATTTTGTGAAGACAAGTAGCTTTTCAATTATTTAGGTTACTAGGTTACAGAGCCAGAAGACACCACTGTGCTCACTGAATGAATTTCTTGCATAATGCTACACAAAAATTGCTTTTAAATACATTTATGTTTGTGTAAAAGGGTTTTTATAGAATAATCATCAAGTCTTAATTTCCAACATGCTTGTGATGGAAAACTCTACCACACCTCAAAAGTCTGTACTGAGATCAAGTTTAAAGCCTTTAAGGTTTTCCAAGAAAAGCGATAATTCATAAGCAATCACTTTCAAAATCAAGTAGTTTGGCAGGCAAAGCTCTTTTATCTGGGCTATGGAAATGATGAGTTCAAAAATGTTCAGTTAGTTGGGAAGAAACGTGCAAAGTCTCTGTGCTTACATTGTTTGTCAGAACTGTAAGGGATATATAATTCTTTCCTGTAAATTACTTCTTTGAAAATGAGCAACTGCCTAGATTAATTCCCTTTCTAAGTATTGCATACATCCAGAAGTTTCCATGGGTTCCAGGATGGATGCCAAATATATAGGTATGTATGGTTAAAAAATTTAATCTGCAAAAATTAATATGTTCTGGTAATTAACCATTCACAAATTGTCATTCCCAAGAATTTTTTTTCCTTCCCTGATTAATGGGTCATATAAATATTTAAGTATATCCTGTTTTTTAGAAGAATTGTATCTAATCTGCTAAGAAAATGTCATCCTTTATGAAAAAAATATGTATTTACTAGTTTGAAATATTTTATAATGTTTCAGAATGTTGAGGTTTTTCTGGATTTCACTACATAAAATATTCTATATTGTGCAGCTGTAATATTTCATAGGTCTTAGCATGTAAAAATTCATTATATTCTTTAAAAAGGCTGGTATTTGATGATTGTTTTCCTGCTGCACCTCATCAGCATAGCATTATTCAATTGTTAAGATGTGAGAAGTCTTCCAGTTTTTTAATGACACCTTTATTTTGCTTGACCAGCAAACATCACCAACATTTCAGCCAGAACAGCCTCCTTACCAAAATGTCAGTCATATATCTAACACTTGAGACCCTGCACCTGAGAGGTATTGATCCCAGTGATGGAGAGTCCCCCAGTACTCTGCACCTCACTTGGTGTACCTCACTTAGAATATTAGAATATTATTTGACAAGATATTTTTGATGCTTAGACATATGCCAGTGACTTGTGACCACACAGCACTGGTGGCAGCCAAAAGAGATCGTCAGCTAAGTCCATCGCTGGAAAAGCCACTCTGCACCAGGTACTGACCAACTGGAATAGCTCCATTAAAGTTATTAGCAGACAATAAGAAATCATCTGGCTGAATTTTTCTGTTAATGAATGTTTCCTAGGAAACCTCAAGCTCTCTTCTTATTCATAGAGGGTATCATTATTTGATACCATCACTGCAGTGAGAAAGATCCTGAAAAAAGCAGGAGCCTGCCTTGCCTGTAAAGGGCTTTTTTCTCTTCCACATAATGTTGGAAGGCACAAAGTTGGGGAAGATAGCTCAGAAAAACCCACTCATTTTGTTGCGTATGTAAGAGGCTTTCCATATGTCATTCAAGCTTCTTTTTCTTTGAGTAATAATTTAAAAAACAAGCAAACAAACAAAACCAAACAAAACCAAAACCAACCAACCAACCGAAAAAAAAAACCCCTCACCACTTCACTTAAAAAATACATTTTTAAAATGGACTGAAAACTATATGCAAATTTAAAATTAGCTACTATTTTATCATCAAATCATGGGTTCATGAAGTTATGGCTAATTAAGTTCATTAGTCCACTCTAAACTATTTGCCATTCACTTTATAGTATATATTTTCTTTTGAAGGAGGTAGAACAGCCTACTGGTTACCATGTGGATGCTATAAATACAGTCAAAGGGAATATTTTTTTTTTCAAAGCAAAGGCTGTTTTTAACATTAGATTGTTCCTTTTAGCAGTATATTGTAGCTGAAATGAGAAAATTTGGTACTGTCAAAGCATTCTTTTGACTCATGATGTAGGATGAGGCATTTTGAACATAGACTCTTCTCTCTCTAATAAAGTTAGAAAAAATCAAACATCTGAACCTCATTTTTAACTGCTAAAACCAGCACTAAACCTTATAGAAATCAGGCACTGCTAAACTGTACTTGCTGGCAACAAACTGCTGAACTTCAAGTAGTGTATGAAGAACAAATAGAGTAGCTTTGGAAGACTTAATATAACATGCCTTCCTGTGATCCACACAAACGTATGAGCTGCATGTTTCTTATTGCAAAGTCTGCTAAAGTCACAATTCCTGATACAGCTGTGCACATACTAGTGTCAGCATAAGAATGGGGGTTAGAATAAATAGCCCTTAGTGAGACAGAGGGTGGGATCTGCTCTGCCATTGGCTTCATGAAGAAATGAAGTTTTCAGGTTTCTATATGATCAATGCAAAAAACAATTTACAGGGGACAAAGCAGTAGTCACAAAGCAAACTATGGATATATGCATCACACCTTTTCTGACTTCCTTTTATCTAGGCTTTTCTATCAGTCTGCTTTTAATATAAGGAGATTTCTATCCCAGACACATAGAAGCAGTTTGCTACTATTCAAGTACTGAAGTTAAAATACAATCTTTGAAAATACAAAGCCAGGAATAAATAATGAACAAGTTTAGAAACAAAAGGTGAAAATAACACTAGAGACAGTATTTTCTGCTCTGAATTAGAAAACATTTTGCAGGCAGTAAACTGACCTTTCTGAATCACTGCCATTGATGGTTCATCTGCCTTTAGGAAATAGAGCTCCATGCCTTAGGAAAAACAGACACAGTGTTTCATAGTATAATATATTGCCATGAATATTATAAGAGAAAAATGTGATGCTTTGTACATTTGAAAATGTTTATTCTCTGAAGACTACAAATTACAATCTTCGATCATTTCACATTGTTTCTCTCAAAAAACGTTAAAGTACCTTGCTTGTCTAGGCCTCCATGTCTTCTCAGCTTGCTCACAGGAAGTGTTAAGAGGGGCTCAGCCTGCTCCTCTGCAGAGCTGGACACACGCCCCAGCAAAGCAGTGCGGTTGTGACCCGACTTTTTATCTCCACTCAGATGTCTAGAAAAGAGTGAATGCAGTACTTCAGCCAAAGGCTCCAAAGAACACTTCTGTGCCAGCAGTCAGTCATATGTTCTCACCTAACTTCTCGAAAACACAAAGTGACATGAAGAGAAATTTGTCTATCTGCATCACATGGTCTTTACTTTCAGTATTGTTCTTTCTAGAACTGAAAATTGACTTAAAGTTCTCTATTTTGATCTATAAAACTAGTTTATCACTGGTTAACTGCCAGATTTCCAGAGCAACAAAATGTCTATACAAAAAAACACTTCAGCATAACCAACAAAAATAACTGATATGTTACTCATTTGTAAATATTTGCACAATATTCAAATATACCATGCATGTGTACAGTTCAAAATATCCGGCCCTGAAACTATCCATATTTCAAGGAAACTTCTCCAAAATGTTCTAATGTAATTTCCAGGCAATATAAATGCTCATTGTATTGGGCTGCTTTCCCAAACCTGGAGAAGAAAGAAGTGTTTCTTCAATGAGCATTTGTAAGTCCTTAACGTTGATTCCTTTTTCTTCTGGAGTCAAGAGTTCTTCTTTCTGGTTATCTCAGATCATGATCTTTGTTTTATTTACTTTAACTGTTGAAGGGGAAACAGTTCAAAGATGAGAAATATGTTTCTGAAGTGATAGAATTTTCTTTTAATATACAGACTGCATTATATATACATATTTGTTTTTCCATGATTTCAAAAGCTCCTGCCTCCTTAAAGATGCAAACATACCACTTTGTCCTTTCTTAGGCCAGCCATGTGAAAATACCTCAAATGAGAAGGGAGAATGGAAGGGAGAAAGGGAAGATGCATAGGAGTGAAGGATTTGGACAACAAATCCATGGTTGAATTCATATGGCTCAAATGCTTGTTGCAGCTATGCAACTTTTCTTTGTCAAGGACTTTCTGGAACAGAAAAACCTTTTTACCTTTACCAGAATAGAGCAATTTTATAGAATTAGTAGAAATTAGCCTGACATCATGAGCAATTTTTTTATCTTATTTTTTCTCATGTCTTTGCTGCTGCTGAGTTCAACACAGATATTTGGGGTAACACAGTAAAGTCTGCTTCGCAGTAAAAATTGTAAAGCATCAAAAGACCCATATAGATACAAGTTACTGCTATTGTTATTGTTTGAACTCAAGTAGTGCCTAACGGCTGTTGCACTTTTAGTGTCCTTGTATTCCTTGCTGCACAAACATTCTGTGTTTGATTTATATTTTATGTAAAGATCACAGATGGCTATATAGGCATAAAAGGTAAAATAAGCACAGAAAGAAAAGCAAACACAAGGTCGCAAATGTTATCAAATATACATTCTGACAGTAACATAAGGTTGTCCTTTTTGTTACTGTTTCTTCCATTATCATACCAAACTAAGCAAAAAGTTGTTCTGATTCGGTAATTGGACTTTCTTCATTAATGCAGAATTCATGGTACAGTGGTGGGTAGCAGCTGGTGGGAGAAAGAAAACTACAATCCATTGTGGAGTCAGAAGAAATGAGGAAGGGAACTGAGGCTTAATGAAGAGTCTTGTAAAGGAAGACAAGTTGTTATATTAACATCTTAATTAACATAAAAGTTAGCGTATGCCATATTTCATCAGTAAGGAAAAAAAATACAGTTTTAGGAGATGAAATTTCTTATTTTTTTATTTACCTTTAATTAGTCTTGCCACTGATGTTTTCATTTTTGTCCTAGATGTACGTGAGAATTAGCAAAACATGCTAGAAACCTCTGAGTAACAGAGAATATCAGAATTGCTGTTTACTGCTCAAAATTCTAGACACAGCTCTACCTTTTTCAATGTCCATGGTTCAAAACAGTCTAACAGATCTAGTAGTTACCTAGCAATATTAATCCAAGCATGTTTCTTTAAGCTTCATTTTTTGAATCCTCAGTCTTTTTTAAATTTTGGGGGGACATTGTCTTGATGTGTAAAACCATCATTGCAATTGCCTCACTAACACCACAAACAAGAGGCGCTGTAGTTTTCTAAATAGTTTCACATGCCTATTTTTATTTAGGCTTTAGGATGGTTTTTAAGATTACCTTATTAATATGGCAGACCGAACTCCCTCTGAGTTGGCATTGTGCTTAGTTCTTTAAAGACTTCTCCTAACTTCAAAAATCTTATTCTCTTTTAAAGTCTTTGTATTTCTATATCTGCATTCAAAGCAGCATTGTTTTATAAGCTACAGGTAATGTAAACCCTTAACTGATAAAAATCTGAAACAATAGAATAGAGATGACAGATGTTTATGGTCTGCTTTCACTGATCCTCACTGTCATTCCAATCCAAGTTCGCATTTTCCAAACCTGAGATGATATCCAAAGATAACAGATTGACCTGTAGCCTCTACCCTGTGGTGTTTTGGGCCAGGTCACTTTTCAAAGTGTGCTCTCTCTGCCCCAAGTACCATCCGAACAGGTGTTCCACTGAAGTTTGAATGATGGCCAGCTAGCTCAAAAACAACCAGGGAGCAGAGGTGAAGGGAATCAGGGGACAGAAGGCAGAAATACGGATAAAAGTAAATTAAAAACAAAAAGGAACTGAAGTAGATATGGGTGAATAAGTATAATCAAAGCTTGAAAGGAGATAAGGCACAAAATACTGCAAGTAGAAAAAAAAAAGACACAAAAAGTGAGGAAATCTAGCAAAAAATAAATAAATATAAAAATAAAATAAGAAGGGGCTGAAAGAATAAAAATAGGCAGAAAAAGGATAAAAAAGTGCAAACATGAGACTAGGTCTTTTACCTTTATATAAAGATAGCAAAAGCATAACTTAAATCAGCTATTTATTATTGTAATGGAGAGAGATTCTTTGAGTCTGAAGTATACCCATTAGTTATGCAGATATGCATTCTAAAACTGTGATTTTACTGATCTTAATCCATATAATCCCAATTCAAACCAACACAGGATTCAGATGTATATTTCACTTAAGTAATTCAAGATCAAAATCACGCTTTCTATTTAAACAATTAACTCTGTCTTTATATACAGCAGAAAGACTGTGCATTGAAATAACCAAGAAGACAGATGAAGCTATTGAGGTAACTGGAGCAAGAGACTGAACAGGGATAAAATAATAACAAACGTGAACACGAAACTAAGAGCTATTTTAAGTAAAACATATTGCAGTCATATTTATCCAAGAAGCTAGAGACACTTAAATCTAAATTGGCATAACAGGTTTGAAATAAATGCATACTCTTTACATCCAAATTTCATAAACAGAAAGTAAGTAAATAAAGTGGCTTTAAGTAACTTACAAAAAAATGTACAGACTGAAGATCTTAATCAGTATTTAAGTCTAGAGAAAAAGAGAAATTAAGCTAACTTCACTCATTTTAAGACTCAAGGATTTGTCTAAACTATAGTTAGTTTCAAATTACTCTTGAAACATTTATGAATTGTATCATAAATCTCAGGGTGCATATAACTATGTGGCTGGATCTTAGGTTTAGTGGAACAATACAGTTATAATTGGAAGGAAATACATTTCCTCTTCTAAAACTTATTTATACCTTTTCTAGTCTAAAATATAAAATAGTATTGAACTAGCTTTCACCAAATGAAGAAAACACAGGAAAGTATAGGACTCTGCCAGGAATTCACAGTGTCTGGATCTCACCTCTGGTGTAACAAGAGAATACTTGCCTTAGGGAAGCTAATTTTCCCTTGTAAAATCGGACTATAATTATGAAAGCCAAAAATGTAAAAGAAGTGAGACAGTTCCCACTAACAGAGTGAATTATAGGAAATCACATTGCCAGGACCAGTCAGACATAGAGGCAACAGGAATTTTCCCCCAGCTTCATTTTTACAACTAGTAACTTAACTTAAAAAGTACCATTATTCAATGATCCTAAGTAACAGGTTTTTAAAATAGATTCTGCTAATACTCTAGGATGAGCTTCTTGATGATGTGTCGTACCCTGTGATAGAGGTGCGTAAGAGGGACACCAGGTGACTCACCTTAAATATACTACTGATAGAAAACTAGATTTCCTGTGTTCTCTTTGAGCAGAGCTCACTCTGTTACTGTTAAATAGCCTTCCAGTTCAAAGTATATGTTGTACTGTTTGTTAGGTTCTTCATTATAAAACCATTAGAAAGAGAGTTTCAATAAATAGGATGGTGATTTATGATATCCTCCATTAAAAAAACCCAACACTTTAGAGTGTAATGGATTGGGTTTTATTGAAAGACTTTTTAGAATGATGTTGAATATTACATTATCATTATATATTGGGATTCCTGAATATTAATAAAAAACCATAGCTGCATGCTTTGTAATTGGATTCACCATAAAAATAAAGCCTGCTTGATTTTTTTTTTAATATAACTTTTTCCCTTGCTCTAGGATATTTTCATCCTTCGCTAAATATCTTATGAAAGGCACTGGTGTATAGAATAATTAAAATGTGATACTAAAAGATCCTATGTCACTGAACCTAGAGAGAACATTAGTGCATATATATGAACACCTAGTTCAAGGAGATATTTGTAAAGCATCTTTTCTTTCAAACAGCAACTGGACTGTATGATCCCAGTCATTTTACAAGCTTGCTATTTGCCCCAGGAAAGCTAAAACTTTCAGCTCTCTAAATGTTAATTCTTTGAGAAAGACAGAATCTTTAAGAGGACTTAAATTTGGGGAAGGCAAAAGTCTAGCAGTAAAACAAAGTTCCTCTCTCAAAAGAAATTATGTGACTTACAACTGATTTTACTAATAAATAAAGATTCTGTCTGTTTTTCAAAAGATGACTAGCAGTTCCACTATAGTTCCAAGTAAGTATTTAAATATACATCACACATCCTGCTGTGATGGGCACAATTTAAAGCAAATTACAGAAGTCTTCTTGTAAGATGTTACTTTATACTGGTAAAGCAGAAATCTGATTAATTAACTCTCAACTTAGGAGAAAATTGCTAAAACCTGTAAAAATATAAATCCCATGACTGGTATTTACACAGATGCCAGAATTAAAAATAACTGCTTTCCCATTTGTCCTGGGTTACACAAAAAATTCTGGTATCCACCTTTTCTTTTATTTTTTCCCATTTTGGATTTTTGATGTTTTGCCTTCTTTAAAGAGACTGAACTGCTAGTGAGTTAAACTTGTTATTCAGACAAAGTCCCACAAATGACAGAATTAACTTTGACGTTAAGAAGGGCAATATAAATACATTTGTTCCACTTCTTCTGTCAAATATCTTTCATAAATAATAGAACTCAGCAAAGGGCTTATAAAAAAGAAACTGATAAAGGAGACATTTTTGCTACTAATGCTAACTGAGGACACCAGTTAAGTCTAGGAAACCATCATGTGATGCAAAACTATCTTTTGAAACAGGAATGAAAACGTATTTTGTATCAATCTTTTTTACTCTAATATCATAATTTTGCTGTCCTACTGACAACATTTTCATTAAAATTTAGGCTTACATTTTCCTACAGCTGCACAGGATAGAAGTGTTTTACGTTGACCTTGTCAATTTTCTAGAATTTTGACTGCTTGTTTCTTATTCCTTTTAAAATTTTGTCAGAGTGATGCAAACAAAGGGTAGCAAATTGCCAGCTTACTAAACTACAGAAGATCTGAATGGTTAACACAGTACTTCAAGTGTATAATTGTATATGAAAAGTTTAATGTCTTCTTCCCAGAGCAAGAATTGTAATAAGGACAGAGAATGACAAAAAATTAATCAGTCCCCATGATAATGTTTATAATAAGAACAGAAAGTGTTACTGAAAAAATAATACTTTTGAAGTGAAAAGTTGATTTTGCAACTCAGAGCTTGAATCATGATCAGTTTGATTTGAGATTAGATGATGGTCATTATCAAATGAAAAACAGCAGCTGCAAGAGAAACCGAAACCAAAGAAAAAAATCAGTGCTTTAATAAACACTCATTATAAGTTATGAAACATTCTAAAATCTTATGTGGTTAATCTGTGATTTTTAAAGAAACTTATTCTATAGGTATGTTTTATTACAGCTCATCATTAACAAAATCTCAATCTGAAGAACCAGATACTAATCATTTTCAAGCAGGAAAGCAGAATAAATGATAGAATTTTCTGTCATTCTTTCTAATTTCAGGTATATGCAGGTACTGTTCTGAAGCCTATATATATAAATATGGGAAAAATATGGTGGTTTAAGATATGAACAGAAGGTTAGAATTGCTTCAAAAGGAAATTTTATGTCTGGTCAAAGTATTTAGTAGTAGTCCCATCTCAAAATAGTGTTGTTCTTTCTGACCTGAAGGCAGAATACACTACCAAAACTTATCTCATTCTTTTTTCTTCAGCCTTATTTCCTAAGTGGTAAAGTTTAAAACTGGAAACTACTAACAACAGTAAGAGAAGAAGGTTGTATCTTTTCCAACTCATTAACTAGACTGAAATTTCTGTAAAAGGAAGCAACTTTCCTGTTCCTGAATTCAGTGGAAAACCCTAGTGCATATGAAAATCTTAGTCACCAGTTCGGTTCAGCCATTAAAAAACTTCATCAAATACTTCCATAGTAACTTCTTTTGGAACTCTGCTCCCAGTGGAGAAGTAAAGTGATACTCTGTTCAAGGCTGAATATACAATTTAGCTTGTGGCTTGTGAACATCATTATGCTAGTTTAACTGTGGGCTCTCAGGTTCTCACGATAAGTGAGTGATAGTGGGAGCAATTTAGCTGCAACTTGGCCATAAAAGAAAAAGAAAAAGGGCTATGTTATGGGGATATTTGTCTACATCTGCTTTAGTGGACAGTTCAGTGAGCGGTGAGGTTGTGACTTTGAGTACCTACTGTATACTTTTTTTTTTTCTCTTTATAGCAGATGAATCCTAGCTGTGTTCTGAGGAATGAATGCTCATTGGCAAACTGAGTGCATCAGTTTGACAATACAAATGCATCTTCTATCTTACATTAATCAAAAAAGAATCCAGTTTATACACCCCAAGGCAACTCTAATACATTAATATTGTTCCAGTCCTAGCTTCAGAATGGAAACATAGTCCCACAGTAGAAGTGGAAAGATCATCTTCTTAATCACCAAATGATAGAAGTTATTTAAAATTCAGTTCCTATCCATTATTAAGTCTGATAATGCTACAGCTGTTCTGTATCAATTTTAAAATTGTGACAATTTTTAGAACTTGGATGTTAAGAAAGAAAGCAATTGTTTTGATCTTTGCACAGTAAATATCTTAACAAATCAGACTATGGTGATTTTGAAATTAAACTAGTTCAATAAAAATTTTAAAAATGTCAGTTTCATATATAGAATTATACACATTTCAGTAGGGATAATTTTCTGATAAAGATTATTTTAAATGAACAAGAAAATAGTTCTATAATTTTCATATGAGTATTTTTTATGCTTTTATTATGTGATTATTTAAATAATGCAATATGAGCCAGCAAGAATTTATCTAGATTCTGCAGAAAAAGAATGTTGTTGTCAGTGTTATCTACATCCCACCTGAACAATTGAGGAACGGATCAAAATAAATATTGAGTGTCCAAGTTTCTTTCAAACTGTTAGTGAGATGGTTAAAGAATATCCTTAAATAAGGGATAAAGAAGAATAATTGTTTTTCACGGCTCTGGCCTTGAGTGGGAACAGGATTGAATTATCAAAGTGGAAATAAAGAATCGGAACAAATGTAATTTGCCTGTCTTACCACTCAGGTTCTGTTGCAAAATCGCTTTAGCTGCCTTGAGGCAAGTGAGAAAATCCAAGCAATTAACTGCCCCTGCAATTCAAAGGAAGCCAGAATCTCTTATTTCTGGGTAAAACTAAAGAAGCAAGTTTCTCTAAATTTACAGTTTTAAGCCACTATAGTTTAAATTTGTAAACAAGGCTGAATATTGTTATGTATACTTGGTACTATTTAACAAAGGCAAATGCGATCTCTAGATTTAAGTGTATTAGGCTCCGTTATAGATAACCAAATTAGAAATTTTCTAGTCAAAATAGCATGTACATAAACCTAACGGCATTATGAAATCTATCCTGCTTTCCAAGTTTATGTAACTTTATTTAATTACCTATGGATCTTTATACAGTTTAGCCAAAACATCTGTATAGGGTTCCTATAGTAATTTTGACTCTTACGGAAAGTCAGCTTAAATATTTCTTGTCATTTACCATCTCATTTTAAGCAGAAAATGGCCTGAAAAATGCTAGACATGTCACTGGTACTTAATGACTCATGATATGAAAAAGCTGCTGTATTAGCCACATAACATAAACAACTCCTATAGTGGACATAAAATGCTAGTGTGATCCATCAATAAATAAGGATCACTTTTTAATACTATGTGGATCTGCAATATGTTGAACAAAAGCAAAAAACTCCGTGAAATATGCAAGTTATAATTCAAAACTCCAACTGTTTGAAAATGGAAAAGTGCTATAGTCCCTATATTTAATAAATCAATTGAGATATATATACAGGAAGAGTTAAATTTGTATCAAATGTTCTCTGCAACATTACTTCAGTGGTATTTTGCAGTCACTACAGCCAACCACATACCCTTTGACTGTATCAAATTAAGATAAAGTCACCACTGGATACTATCTGAAGGATATGTCTTGGTTGCACATATGTTCTGCTGCTGCTTCTTCTCTGAGTATCTGCCTAGTGTTCACATCAAAACCCCAAGAGTTGAAGAGAGGAATCTTTAAACTGTCCTATACCTTTTCTTTACATTAGAGTAAGAATAGTGCCTACAGGTTCTACCTCTCTCTGGTTTCTGTTCACAGCTACTTTAGTGGTTTTGGAAGATCTTTTTAAAAATGAATGATTGGAAACAGTTTGAGAGAGAGACTAGAGTAAGACTATGGAGTGAAAAAAAAACATTTTGTCAAGCTCTCTGTAGCTTACTAGACTTATTAGGCAGCAGGCTGGATGTTGTGAATTTTCAAGGATCCAGTTCTGCCTGTGAAGATTTCTGTCTCTCTCTTAGAGCACTAGGTTGCAAGACATATGAAAGTCATCCATTTGTGACTTTAGCCTCTGTGTGACTAGGGAAACTCTCCTACAAAGATTTATAGGATTCAGACATTCACCATGAGGGCTTTAAATAGAAGAACGTTAGAGAAACCCAGGCTTACTTAGACTGCCTAGTCCTGCTGAAGGCAAACAAACAAAGAAAGTGGCAGAAAGCATACAAAAAACTTATGTGGCTACATGACAGGGGGGAAGCTGTAACCTCCACCTTAGGTAAGACCCAGAATGACTGCTCCACACACAAGTCAGCATCGTGACACAAAATGGCCCTTTATTTAACGTGGACACCAGCTTAAATATGGAGAGCAGGGAACTTGCTAGAACTAGGGGCGGAGACTGGGAGGAGTATTCAAAGAGAGGCCAAATATAGAAATAGGGGATGAATTTACCTAAACATGGAAAAGGGGAAAACCTTTTATGAGAAGTAAGAAAGGACAAATAGGGAAGGGTTTTACAAAGAACCAATGGGGGGAAAGGTAACAAGGGTACAGTGTAAGGGATTGCATGACCATGCTAAACTGGTATAATAATAACAACAATTTTTCAACAATAAAATAATTTCATAGCAAGTAGAACAGTAGAATAAAAACAGTTGTCCGCACTCCAGACGCCATATTCAATGCACAGCACCACAGGTGCAGTCCAGGTCAGTCTCTTCTTCTGCTTCTGTCTCTTCTTCTGCAAGCTTTCTCCACGTGTCTCTAGGGGCACTTCCAACAACTATATAAGTGTTTATCACTCAGGACTTCAATTATTCAGGGTGAAGTGAGCGCACTGTACTGAGTAGTAGTGCTACTGCAAGAAAAAACTTAAATACAGAGCAGCCTACAACTCCCTGCCCAGGCCTCCACCCCGAATTAGTTTCTTCAAATTTTTTATTTTCCACTGTTTCTCTATGTTACTATTTCAGTTAGACACCATGCTCCAATTCCAAGATGAAGTTTTACTTAGAATATAAAAGAAGGAAGAAGGCAAAATATTTTGCTACTTACAGATTGTTGAGTTTCACAGGTCATTCATTTTGAATCATCAATAATCAGTGACAAAGCTGGTAAAAATTTAGAAGGAAACACAGCTTAATGAAAGAAATACGAAAATCAGTATAGATGACATTAATGAGGTTTGAGGATAATAGTTGATTTCTACCTTAGAAATGCACATTTTAATGAACATTGGTATAATTTTTAATTCATAATTCTAAAAAATATTCACATAAAATAAATATCTTTAAGCAGTTGAAATGATTTGATCCTAAACTTTTAAGGTTTTTTATTCTCAATTTCTCTTGTATCATACATAAAACTATAAATGAAACTTTGTTAGCGCAAAAAATGTATGTATGCATTATGAGCCTTACTGTCGTCAGAGGAGCAGAAATTTGAGTTTCTATAACAAATGGAGTTCAAATAGCAAAACATACCCCCAGCAACCAATGGGGTATATGTACTTACCATTGTCAGGTTCTTTTTTCTTTGAGCCCTAAAGGAGTGGAGTTTGTAATTGCATGTTGAATTTATTTAACCTCGATTACTTCTTTAAAATGTGTATGAAGCAAATTGGAGGTACTGAAAATAAAAGAAACTCTGTTGCTACTCTGAAACGTCCTTCAGTTTTATCACATGACACCTTTCTTTCCTTTCAAACAAATATGTCATGCTTTCTTAACTCCAGGCAGGACACTTCATCTTAACATTGTCATCTAACAATGGAGCTTCTCCTGATCTTTGAATAAAAAACCAATGTATAATGGAGACTTCCCAGGCTTCCAACCTTTACATCATGTGTATGCTTACAAATATAGACTTTAAACTTTTTTTTTTTTTTTTTAACAGGAATAGTTTATTGATCTTATGGTCAATTAAAATCTACATTTTCTTATTGCCCTTTTGGTATTTATGATTTTTAATACAAATTTTATTTGCAAAAGTAAGCAAATTATACTGACTTGCAGTATATGTATCTGTGATGCAAAACCTTACATTATTAATAATTGGACAGGTACTGGAGTGGAGAATTATACAGTTCAATTGCAACAAGCACTGAGTCATTCTTTTACAACAAGTAGATTAATGGCATAGTCTTGGAGAAAGTACTTTTTATTCTGAGCTAAGGAGAAGTAACTGTAAAAAGTAGTATCTTATTTGGAAGGATCTTTCAAAAGAAAATGAAGGCTACAGAGGCAACTGGTAAAAACATAAATTCCAAAAATTCTGAAGGATAAAGAAAAAAAAAGGTCAGATAGAAAGGCAAGGATAGCAATAGGTTTTTCTTATTAAAAATCT
The DNA here is from genome assembly GCA_013396775.1 of Cephalopterus ornatus. Lineage (NCBI taxonomy): Eukaryota > Metazoa > Chordata > Aves > Passeriformes > Cotingidae > Cephalopterus > Cephalopterus ornatus. The sequence goes on from VZRE01005086.1 coordinate 37,671, forward strand.
GTAGAATCTTGAATCATAGAAGAAAACAGTCTGGAAGGGATCTCTTGATGTCATCTGGTCTAATATCTTGCTTGTGAAGGTCTAATTGAAAAGTTTGACTGGGTTGCTCAGAGCTTTGGACCATTTGGAACTGAATAGCTCCAAAGAGAGGCATGGCACAACCCCTCTGGGCACTTGGTCCAGGCCTTCCCTCTCCTCATGGTGCAGCTGCTCTGCAGGGACTGACTTTTCTCACAGATGCAGAATCTGAGAACACAGAAGTTACAATAGCGAGAAGTCTGACAAGAGATGAAAAAAAAAAGGTTGTAAATATATTTCCCAAGTCAACCTCGTATCTTGTGCACAACTTTTGGATCAGAAGGAAAATTTACCAATGATGCTTAGGAGACTCACACTCCTTTGTAAATTTAAATCCAATGCCTAGTCATAGTTGGCAATTACAGAGACTTAATCTTTTCGGTGTCTATGGTTCTCTTATAGCTCTGGCTCAACAAAATCTGGCTTAAAAAAAACCGTCTTCAGATCCCTGCTGCACATGATCCAAGGGACTGACCCTCAACTGATCACTATTATACATCAACATCAACATCATACAACAAATGGTGTCTTATGAAATATACCTCAGGACATCTCAGCACCTTCACAGCATTATGGAAATTCAACCATTCCATTTCATTGTGAATGGAACAAAAAATTGTGAGACTATCACCTGTCCTGAGAAGAAATTAAAAACAAAAAATATAAAAAACTTTATCATAATTAGTATAATACCATGTATAGCTATATTTATTTGATATGTGTTTAATAATTGTTATATATATTTAGTAATTGTTATTTTAGCAATATTTCAACCAAGTGTGTTAACCTTCTATACAGTCCTGGGGTTAATTTGTAAAACAAAATGGAATTATTAGAAATCAATTTAGTGGAATTATATTTTTTTATTTTGTGTGTGAAATAAGTGACATGGAACAATATAAGACACACAATTTTGTCTTTACTTGTATTTATTTGTCTATTCCAGATGCAAAGTAGTCAGCTTGTTGAAAAGAACATAGGCAGTAATACTGAAACACTTTGCACTGGAATCAAATGCTGATATATCCACATGCCTCTGCCAAACCTGAATAGGTTTTTTTTTTTCTCCCTAACTCTTTCTACATTCTGCATTCTGCAGGCTTTTACTGTTGCTTCTTTCTTTTCCTGCCTCTATCTATCTTTTTGCATTCCCCTTCATGATGCTTATTAAACATGATCTAAATTTTAATAAACTGTTTTGATACTGAAATTTTATCTTTGGGATTTCAAGTTTAGATACCACTCAGATTAATGGGATAAAGATGAGCTTGTTGTTTAAGACTGCCAGTTATACACAATTTATATATGCAAGTGCCACATGAATAAAGCTGTTAAAAAGTAAGATATTCAGAGCAATCTGAACAGATTCTGTGATCAACATAAATATGTATTTGGAATATATTTTTCTCACTTGCCCTAGGACTCATATACCTGGTGGCTCACACAATTATAAACTAATAAACACCCATTGAACAACAAAAATCTCAGTGATTGACTGATCCTTTCTCAGCAGCATTACTATCTCTATAGGTTTCAACGGCCAAACGACCATTGCAACCTGACACGTTAGTACACATATTTTATATTCCCTTTAATGCCCTTACTTTTTCACTGTTTTTCTCCAGAAATCAATTTCAGACCAAAATTTTCTAGTAAATAATTAATTTGTCTAGCTATTTGAAGACTCCACTATGTTGCTGAGGAGCCAGATGGTTTTCTGCTCTCAGTTCCTAGGATCTGCTAGAGTTCTTGCCCTAAAGTTTAAATGTTACTTCAGACGTTTAGTTTCTGAAGTATTCTTTCTAATACTCTACTTTTGCACTCAGACTGTACTCTTCTGTCTGTAAGGACTATGCATCTATAATCCCTTTCAAAAAATGATAGTGTTAAATATTTATTTTTTTCTGAATTTTGAAAACTTATGTGCTGAGTTATTTATGACCAGTGATGCTAAGTGCTGGTTTCTAGTAAAATTGACCCTGGTGTGACAAGCTCCATTTTCACAAAATACATTTTCCCAAGGTAACAAATAAACTTTAATCTAAATTCTAGGGTAGACCTTGGGAGAACAAAGTAACACAGGAATGTTTTTCATTGAAATAAAACTTTTTTGGCTGTATATACATTTAGATCTGTTGTCATTTAACATTCTCAGAAAAAAACTGACTCAATTTTAGCCACATTTCTCCTATTGATGCTAACGGGAATTATGTGACTATTAAAGTTTACAACCCATTAAATATCCAGAGGAAAATGTAAAACACCTCTGTTTCCTACTGCTGTAGGAAATTCAGTAAAATTCGCTGAACTTTTGCTGTGCTGATGTCAGTGGGAATTTTGCCACTGCTGTCAGAGGGGATGAATTTTACTCAGCATATCGATTACCTATATAGAAACATTCACTATGTTGTTGGTGAGCAGTTTAGTTCCTCAAAAAGGAATGAACTGAACCTCTAGACTCTTGTGCCAGGTGGACCATGGGATAACCCAGTGGTGTGGAGGCAAATTCAGCCTTGATTCTTTGGCCAGAGCAGACTCAGTATCCATATGTGCTTACCTGCCTGAAGGTGCAGGGCATCCACTGTGTGAAATGGATGAGATCAGCAGTGTCCATGCTCCTACTGAACTGAAATGCCCATTGCCTCCAGTGTGCTGCCTTATGGCTTCCAGTTACAGCCCTTGAGAGGGAGTTGCTGTGCATTCCCTGTTAGAGAAAACGTCCCCTTTCAATTGCAACTCCACTGTGCAGTGATTACACCCCACAAACTGGCACAATCCTGTTTTCATTGTAAATACTGAGCAATGCATGTTGCTCAAAATAAGATGCTCTTCTACATTTTTTAAGGGGGGTATTTCCATTTGCTTTTTTGGTATGTCTGTCATGTTCTTTCCTATGTCCCATTCAAAGGTATTCGCATTCAGCTTGGCAGTAAGAGCAATGTGTTCTCAAGCATGCCTGAGATTTGTCTGTTTGTCAGTATTAGCAATAATATACCACCAAGTTGAAAGAATGGAACAGTTATTTTTCCATCTTGAATTTACATGAAGCCATCCAAGTAGAGAGGAGCTGAAAGAGGAGAGTTACTATTATGTCTTATTCACCAGAAAGACACAAGTTGTTTTATTGGCATAGGCATATTATATTGAAGACCAAAAATAATTTCTTACAATTATTAAGTTAACTTAAATCACTCTAAGCCTCAGAAGAAGATACATTTTGGAGGAAAAAAGTATGTATTTGTGAAATGAAGATGACTGTCATTTAAGATACATTTTAAATGCATCTATTATTGTAGTTTTGAACTCACAAATATGTTTTTTATCACCTTTTCTCCTTTTAAAAGACAAGGGTTGTTCATCCATCAGTATACAAGGTACACTTACAGAATCAATTAAATTTTAGATTTCTGTTAGAAAAATATTACATGACAGATAACCTGCTTAAACATTGTCACAAAATACTGCTGCGTTTTCCTTGGCCAAAGATAACAGTATCTCCTAAATAATTTTCTTTGTTTTTCTTCATATACACATGGCTAATAGAACACCAGTGAAATTCAAAGGTTAGAGATTAAATAAATCCCAAATGAAATTTTATAATCTAAGGAAAAAATATATTATGAATTTCACACAGTGCTGTTTTGTTTATCCTGGAATAGTGTTTACGTTAATTAATTTTGTAGTGATTTGAAACAGAAAGCAAAAGCTGCAAGTGCTGGACAGCATTAATTCCTATTTTTCCTTCTGTGCTTTTTTCCTCCTGGGTCAAAGATAAAATTTAGGTGAAACAGGCAGGAGAAGACAATTTTGGAAGTGTTTAAAAATATAAACCAGAGAGATTTTAATTGCAGATTAGACATAAATTTAAAATATTTTCTTCTGTAATATCGTGCTCACGGTGGGGAAACTTTCTTCTAATCTAAAGTCACTTTTAGAAAGATTTTTCTCCTAGAGTAAACCTGAGATTGCACTGGTTGTGTGCTAGGTCACAGTACTGGATGCATATTCTGCCTTTTATAGCAGTGCCAGAGGAATACTGAAAAAAAATTAACAAGAAATCTTTCTGTTTCAAGCAAGACTTTGTTTTTAAATCAGCCTGGTGATCCATGGAAAATATACATACTTTAACATTCATATTCTCCATTTGAGCTACAGTGAAATGTCAGCTGGGGAAAACTTTTTGTTTGTTTGTTTCTTTGTTTGTTTGTTTATGACTTTTTAGCATTTTCTCCAAAGTAGAGATTTAAAGGGCCTCTGAGCCATTGTCCACTAAAGAGCTTGAGCAGGTTAAGGATTAGTACCAAGCAGTGGCAGCTCCATGGTTTTCTTGGTGTTCTGCCAGTTCAAGACCATGAGCCCAGGTCCATGTCAGGTGCATTTTGCCTCTGTCCCACTCCTGAAAGTGAGGAAAGAGTTGGCATACCTAACACTTACAACCATATTACTGAAATCAGACATGGGACCTGTAGGAAGGCAGACCAAGGAGGGAAATTTATTCTGCTTTTTGTTAAGGACACCCCTTGCACTGTCCCTTTCAAAAAAAAAGAAGAAGGTAAAGCAGAGCTTATGTATGCCTCAGTTACGGACTGCCCTTGCCTGAATGTTTATTCTCTGACTTAGAAATGAAATACACTACACCGATATCACTAAGTGAAAATTTTGACCAAGAAAGGTTTTTATGATATTATTCTCCTCTTTACAAAAGACATCTGCAAGTTTCATCAGCGCAGAAAAGTACAGATATTCTAATGCATATGAGCCTTTCTACAAATACAGAAATTTTCTGTCTGTGTAGCACCTTTAACTATCATTCAGACACCAGCAAAAGCTGAAGGTAGTATTGTTACCTTCTGTTGGGTTCTTATTTCTTAGCGCAGAAAAAAGCATATATTATAATACAGTATGTTTATATTGCATATTTCAATTCCATTCTTTTTCCATAAAAGGCAGAATATAATAGATCAAATGTGGCTTTCATTCACCCCAGGTGAATTCAGTGTAGTTAGCTAAAATTCAGTATCTAAATCACAATACCTGAATAATTGTACATCAGAGCCTATTCAGCAGTATAGGGTAAATTTGCATTATTCGAGAATACTTGAGTAATGTAAAATCATCTTCTAATATTTGTGTTCCTGCAGTCTTTCTAGAAGTTAAATATGCACACACAGAGCTGTGATTCCTTCTTTTTCCCATGCTTTCTTATAAAAAATCTGTGTGCACAGTTACATAGTATGGGATACGTGTAATTATGAGTACAATGGCAATATACACACAAATACAATACATACAATACATATTCATATATTTCTCTAATCCATATTTTTATTTTTTACATGTATATGCATGAGCATCCATACACATTCAGAAAAAATATACCAATCTGTAGAGCCACATGCACATAAACATAGTAATAGTAAAAAGATCTTTGTAATTGTGAGAAAACTGTCTAATTGCATTTCTTAAGCACTTTGGACTGCTTCTCTAGCATTTCTCTTGAAGTGGAAGGCTGGGATTACCATCAAGGTTTTGGGGTTAATAGTAAATAAGCATGGACTTAACTTCTTGCTTACATATTATTCTTCATCTCTTACAATAGTCAAATTATTCTGTATTGAAGGCTCATATTTTAAAACAATTTATGCAAATACATTGTTTTAAAAGATGAAATAAAAATAATAAAAATTTGTGTATTTTTCTTTGTCTAATATTTTTTTTGACTCTTGGAGAAAGACCCTGACATTTGTTTATACTTTTCTTTGTATTCTTCCACTTGACTTTGTGGTTGAGAGTTTGTAAGCATGGAGAAAGAGAACGAGAGAGAGCTCAGATGAGGAAATAAGGCCTCCTGCAAATAATGAGAGCTATAATTGCTTCTTCCCCACATAGGAGGAAATTCGGCAATTTTTACTACAACTCAGTGACAATTGAAGATGCCAAGGTCATGTTGGCACTGTTTCACAGAGGAATCACAGATGTTGAAGCAATAGTTCCCTGTCACTAAGTTGGTTTGTCTATCAGGTGCAACATTAGAAACTGAACTCTTTCTGAAAATGCCTGTGCTTAGCAACTAACTCTATTAAACTCTTCACGGCCTGCATTCTCCACATACCTTCCATATTTTTTCCCTTTTAATGTATTCTGCAGCTAAGAAAAGTCTCATCCCCTCAGCCTACAGCTACAAATTACTAGTCTGGAACCAAATTCAAAAAATATCAACTATAATGAAAAGGAGCAGAGGACAAGACTGGATGGCTTAGTGGAATTGAAATGGCTTATGAAGTCTTTCTCCTCAAACTCACTGCTCTGAATTTTTTGCAGTCAATAGTCACTGGAACTTTGGAGTACTTGACAGTTATTCAGTGACCTATGCTAAATAAATTGTTAGTCTCAGCTGAGCTCCTTTTGACTGGTGCCCACATCACAGGAAAACACAGCATCTGACATTGAGAGGATTGTACATTGTCATTGATGATATTAGTAAAAAACGAAAAGGTCAGAGAATGATGTATACTTGTCCAAAAAGAATTTATACATCCATTTCACTTGGATGTTTTAGCATTTGCTGAACATTATTGATATTATTTTGATGTCCATTTCTGCAAATCACCTTAAAAAGAGTCAGTAGCCATTTTGCATTTAATAGGAATTCAAGAACTATAGGAGAGTGTGAAACTATATTTGTTTCCCTCTGTCTTTGTAGTTTCCAACAAGACACAAACATAGAGTTGGCCATCATCCAGAATTTCTGCAATCTAAATTTCAATCTGTGTAAAATGATTTATACCATGAAAATTAAAATATTTGCCATCATTTACCATTTACCAACCATTACAATTATTTACATCATTTGCTTAAGATAAGTATGCAACATTCTGAAAAGTTCACTGACTCTACCTAGTCCAATTTCATCCTTTACTGGTTAATATGGGCAATAATCAGAAACTGGAACACAAGATTTTCCACCTGAATGTGAGGGAGGACATCTTTACTGAGATGATGACTGAGCACTGGAGCAGGTTGCCCAGAGAGGCTGTGGAGTGTCCTTCTCTGGAAACATTCAAAAGCTGTCTGGACACAATGCTGAGTAACGTACTCTAGGTGACTCTGCTTAAACAGGAGGTGGGACTAGATGTCCTCCAGTGGTCCCTTCCAACCTTACCCATTCTGTGATTTTACTTTCTTTCCTCTTCTGTTCTGGCTTTCCTTTCCATTTTTCTTTCTTCTCCCCTTCTCTTCACACCTTTAGCTCCACCTTACACCATAAATTGGCAAAGGAGAACATGTCCCCGTGCCCTGCAACTCCCTCCTAAGTCTATCACTCCCTACTGACTTCTGTTGAATCTTTCAGTTACATTGTGTTAATTATTTGTGGAATTACTTTGTTTCTATTTATTTACTTTACTTTCTTTCTTTCTTTTTCTTTCTTTCTTTCTTTTTCTTTCTTCCTTCCTTCCTGCCTTTCTTTCTTTCTTTCCTTTTCCTTCCTTCCTTCCTTTCCTTCCTTCCTGCCTTTCTTTCTTCCTTCCTGCCTTTCCCCTCTTCCTACCTTCCCTCCTTCCTACCTTCCTATTTTTTCCCAACTTTATTTTTTCTTCAGAAGAGCTGCACGTTCATATCTGCACTGAAACCATGTGCTTCATGTTATTTTTTTGGTCTATTGTTAAATAGAATTCGACCCTTGAGAAAGTAGAAAAATGGAAAACATCCATCAAAGAATTAACTCTAGTGGACCTAGCACAGTAGCAGTAGGAAATACAAGATGTAGTGATAATGAAGGATTAAAAAACAGTCAGCATGCTTTTTCTCACGCTGAATATTATGTAGGTGAATCACAAGCCTTGAGAGAGCAAAGGCAACTCTTTGTCTTGCACAGCTGGTATTAATGATGTGCTTTTTCTTTTCATGATGTTCTGAAGTTTTGTATTTATTGAATATTGTATTCTATTTCCTATTATAATTTATAGATATGATTATATGTACACTAATCAGGTCCTTAAAAGTATGAATCATCTGACCTGAGAACTTTGTTTATAAAGTGGAATAGGCAAAATTAAGCACCATCAATCATAAATCCATATATGTATGTTCACATGTGTGTGTGTGTGATATTTTTCAGAATAGTAAATGATCTTTATAAAATGTATTATGTAATTCTCTTGTGTGTTTCTTCAGAATTATCATTTGTACAAAATATTTGACTAAACTTCACTAGGTAGAATATTCAAGAGTCAATTATCATGACAGCTTTGGATATAATTTATGAAATGACACAGAATTTTTTGAAAGAAAACACTAACAATCAATTCACACTATTTTCTATTCCTAATTCTCTGCACTGCCTCATCACTCCTTCTTCGTGCCATTGCAGGGTTCAGAGGCTATCCCAGTGTTGTGATCTGGAACATTCAAAGAAAATACAGGATGCTCTGTATGCAGTAAACAGAATATTACTCACAGGACAGCAGTATCCATGTGACCCTGCAGTAGAGCTAGCATTCAGCATCCATCTAGGAGCAAAATAAACCAGAAACCCAGAGAATTCATACTACAGCAGTTTGACACTGTAATGCCTTTTCATCATAAATGCACTGTTTCATGTTTAGGTTGTTGAATAGTCAAGTTTAGGTTGTTGTATATGCACCTAGTAGTCAATCTTCAAATGATAAGTTTCAAGCTGATGTATCAGAGCCATTCACATTACAGTTCCTAAGAGAATCTAAAAACTGGAATTCTAGTTCTGTGCTGGGTAAACACTTCCATGTGGCCTGACTCCAATATCAGCACTTCATTTTAATGATAACGACAGCTCTGGTGTTCATTCTAAAATCCTTAAATGTACTTAACAACCTGTTTATGCTTGGAGAGTAGTGAGTTTATGAGGACAGCCAAATGAAACAGATAAGAGTATTATGTAAAACCGTATTCTGAAATGTTTATTCTAGCAGTTAGTATGCATCTGGAGTAAATTTGTAGACCGTTATCCTCAGGTTTCATGCATTTTAAATAGAGCATATTTATTTTAATTTAGAAGCAGACAATTATATGTGAAACAGAAATGGTTTGATAGCACAACTGCAAATTAAGCATTGTGTGAAAAGGTATAGTCATCTTAAAATCATCATTAATATTTCATGTATCTGAGTTTCTCCTGCATGCAGGTTGTATGTTATTTCAGACATGGATCAGCGGCTGCAGCTACTAAAGCTTTATATTCATTCAGATATTAGAAGTGTTTTTAAGCACAATAGCATCATTTTTCCCTTTATTGGAATAAACCATTTTCTGTAAGAAAATCAAGGAATCAGAGCCTGACTTATCCTGAATGTGTGTGTGTGTAGCAAGAATTTATTTATCTTTTTGCCACCGTTAGCATTTCCAAAATGTCTATCACCATTCTATTTGAAAATGCTATTTTTAAATGGCTAGTCATTATTAAAGTCTCTGTTAGTTTGATTTTTCTAGCTGTGAAATTATTTTTACACAATTTCTATTAATCTTTTGCAACCTCAGGAAGGAAATTACTTTTCTCTGTTAATGCTTTCTCTATATAAGATATTTACTACATATGGATTTAGAAGATAGGAGAACTATGCTGCTCTTAATACCAGTTAAAATAGTTAAAAAATAGGTAGACTTTTACCAAAAGTGTTTTGTGAAGAGATGTAAGGACAGGGACTGGTGGTATTTGTGATACTTTTCTTCCTAGATTGAATTAATTTATTTCAGGAAAAGGAATTAATTAAGTTAGTTCTTTGAGACTTTTTTTTGATCAAGCAGGAGATTTCAGACTATATTCTGAGTCGAGTAAAGACTGATCTGTCTTTTTTGACATAAGCAGGTTGGTTAAAGACCGGAAGCATTCATACATAGCGAAAAGCCAGTCTCCTTTTTCTCACTTTCATCACATTCTGTCCACATCTTACTACTCCTATCATCTATACACATGTCCATATAGAGTAAGTTAAAGTTATCAGTGTTTTGAAGCTGAGTTAGAATGTCGTGCTCTTTAAACACTGGTATAAACCCACTAATCTTTAGTCAATATGTCCTGTCCTGAAGCAAGTTGAAGGAATTTTATTGACTAGATTTTTTTCTACAGGAAACATATTTATGACCTTCAATAATGGCTCTGAGAAATCTAAAGAAATTATGGATGCAAGTATATTACCTGAGGCATATATATTTCCATGGTAAATATTGGCAGGAAAACAACTGTATCAACTAAACAAGCAGCAAGTAGAGAGAACCACGAGAACACAGCTTTTGCTTCAATATTTTTGTTTCCTTATCACAGGAAAACTATTTCTAGGCAGAAGTGAACTTCTTTCCAATGCTTTCCCTCTCTGAAGAAAGCAGCTATATTTTATGATACAGAAGCTGTGACTTTTACCCTTAAGGCACAAAACAGCTTTGATAAAGAGAAAATATGTATACTTAAGGGACAGAACAACTAGTTCCCTTTCATTAAGAAACTGGCATGCATTTAATGGAAATCTCCTGTGGCTTTGCACACATCTCGTTCTCAATGGGGAAACATTCAAGCTTCTTTGAATCAGGAAAAAAACCTGAAAATAGCATCTGAGGGCAGTGGGTAGCACCTATGGCTCATCAGCCAAGGTAAATAATTAGAAAGATTCAGAAAGTTGTATCAGCCTGACTTGCTCTTCCAATTGTCAGGACTGATGCTTCTAACCCCCTGATTCTACAAGGCTGAAATGAAAAA
>VZRE01005086.1:48501-157395 GCA_013396775.1 Cephalopterus ornatus
AAAGAGAGATTTGCAGTCCTATACATTTATATATATATGTATATATATATACCTATAGCCTTCATTTGCAAATCAACCACAGATTTCAGTTAGGTTACTGCTAAAATAAGATAGCCTCTTGTGGGTTTGGGAGTAACATAGACTGTCCCAAAGCCAAAACCAAAAGCCAAGCCCCCTTAAAATAGAAAATGCTTTATGTACTTGATCCTGAAGTAAATTTGTATTTCAGTTACAGGTGTATAAAATAATTTTAGTGTACATATTTAAGAATCACACCACAAATCATTACCTAACCTAAAGGAAAATCATAGAGTGGAAATTATAAGACTGAATCAATAGATATTCACTTTTATATATATATATATGCCAGGAATTGTTATTTTGATAGTCTGGTCTGCTTAAATAATTAAAACTCAGGTCTTCTTTTCAAAAATTGGAGAGTGGGGTATCAGATAAGCATAAAAGTTTCAAAAATGGCTGGGAAGAAAAGCTCTTTAATGTTCAATGTTTTCCAAATGTTACAGATTTTAGAAAATGTTTTATAAACTCACAAGATGAGTTCAAATTTAGTGAATCTTTTATTCCATGAATAATTCCCTTGCCACTTTGCAGAGACCTTGAATTACAAAACATGCTTGTCCATCCAGGGAAGTACATATTATGTAAACAATGAAGAATAGCAAATAAAAAAACAGTATGATGTTGTTACTCTTCACAAAAACACTAATCAATGCAACTATTCACCAGTTACCTTAGAGATGAACTAGCCAGTAAACCATCAGGGAAATTAATTATCTTCCTGTAGTGATAAAGCGCTGGGAGGGAACGTACTACAGTATCTGCAGTGGTGAGACAAGTCTACCAGCAAAATTAAAAGAAAACTAAACTATTTTCTAGGTATTACTATGTTCATATAGGATGTGATATTATCTTAATACAATAAGACTGGGGAACTACTTCTGACTTTACACAGAACACATTTAGTATGACTTGTTCATACCAACTGTCTGCTGTGGGGCAACAGTTCCACCCAATCATGGTTTCTCATGCAAAATTAAAATAGAGTCCCAAAGAACAAGAGAACATCATACTTGTCTGGAGTATATTTATCTGCTCTGATATCAAGAAGAACTAGCTTTAGCACACAAGTCACAGAAGGAAAAAAATGAATTGGCAATTTACCAGTGACAAAGAAAGAAAAACACCAACAACAGAGAAACTAAGCCTGGTGGAAATTACTGACATGAATCAAATGTTGCTCAGCAAGTACCTCTGTGAGTTGAACGAAATACTAGGAAATGAGATTGGTCCAAACTTATTTCTCTAATTTTAATTTTCCTGGAAATAGTTTTGCATTCTTGAAGCTAGGGCACACCTAAAGCACAGAAGGCCTCGAGTAAAAATTGCAGATAAGTGTATTTGTGCAGTGATACAATATTAAGAGAGCTATCTTTATTTATATTTTAATACCATTACAGTGAAGTAGATCAAGATTAAACTGTAATCAAAAAACACCTTTCTATGATTTTTGCTGTTGTTCCTAAGAATCTTCTCCTGTAACCCTTAGTCTTTGTTGTGAATTACTTGGAGAAAACCAAGTGATCCAAACTATGAGAAGAGGGAGCCGTCAGACTGACCTTTTCTCTTCATTGTAAAATGCATACATCCTTAAAAATTTCAAGTTCATTGAGATAGGAGAAACACTTTGAAGAGTGTAATTGCTTGAGCCCTTGACTGCATTTGTAATTTCTCCTAAATTGTCAGGTACAGAGCTGCAGCTTCAGCACCTGTCAATAGTGCTGCCCTTAGACTCAGCAAAAATAGGCGTTTGTTTAGCACAACCTCCCATGTGGGAGGTAGCAGGTACCCTCACCTCCTTATTTTTGCGATGCAAGCAGATGTAGAGACAAGGTGATTTGAAAACATAATTTGAAGACATAGGTATTGGAGAGGTAGAAGGGATGTGTGACCAAAAGGGTTTCTTTCAGGTATTGCTTTTCTTTAAGAGTGGCAATCACTGCTATTCCTCTCATCTTTCCCAATCACAGCAGAGTCACTGTCTAATTCCCGACCTGATATTGAGCTGTATAGTGTTACAAAGGCATTCAAGAAAAGGGCCGTGTGCCTAGAGGTCAGACCAGCTAATCAAGGGGAGATAAGGCGTACCTTCATTCCCTCAAAATACAGACCTCCCCCTGCCTCTCAGTTTTCAAAACACCAGCATTTCTTTCCCCCCTCATTAAAATTCAAGGTCTCATTGACTTCTTCCAGTTCCTTACCTGGTATCCTCAAACAATCTGACTTCTCTATGTCTGCCTAGAGGTACTCTGCCATTTTAGCTTCCTTCTCCATCTCAGCTCTATTGTCCATCTCAGATCATTTACTGTCACAAAATAAATTCCTGCCATTCAATGGACACATAATTTTGTCTTGACTTCCGGGATAACAGAATTCAAATTTGGTTACTGATGAGAAGCTTGAGGCCAACTATAGTTAGAAAATACCAAATGACACATTGCATTTGACAGCAAACCGGACACAGATAACTCAACATGGGTAGGGATGCCACATGTGTGAAACTAGAATCCATTAGTCGGAGAAGAGGGACTCTTTCTTTTGTCAATATCAGAGCAGTTGAGCTTACCAGAGAAAAGTTTGTGAAACTGAGTTAGCAGGCTGTGAAATGTAGTATCTTTGCCCAACAAAGCTGATCTTATACTGAGTGTTATTAGACCTTACGAGTTGTTGGTACGACTATAAATCTTTACTTTAAATGTGTTATCTACTTCTGAATATAGGAACATTTGCACTTCTATAAAATAAACCAAAGGCATGTTAAGCTAAATTATCTGCTGATATCCTACGCTTGTTACTATTATTAATGACTCTGATACCACTAAGGTTAGTAGTAGTCATACACAAACCCTTCTTAACACACCTACCTAAGCTTTATAAAACAGTCACTATCTCCATTTTATGTCAGAGGAAACAGAGGCATAAAAGCTGAATCACAGCCAGAGGATTCATGTTATGGAAATAGTCTATCAAGTTCAGAGTCTTAAATTCAAAACAATGGACTAGTTGGCAAGCAACATGTCTACACACAGTTGTGTTCAAGTAGCTGAGCCAAGATATAGTGAATAGGAGCTGACAGTCTGGCCGAAAGCTAGCATCAACCCTATTCAGCTGAGTGTCTCTAGAGTTCTGTATGTAAACTCTCATAGATCTCACTATTTGACTAATATGAGTTTTAAATATTCTGAATTCATATTCTGAATATGCATGCTATATGTTCTACAAACCAATCTCTCATTTCACAATGAAAAGTAAGGTACATGGTCTTGAATCTAAGGGATGATTTTGTCTATTCAATAGGAAATGAAACAGGCTAATTTCTTTACTGTTTCAGTTTTTTTGGAAAAAAAATGTAATAAGAAGAGAATCTAGCGTACCAAAGAAAACATTGTAAAACAAACTGCAATCTCTGAGTCATTGGAAAACATTGTTTACAGTACAGAATACAGAGAACATCTTGAATTGACCGTCTATCACTGCTCTAAATTGCTGGGGGAAATAGAAATAAAATGAGGGAAAAGTCTATGATGTTATATTAATTGCAACTCCAAGATGGTCTTACATCAATCAAAGTAAGGCAATTGTGATGGAATTTATAGATAGGTAATATTGAAAACATATTTTAAGCATCATTTTATGTAAATGTAAAAAATGTAAAAAAAACAGATTTCAAATCAATGGTATAATAAAATGGTACAAAGTAGCTGATGAAAGTTAAATTGGTTCCAACACAAGAATACACCATTCACTCATTTACACTTCTGTCATCCATTTTTAAAACCAATAAATCATTTAAATATGGATTTAACAGTTTCTACAAGTGGCTACAGTGTTATATGCTGCTCTGAAGGAGAAATTCAACAAAAAATCCCTTTTCTGAATTCAGAATTATAAAAAATATATTAGAAGATTAAGTTATTCTAACATAATTACTGTGCACAAACACAGTTTACAGCAAAACAAATGGTCTACTTCTGTCTGGCATTTTTATCTTCCACAGGCTTAAAATCACCTAGTAGACTCTTTGTTTTCATAGGAATGAGTGAATGATTCAGAATAAAACCTGCCTAAGTAAGCAAAATGATGGAATCTGAGGACAGAACATAGATATTTGTGAGCTGGATTGGACTGCAACTCCAAGGCTGAGGGCAAGGCTGAGACTTGTTTCATCCTAAGCACAGCTTGAGCTTTGCAAGGCATGGCAGGAATGTTGGCTGTATGGCCCTTAATGAGAACTGAAAAATACCCAGCAGAATGGGTTTTAAAGACCTGTCCAAACCTCCCATGTGAAAAAAAACTACAACTGTTGGACCGATTTTTTCCTTCTTGTGATAAAGGTATTGGAGAATGCAGAAAGGGCTCTAGAGGCAAATACAAAGAGGCAGGTAGGAGATTAATGTTAAAAGGCTCATATAATTTTCATCCTTGAACGTTAGTGAAGGAAAGCCTGGCAAAGTCAGATGGATCGCAAGCCCCAGCAAATATAATCAGATTCTGATTTCCTTATTAAACTTTGCACAGCCTTGATAGGAGAGATGATTAGAGACGTGGTGGTAAACTCACTTTATGGATCTTTATTACAGAATTTTAATTCACTTACTCTAGTAAATATTAACCTTTTGCTTCAATATATGTATTTCTAACAGAAACTTAGAAATTCTCCAAAACACTCATTCAGAATTATGCTAATGTTTAAAATATTGTGACAGTGAGTAAAAAAGTTGAAACATTTTTCAGTTCTTTAACATACGTATATAATAATTTGGCAATACACTATCTGTAATTAATTTATTTTTAATTTTGCAATGACTTCATTTTTAACTGTTTAATATGCTATTCTTACGTAGGAATCATGAAGTCAGTCTAACAACACTGTAGACAGTATTCATCACTGTGAGAGCTAGCTGAAAAAGTCATACAATCTCTCTAGTTGATATAATAATGATGTTGGTTTCCTGTTCACTACAGGGGTAATTAATGAAGAATTTGCCTGAACTGCACATACCAGGCAGCTAAAATAATACTTTGTGTACACATTTCACCAGATCATAAGATATAATACAGGGCTTGTTTTCTTATTTCTTACTCTTAAAATCTATTAGGTCACCAGGCAACTAAAATATCAAGTTAAACTACAAACACTTTCCTGAAGCTGTGTGTAATTTCCTTGATTCTTCTGCTAGTGCTGTCCATCTGAGATAGTGAAAATTTCATTACTATCTCAGAATAAACTTCATGGATAACAAAAGAACAATCAATAAAACATGATTTTTTCAATTCTTTTTGGCTCATTTGTCCCCAAACTTTATTAATGTTCTATATGACATGCCCTCTTCCCTTCAGATTTTAAGTAATCATTCCTCTTTTAATAAAATACACCCTTTCCTAGCCTAGAATAAAATGACAAATTAAAAAAATAAAATACTATCAGCTATTCCCATGGTATTCTGTATGAATTCAAGCTCTGATATGCTTAGAGATTTAGGAATGGTAAAATCTGAATTTTGTTTTGTTTCTTGTATCTATTCGAAAGGCTAAGACCGACTACAGTTAACACAAGTCTTTAAAAAGGAGACTAGCATAAACTTTGACTGACTCTGGTCGAGGGCTAATGTGGGTTGTTCTTTTCACAGGAGCCTCTGTCTGATTTCCCTCTTATGTAGTGCATTTCCATTTCTGTTGTGCTGTGTCAAGGGTCCTCCTTACTCAGCTCTTGTCATAGCATTTCCAGCTGTAAAGAATGACTCCAGGAAGGATATTCTTTCCTTGCATACTTGCAGGTCACTCGATATGGTTGAAAGATATAGTTCATGCTTCAGCCTTCTACAGTGAAATACCAGAGACAGTAAAACACTAAGACTGGTTAATCTAGAAATTAGGACTCTCCACTTCAATAGCCTAATGGTTAATTTTCTATCATTCACATAAGCAGAATGGAAAAAGTGGAACAGAATACAGACGCAAGAGATACCTGTTCAGTATTCTGAACTTCTTTGTTTGTTTGTTTTTATAAGTACACTATTAATAAGCAAAGCTGCCAATTAGTTGCAGTATCTGGCACCACATGGATTTACGACAAACTAGCCAGTTTCCAAAAGCATTCAGCCACAGAATCTAATCAATCATCTTCTCAGAGACAGCAGAGAAAGCAAGGATGTACTAAATGAAGGAAGATCCACTCACCATGGACTTATAAACTACTAATAGTTAAAAACATTTATAAATTATTTTAAAACACATCTGCTGGTGGCCAGAACAAATCAAACAGGTGTAATGCAGATGAGCTTGAACAGACTGTCTACCAGCAGAATTCACTCAAAGTATTGAAATAATACCTAAGCCAGCATAATATTTGAGTTCAATAATGCATATACATTTGCAGTAGAACCGATGTAAAATATGTGCATCTAAAAGAGAGAGGAAGACATAGGCAAATATTTTCAGTGCAAAACTTCATTACTCTCTTTCCATGTAAATTTGTCGTTTGTCTGATGCACTTCCTGGTCCAAGTTCCCCAGGTTGTAAAACCCTGGTCTTTATGAGCTACTTTATTATCCCATTTTTCATATTGTTTAGGATGGGTCAAATACAAAACATGCCTTGAATGAAAAAAAAAAAGAAAAATATGATGCCAGAGCAAGTTCTTAATTTTACATCCCAATTATAAAAGACCTTATAAGGTTCTTCAATATCATAAAGCAAGGTTGCTTTTAAGGAGTTGTTTGTGATGAGATTGCTCTGCAAATATATATTTCCTAGCATTGTGCCAACTCTAGCAGCTCATTTCATTTTCAGCTCTTCTGATCTTTAAAGAGTTGCAATAACATCTAAGTGACCTGTGAACTACCCATGCAAAATCAAGCAACCCCACTTCACATAAAATTATTTCATTTACTTGTAATAGAATACACATCTTGCCCAGCCACGGAGAAACTCTCTCTTTCCTCTTCTTTCTTCCCTTGCCAAAATCTTGCCCTTCTACCATCTGCAAGGAAGGTTTTTCCCAGGGTGAATGAAGTAATTGCCACACAGCAAGGTAGGTATTTGAGACAATGTTTGACAGAATTACCCTTCCCATCGCTGCTACCCACCAAACAGCAGAGGCTCTTCTGCTAGGCAGCAAGCATTTGTCATGCAGGAAGACTTTTCTAGGTGGAGATATGAGGGATGCAATGTTGCAAGAGGCATTCAAAGGTTTGAAGTGATGTAGAGTCAGTAGAAGAGATACTTCTGGAACTTTAGCCTGCCTGCTTCACTCTTCCACTTGCTCAGATTCATTGTTATTCCATAAAATAGTAGGCAGAATACCTTTAAATAACTGTACATAAAAATTATTGTTACATCAGTGTGCCAGCTATATTATCTATAAAACCTTATAGTGGGTTTCTGTGGCTAGGTGTGGTAGCTGGGGAGCTAAAGGGGTGGCTTTTGTTAAAAGGTGCTAGAAGCTTCCCCTGTCTGGTGGAGCCAATGTCAGCTGGCTCCAGGATGGGCTTCCTGCTGCTGGTCAAGACTGATCCAATCAGGAGTGATAGTAATGCCTCCGTGATAACAGAAAGGTATTGTGCAAAGGAAAATTCCAGCAAGGGAAGAGCAGAGTGAGAACATGTGACCAACAACGTAGACACCAAGGTCAATGCAGAAAGAGGGATAAGATCTCCGGGCTCTGGAGCTGAGGCCCCTGCAGCCTGTGGCGCAGACCATGGTGGAGCAGCTGTGCCCCTGCAGCCCACAGAGGACCATCGGGGTGTGGAGATCCACCTGTAGCCCATGGTGTAGCCCACACTGGAGAGAGTGGATATCTGAAGGAGGCTGTGACCCTATGGGAGACCCATGCTGGCGCAGGGTCCTGCTGGAGACCTGCAGCCTGTGGAGAGAGGAGCCCACACTGGAAGAGGTTTTTGCCAGCTAGGACTTGAGGCCCTGTGAGGGACCCATGGTGGTACAGCTCATTTGTAAAGGACTGCACCCCATGGAGAAGTGACCCACAGGAGAGCAGTTTGGGAAGACCTGCTGTCCGAGGGATGGACTCATGATGGAGAGGTCTGTGAAGGACTGTCTCTTGTGGGAGAGACCCCACGGGAGTAGGGGAAGGACTCTCCCTGAGCAGCAGGAGAAACAACAACTGACCGTAACCCCCATTTGTTGTCTCCCTGCACTGCGGTGGAGGGGAGGAGGTAGAACGTGGAAGGAAGGAGGAGTGGGGAGAAAGTGTTTTTAAGACTATTTTACTTCTCACTCTTTTGGTTTATTCCTGTTAGTAATAAATTTAATTAATATTTGTATTTTGAGTCTGTTTTGCCTGTCGTGGTGATCAGTAAGTGACCTCTCCCAGCTCTTATCTCAACTCATGATTCCTTTGTTGTCTTTAGTGGGTACCTGGTGTCCAACCAGGGTCAACCCAGTATGAACCTACAAAGAGTCATCTTCATCCTTCAGGCCAAATATTTCATGAGGGATATTGTGTCCCGTCACCGTAACTGTGAAAAGGGATGTGAATAATACAGCAATTGTTTCACTTCCTAGTGCTTGTTTTTAATCAAGGCAACCTAATTTTATTTTAGAGTTTTCTTTCAGAAATTAACTAGAATTCCTTGTGAGCTTCAGCTAAGCATAATTTCTACCACCCCTGTAAACACCACTACCTTCTGGAAAGTTCTTTGACTCACTGTTTAAAGAAAGAACAGACAACATGTTTTCATCCTAATCTGGTCTAATTAAAGATAACATGAAGCACTTTTTTGCAGTAGTGACTTACTATTTCAGGAAATGAGAGTAGGATAGTTTGTTTACTATATTTTACTTTTCTGCTGAAATGAGGATGTGAAGAAAATGCTGTCTATTTGAATACATTTCACATTTAAAGTATATGAGATGAAAAGTTCATTATGTTGGCCAAATAAAATGGTAAAAGTGGCATACCACAACAGGAAAAGCCTGACAACTGACAGCCCTGAACTATTCTGTCTGTTCTGCATTGGTTTAAGCTGGTAGATGAAAGGAAGATAGGCCATGTAGGTGATAAAAAGGGTAAAAATTCCTCATCATAAGAAAATTAACAGAACTAAGGAAATACTGTTGTTCATATCTGTGAACAGTGGAAAAGGACTTCTGGAACATTTAATCAGAAAGCTTGATGTATCTAGAGAAGTAAGCTATTCCCCACATGTTCAAAATTCCAATTTGATAGGAATTTCACATGAGCAAGACATGCAAGTTAAGACATGAATTTACATGCTTAGCGTAAACACAAGACTGTGGGAAAGTTTCTGTTGTTCATTGTGAGGCAAAGACTCTGAGTCAGTTCTCACATTTGCAGTGAGCCTCCTCCCCACTGTTAAGATAAGAATCAACTTACTCTGAAGGAAGGGTTTGGACATTGCTGCATTTCCCTGGTCTCAGACCACCAATTTGTCCCAATGAGGAAGGACATCACATCTTTATCTATTCCAATTCATTTGTAATATGTGGTGAAATCAGTACAATATTCAATGAGTAATATAACTTCTCATGACTCCTTTTTCTTCTACACTATTTTGCAGAATCACTATGTGAATACAAACTTAAAGTTATGGACTCTAATATGCAATTTTAATAAAATGATAATCACTATTATAAAATGTATGGTTAGCAAAGCTTTATCTGCATATATTATATCAGTTCTGAAAACCAGTGTAAAACACATTATCTTTAATTCTTTCATCTGCAATAATTTTGGATGGGATAAAATATCACATAAGGGAATAAACTATTAATTCCTTTTTCAATCTAGATTCCCTCCCCAAAGGTACTTGAGGGCTGCTATTTTTGATGCATTATTCCAAAAATTAAATGGAAGATGTTCCAAACAGATCAAATGCAAATAATATATATAGCTATGTATATTATCTGATGTATAATTCCCTACCAGAGGGAATTAAAATAGTTTTTCCCAGTGGGGAAAATTCCTACGCCTTCCATATTCATACTGTGCCATTTGCTATAAGAAGTATTCTAGGATCCACAGGCTATAGGAAATATAATTCCTTTGCACTCTCTAATCTTACTTTTAAACCCTTTGGAAATAAATTTTATCTATTATAGTTAAAACACTACACTCACTAATGGGAAGATAAACATATCTGTCTCTTCATGTAGTCATGTTTGGTTCTTTTTTTTTTTCCCCTTTCTGATGTGGAGGTTCAGTTTTGTTTATGGCTCTGCTGTTTAGTTAAATTATTCTTGTAGTACAACTCCCAGTCTTTACCATGTTTTGACTTCAGTTGACTTAGTCTCAGCATTTATTTTTCACACAGCTCACCTATTTGATCAGTCCAGCTGAAAATATCTACCAGTTTGGGTTGCAGCCAACTTACTGAGTTATCTACCAAACCTTTTCCAAAAGACCATGCTAAATTTGGTTAAATAGAGAAAATTATTATGAAAATATTGTGATATAATTTGTTATTTAGTTGTAATCTGCTAATTTATTAAATTTTCTTACAGAAAAAACATTTCCATCCTTCAAAGGAAATTTTGTGCGGAGACAGACTGAAGTTTTAAAAGCAAAGAGGACAACTGAATAACAGAGATACTGAGTGATAAAAGATAAAAACAAATTGCTTTTTTATGAACAAGGGCTAAAAAAAAAGATGTAATCAAATACTTTTTTAAAAGTTCTGACTGTAGACCAGTTGGCTGGAGCTTGGTTTGATGCTACCCTGGCAGAACAGTTTGAAGAGAAAATATTGTGCATGATTCGCACAAAGTAAGGTGAGACACAGCCAAAGTTGCAAAACGTGGAGACCACAGCTGGGCCAGCAGCATGTCACCTGTAAGAGCTAAAGCCTCCCTGCAGCTGGCTGCTTCCGCCAGCGACTTTGTGCTACTTGGCTAATGCTGAATAAGCCAATGAAGTCCAAAAATGGGTGGGTAACTATGCTCATTAATGTTCCCTGACAATTTCCATTATAAAATGCTGATTTTAGTACTTTTCAATTTGCCAGTTGGTAGACATTTGGGCTCAAGTGTTCCTTAGGTCTGCTCAGAGGTAGTTTAAATATGTGTTAGAATGCCTTTTTTGCCAAAACAATCCAGATATTTCTGAGAATGAGGCAAAAATATGTTATTTCACTCATGACAATAAATAAAAAGGGAGGGGGAAGGGAGGAAGATGATAAGGGAAGAAGTTATTTAAGTAATTAATATAATTTGAAGCTGCAGATTGATATTTGGCAGCTGGGGATAACAACGTTGGATGAAAATTGAAAATTGGCTTTCATTGCAGCTTTAAATTATAAGGTTTGGAAAAAAAATATTCAGGCTCAGCAGAGATTTCTTATGTCTTAAGCAAAGAAAATTAGTTAGGGAAGTAGTGGAGGGGTTCCACTTATGGCCTATGTAACATTTTTCTTATATATGCAGCTCTGTGATATTTTAAAGCCAGAGGGACAAGAAGAGGAAGCAAACAGGGTCTGCTGAGTTCAGTAGCATTAACACCTTTTTCATCCATGTGGGGGCAAAGGACGGAGCTGCATGGAGTAGCTGCAGTGAGAAACAATGTCAAAGGGATCAGGCACTGGAACATAGAAATTCTATCACATAAAAAGAAGATAAAAAATGAGACTTGTATCGGGGAATGCATCAGGAATCCAAGGAATAAGATTGTAATTGATGTGATGGAGAAAATGGGGCTTAGGTGAGAACCCAAATTTTTGGAAGATGATAAGATCAGCAGGTAAAGTCTTTCAAGAATTGGCAGGACAATCTGTGAAAATAAAAGCATACTGTCTCCATGAACTTGGAAAGGATCCCAACACTACTGAACTGCTCCATTACTATATTAGCTCGAGTTATTGGTAGTCTGTATAACAATTCAGTATTTCCATTTATAGATATCAGTATTCTTAATAAATGTGTGGGAGACTCTTCTGGTGGCATATTGC
The DNA here is from genome assembly GCA_013396775.1 of Cephalopterus ornatus. NCBI lineage: Eukaryota > Metazoa > Chordata > Aves > Passeriformes > Cotingidae > Cephalopterus > Cephalopterus ornatus. The sequence continues at coordinate 60,501 of VZRE01005086.1, forward strand.
AATTAGTCATTGTATAAATCCAAATTTGGTAATACTTGAGTAAAAGTTGCTTGAGCAACCTTAATTGTGCGATCTCTATGAGCGTACACTAAGGAAAAAAATTATTGCTGTTTTTCTTTCAGGAAGCATACCTCATTCAGTACCTTAGATGGGATGCTTTTGGGACCAAAACAAGGTTGTAGTACAGAGGCTTGTTGTGGCCTGGATCTCCCATTTATAGTAGAAATTGAAATACGAACAGTGGTTGAAGCAAAGACTTTAGAGGCGGGGGTGGTGGAAAGAATGGTTTAATTATTTCAGTCAATGCCACCTTGGAGAGCAGAGTAACACATTGCTAACTGTTCCTAGATGGCCGTAAGCTATATGTTCCCCAGTTTCTCATTGCCTGGCTTGAGATTGTGATCTGCTTTGCAGAAGTATTTTCAAACTCAGTGACAGCTGAAGGTAGTAGAAGATATTTGAATATAGCAGGAGCTGTGCAATGTCAATTTTTGTAAAAAATATACCTCGCTTGCTTTAAAAAAGGATAACTGAAATCTCAGTCTTAGAGAAGACTCTCAGTCCACTAGAGCTTTTCCTATTTGCGCTGTGCTCATAGAGGTTACAGGAGTAACTCAATTTTATAAATGTGAAGAACTTCGAAATCTGTAGAGTTTCTGTACTATGATGACCTAAAGAACATCAAATAAAGTAGTGGAGATAAATCCATTTTTCTTCTTTCACCTTCTTCCTAGAAGGGGAAATGTCTGAGGTGTTTTATTTAAATTTTTAAACATGACTGAATCTTCTTATATGTGTTTATTTGCTTTAGAGAAGACAAGTTTGAATAGCAGAAAAGGGGGAGCTAGAAGTGATTTTACATTCCTCCAGTTGTATGCAGTCTTACACTGAGCTTAGGACAAGTCTGCCCCAGTACAAAGAAGCTTCTGTTTTCTACAGAGAATGGACTCAACTTGAAGCAGTAATATTTCACATCCTGTCCATATCTTCACCTAGAACTTCATGGTCTATTTTATTGGTACACTGTGTATGGTGGTGTGCATCCTCTTTGTTCTCAATTAGACTACCATAGGTCTTACATTGTCACATTTCTTTCACATGTAAATTTTAGCACTACAAAGGGAAGAATACTCAGTTTGATGCTGAAAAGAAATTAGACTTAGCTTAACAGTCTCCTCTATTGAAGAGATGCACTGCAAATGTCTAGCCATTTGAAAATCCCAAATGCTGCAGACCTTGAGGCCATATCAAGGTCATTACTACAGTTCAACTGGAACAGATAGAAGATGAATATTCTGGGACAGGGAAAATACTCAACTATGTGATCTTGAGTCATTTTCTGCAGGATTAAGAAAAAAAATAGAAGAAATTGAGACAAAATAACAGAGATCAATGAATAACTCTGGAAGCTGGTGCTAGAAGGAAAGTTTAGACAAATTTGCTATTTGAAAAATATTCTATTGGTGTACTGGTTTCCCTGTCAGTATAAATTTTCTGTGGTTATAGTCAATACAAGTTATATCAGGATCATGAGATGAAAAAGCATTGAGAATTTTGGAGTAATGTGTTACAGCACCCATCATTTTTAGAGTTTTAAATGAGATACATAAAAAAATGAATAAGGTTAGTGAGAATGCAAGCCATGGATAAAGAAACGCCAGAGAGTATAAAAAAAATTAGGAAGAGAAAAATGTTACTTACCTTTAAAAAAACCCTGACCAAACATTTACCAATTAATTAATTAGTTATCATCAATAGAAATGAAAGCTGTTGTCAAACAGTTAAAAGTTAAAGTTTTTACAAATAAATTATTGGATATCTCTACAAGCACTGGAAATATATAAATTCTAGGATAAGAAATGCAGACAACATGAGGAAACTTACAATACTGATGTAGAGTATCAAGCTGGATAGCAAAGAATAATGAGAATACAGAGAAAAAGAAAACACAAGAGGCACATGGACTCTCTAGAGCAGGCAGCTTTGTCGCATTGAAATAAAGAGTAAGGCTGTGAGAGCAGTGCTCTTCTCACCTTTAGAATGTGATATAGCCTTAAAGATGTAAGCAGGAACAGCATAGATGAATTGTCACACTGATCTTTTAAAAAGATGGAAAAATATTACATGCATTGGAGGGGAAGGGGTAAAACAGTAAATGGGGTCCACTACAGAATCGCAAGCTCGTATTTGCATACAGAAAGACATCTGGAAATACTACCAGAAACTCTGTCACCAGGAGTGATTTGAACTTCCCAGATTTGTACTGCAGAACAAATGATAAAAAGAAATGAGGGTTTGTAGTGTCTTGGACTCAGTAACCAACAAATTTATATGCCAGATAGAAACATACTTTGTTTTTGCAGACTTTGGTAACTAAACACATTGCATAAAAAAAATAGCTGTAGAAAATAATCTTGGGAAGAACAATAATGAGATAATTCATTTTAAATTAAAAAGAAGGAAAACCACACACTAGTCTTTAAAGCTTCTGTTTCAAAGTGAAGACTTCAATAAAATAGTTTTCTCTTAAGTCCAGCTAAGCAGAATGCAAAACTTAGTTTCTCATTCACAGTTCACTATAGAAAGAACCTGAATATTTAAAAAAAAAAATCAACAAAAAAACCCCAAACCACGAAGTTGCAGAAACAAATTAAGATAAATATGAGCGAATGTACAAATAAGTAAACAAATAATGACTGGGAATAATCAAAGAAGAATGGAAAGCCTAAAGGAGTTGAAAATGGAGCTGATTAGGAAATTGTCATTTAAAGTTTAGTACTTCTGGGATAAGGAAGAATTTTCTAAAGTCAAAGTGAGCTAGATTTTTATTTTAATTAAACATATTTATACCTCTATAAATAAAAGAGAATTGGGGTGAAGTGAAAATATTGTATAGAGATTAAGAAAAGTCCATGCTGAAGTTTAATTTTCAGTATGGTTACAGGGATGATATGGGACACAAATGACCATTTGAAATGGAAAAAAAAAAAACTTTCAGTGCTTCATATATAAAAACTGAGAGGAATTGTCACTGTCCCAGAATCAAAAGAATACTGGCACAGTAATGCAGCTCCTCTGGCAGAACAGGGAAATTCATCAAGCTTCAGAAAAAGCACAAAAGAGAAAAAAATATTAAATGTTATACATATTTAAGTAACTAAAATAGGGTGACCCTTACAACTGTGACTCTGTCAGAGTTATGTTTTACAATAGGAAATAATGAAGGCACAGAGGTACAGGGAAAATGTGATAAAATGCAGCCTGGGTTTGACAAAGACAGATCGTGCCAGACTAACCTGATATCCTTGGGGAGATAATTGCTTTTCTAGACAACTGAAATAGGTCTAATCTAGATTTAATCTACTTGCAAACCAGTAAAACATTTGATGCTTAATAGGAAATTATTACTTAAACTAGGGAAGATTATAATTGGGATAAGAACTGAGAAGTGGACAAACAAGAAACTGATACACTGACAACAGTGTAGCATGGAGGAGCCACAGTGAAATGCATTATCAGTCCTGATATTACTATTTTCAGCTGTGATCTTGGCTTAAAAATAAAAAAATGCTGATGAAATCCCCTAATGACATGAGTCTGAGAAGTTTCATGAGTCACAAAAAAGAAATGATCTCAGGTACAAAAAGGTATTTCAAGAGGAATTTCAGAAAGGGATTCAGAGATCTAAACAATTATCTCTCCCGAAACCCACAAGGATTTTGATGTTGTACCTGCATGAGTATGTACATTTTACATTGGTCACCCCTACTAACACTGATAAAATTACCTATAGAAGCTAATTACAGAGTAGCAGAAGATTGCAGACATTGCCATAAAATAACTCACTATAGACATTAGCAATTACACTTCAGTCCAATTCAGTTTAATTAGGTGCTCTCTGCTTTTTGTGTTGTTGTTTTTACAGTAACAAATTTTCTGCTTTTTGGGGGGGACTGTTTTACTGTAAGAAACAACTTCCCTTTCCCTTCTTTTTTTTTTTTTTAATCTATATTTGAATTGACACCATTTCTTCAACCAAGAGAGCAGGCCAATAGCTAACTCAAAACCAGAAAAGAGTGGTTGGCCTGCAAGAAGCATAGCATGACGCTAATGAAAAAATGCAATAGCTAGGCATGCTCTTTCAATTTGATTTTATCCTCATTCATTTGGCAGTACGCAAAGTCTCCCACTGGGAGGGAAGCAGGAGGCTATGGCTTGCTTGAAACAGGAACATAATTCCACCGGAAGAAACTTCACAGTTCCAGGAGCCAGCTGACTAGTTTCAACTGGCCAGCTATTTAATTTTACCCCATATGTAATTTTTAGATGGTTTCTATTTCATTTTACTTTGTATATGAGTTTAAATAACTGTTCTGCTTGCATGTGGCCACTTTGTGTGTTTTCTTGTTGCTAGCAATAGTATTTTTAATACAATTCTGTTGACTATATGAAGGTTTCATAGCAGCAAACCTGTCATGATAAAATCATAATCCATAATCAGTCATCTTGGGAAATAATGTCATGATTCAAGACTAATTTAAATAAAATCAAGCTTACTATTGAACTTCTTATCATGTGCACATAAATATTTTCTCTAACCAGGTCTTACATTTATTTTTATCTATCTCATAATTCAGAACCCCTATAAATGGCAATATTGTCTTTTTGTTCCCAAATCATTTTAAAATTTCCTATCTCTAGCTTCCAAAGGTTTTTAATATTTCTAATGCCATAGAATACTTAGGGTTAACAGTCATATTTTTAGCTATAAACATATGAATGAAACTACTGCTGAGATTAAAATCAAAGGTCAGTTCGAAAGTATTACAACAAAACCACATGCTACTCTAAAAAGTGACATATAGAACTAATCAATATGGTTCACAAATTTGTTTTAACATTAAATAATGTGTATAAACAACTGTAGCTTGTGTAAATCACCATATATATATATAATATAGCTTTAATATAGCACAGCATCCATAGGAAATGCTAGAGCATTTCCTTGATTTTTCAGTCACAGTTTAAGTAACTGTGAAATTAAGGGCTACCAGCTGAATACTTTTTCAAACAGTGTATAGATTGATGTAGATGTAGATGTAAGTGTAGATACAAATATAACCAAGAATATCAAAGACTCGTTGCTAAAAAGTGTTTAGCAGGCAAAAAAGCTATTCTGTAAATCAATTTTGTTGAATTCTATGACAATTTCTTTGGTGTATCCATCTCTCTTTTTAAATTAGAGAATACCTCTCTGCAGAAAAATGGCCACTGTCAAGTAATACAATCTAAAGAATTTGATACAGAAGATAGGACACATGCTCGCAGATTCATGGATCTCTAATGTAACTGAGTGTCATAAACAGGTCACTCATTTATATTAAGTGTAGTAGTGACTTCCAAAACACCCTAGTAAAGCTAGTTCCCCAGTTAATTTTAATGAGTATTAGGCTTCCAGCTCCCTTAGGCAGCTTTCAAAATGTCAGCCTATAATCACAAACAGCTTGGACCGAAGCCCGTTGAATCTAATGGAAAGTCTCCCATTGATTTCAGTGAGCTTTTGGATCACTGACTTTAGTCTTTGAACCAATATTTCTAAAGGATTTGGATAGTAAACACCACATACTTTAGCAACACTACATTGCAAAGAATATCTTCACTTTTCACTATATTGAACTGCTCGCAAATTATAAAATAAAACAACAACTATGAGAAGCCACTATTATAAAATTTGGTGGGAAATTTTACATTAAAAATAAAGAGAAGCAATTCCACTTCTGAGCTGTTTTACAGAATTGTTTAAGCTGACAAAACAAATGAACAAAACCAGAGACTTTTGCAAGGAATGGCTGACTTTGAGGAATGTAACTCTTGGTAAGGAATGTTTTTTAGGGTTCTGAAATTGTAAAAATAGTTCCTTTCAACACTTTATAAGTAACAAATATTTCATTCCTTCTACTTAGAACTTTATTCCAGTTATATAAACACAGGTTATTAAAAAGGGATTTTTTTAAACTATTGAAAGAAAAAAACCCAACAATCTGGCCTGAAAGAAAGACATTTCTGGTTTCTCAGTTGACCAGAAAGTGTAAAGCTTAACTTTGCGCAATAGAAGAAGTTTCCCTACATAGCACTCTTCAGAAGTTCATCTGTCTCTATCTATTACTAAGCTATCTTTTAACAGCTTACACATCTACCTTTCCAGCCCTAGATACTCAGGTGTCATTTTTCTACAGGTACGCTAAAAGCCTTAGGCATGAATTGTTGGCAAAATCACAAAGGTGATTATACTGTGGAGCTTCTCATGAGACAGCAATCCAAGCAGGTGGCTCAGCCCCAGGAACACAAAATGAGAGCATGACACCTGGTTTATCACCATGCTATAATAGAAAGCTGGTAGCCAAATGCAGGGTCCCAAACAGGGGGTTCACACGCAAGAGTAGAAAGGGTAAAAGAGAAAGGAGGCAAAAAAATAAAGCAGGGCGTGGAGTGAAAACACCACAAGTAATAGTTAAATACCATTAATATAGAAATAAGCTGTAGAAGATGAATAATACATTTCATATAGTTACTGCAAAAAATCACTCAGAAACTAGCTTTTATTGGGAAACATAGTACATAGTAGTGTGAGGGAGGTAAGGAGAGACAATCTTCTGTCTCTCTTTGAAACTGGTAATTCTGAGAGCAGATAATCTTGCAAAAAAATGTAACTGACAAATGTTATCATTGCTTCAAAAGCTCAGCCTTCTAAGTAGCTCTGCCTGATAATTGCCTGATACAAACATGTACACACACATGCACACTCATGCAAACAAAATTATTGCAGTGAGGCAAGTTAAACAGTTAAACCTCAGGGATTTAACCAGTGACTGTCACTTAACACAGCTGTAAAAAGCTATAGTTGTACCCTATACAAAATGAAATACAGAGGTACTAAGATGCTGAAACTATGGCCTACAATCACATTTTGAAGAGAGGATAGAAGTAAGATATAAAAAATAAAACAAAAAAAAAATAAAATGGAGAAGTGTATTAAATAAGATTTTGCTCTTAAGGTGTCTCTGAAAACAAACATGACCCTGACTGCTCAGAATGAATGGGACTAAACGAAGCCTAAATATCAGCGTACTTGTAACTCAGAGGACAAGTCTTGTCATAGCAGATTTTTCCCACAAATTATGAAACTGCTTGAAAAATATCAGATATTTCCTTCAACCTTTGCCTCACGTGGTATCCCTTCTTTGTTTGTTTTATAAATAAAACTTCTTAACTGGAATATCAAATGTCTGAAATTCTGTGAAATTTGAGTTCAAAGGCTGGTGAAGATAAACTTCAATATTTTGACAGTCCTCTTCAGGTTTTGGCTTGTTACCATTCTTGAGAAACAGAAACAAAAAAAAGGAAAATATATTTTTTTATTCTTCAAACCAATTTAATTTTGATTTATGAGATAAATAAATGTTCCTTTAAGAAATAAAGAAATCACCTTTTTGAAAAATATATTGCTAACCAAAAAGCTATTTTTATGAAGTGATGGATGCATAAGAAACTCCCTTTCTCAAACCAAACGAAACCAAACCAAATGAAAAAAAACATTTACATTCTTCCCATAAGGAAAGCATAAATGAAACTCAACAAGAAGAGCTGCAATCCACACTAGTGATAAATTTTAACAGTTCAGAGCAGTGAACTGCACCTTTACTGCTAACCAGTCAGAAGACTATAAGAATGTGTTTTGTTTGTGACCTTGAAATTACCTCAGTACAAACAATGCATATTAACAATGAATTCAAAGCTAATGTTGTGCTAAAGGATCATTTGATGGAGGATAGCGGTAAGAAGGTTTCATGGTCACCCAGTAAAATACAATCTCATTGCAATCTTGGTGCTCCCATAAGGAACAGCATTGGTATTTTGAAGTAAAGCTCCTCATCTCTCCCCACATTCGGCACTTTACAGTGTGTTGTGGAGGAGTCTAGCAGTACAGGAGAAGATAAAGCTGTACCAAAGATTGTGCACAAGGAGATTGAACTGCAAGTGGACATTCAGTCCTTGTGAGCAGGAAGAGAGCCAGCACAATCCCTGCCAAGACATAGGCAACCACATGCCTGGTTCTCCACACCAGCTATTTCAGTCTCCAGACTAGCTCCCGTTATGTCACTCCAACACATTCATAATGGCTTTGCATCAAGAACAATAAAATTACAAGAAATAACCTACTCTTATGCTGTTGCATTTTAGTGTTCATTTAAAATAAATGAATGACAAGTTAACTCTGAACATTTAGGCAGTTCAAATAGAAATTAATTGAATTTTGAATATTCCTCGTATTTGATAATCTAAGTATTGATCCTGTTGTTTGTCTCTTCCAGCTGTAAAACAAAAATTGCTCTGTCTACACTGTATGTGTGTGTGTGTTTATGAGAGAGAAAGAGTAAGAGTAGTTTTCCAGGTGATTATTTTCCATTCTCTAGGCAAAGATGGAGAAACATCTGATTTATTATCTCAGATTTATTTTGTGGTATGTTCACTTTTATCATTCAGTCAAGATTATTTTCCCTAAATACAGCAGATTTTTACATAATAAAAAATTGTTAAGGAAAACAAGTATAAAATCATCCTGACAGATTTGAAAAGCTTCCTTCTAGAGAAATGAAGACAGTTTATTAGAGACTATTTTTCTTTCAAGATAGAAAGTTGTATGTTCACATAATTACATCTTTGCACTGAAGTGTCAATTTTGACATATTTTTGTTAATAAAATTGGAACAGTATAGAATCAGATTTTCCAAACATCATAAAATGATGTTTTTCTATTTCTATGGAAAAGCTCTTTCAAAATTTATTGCAGATATTAATAAAATAAATAAAATATGCAAACCAATGATTAAATTTTATTTTATTTGACACAAAAATTTACATATTAAATGTATTAAGTATATTCTTCTCCCAAATAGTTCATTAGTAGAAATTGTTTTATTTTTATGCCTGATCAAAATGAAAGTATATATAATGGAATTTTCTACAGCACTGAAATGCCAGATTCCTTCAGGCATGTATTTTAGTTGCTCTCCATTTAAGAATATATTGTTTTGAAATGCTTATATGAGAATTTTTTCTGTGCCTCATTATTTTTTAAGCTTTATGTATCGGCATATTAGTTCTAGATACAAAATGGCAGCTGCCGATTATGGCTTCTATTAAGTTCATTTGTTCTGAATTGTTTCCATTCATTTTGGTCACAGAGAGTTAGCTAATGCATAGTGTCTTTTTGCACCAATTCTCATGTTACTAAATACTTTTCCACCCACTGATAACCTACTCTGCCCAGTTAATGATTAATATTTTCATGAAACAGAAGTGATTACACTGGACGTGCTATCCTGCAAAACACAAGCTGTGGACTAACAGTCCATATATATTACACAATGTAATCAAGTGATTCAACATCCCGTTTTTCCTGGCTCTTGACATAGATAGGTAAAATTAAGTGGAATCACAAAGTCCTACATATTATTTTGAATCTACCAGTCGTATGAAATGTTAGTTGAATTGATATTGTCATTTAAATCAAGTTATTCAGTTTATGCAGTTTTTTCTTTCCCCTCTCATTTATAGAGAGCCATGTATTCATTTGGTCCTCATCTTGCTCCTTATTTTACATGTCATTCTCAAATGTGATTTTGATAAGGTTATTCTTTGTTGACTTTTGTTGACTTTTTAATGTCTAACTGAGGCTTTATTTGTGTAAAGATGCAAGAAGGTTTTCAAAATTGCATCATGAGTAATTTTAATTAGCCATATCTCTTCTCAGTTCTGTGCATGTAGAATTTGCTTCAGAAAGACAAAAATACACCTGTTAAAGCCTAAAAACATAAAATGACACCCTGAAGTTTAAAGGCAGAACACTAGCTAGAAAATGTGGAGGCAGGTATTATAATAATTAATCAATTAAAATTAACTATTATAATTACATGCAAATACCATGAAAAATCAGATTTCTCTCTTATTTAAAATCTTCAGGCATTGGTTTTGCATTTTATGTTATACTAATTCTTTATTCATAAAATTCATAACCTATCCCTCCAAGATACCTAAACTATATGTTTTTTACTAATGCCAAACCAACTAGAGTGAACTATTTTTTATTCCTTATGAGCCCCCTCAGTTTCCTAGGTCTTTGTAGTTCACTGTCTTTACTTACTTGTCTATTAACAGCTCATAAATGAAGATATAATTATGTGGAACTTAGACAGGGAAAAAGTAATTGTTTATTCTTAGTGTTCAGGGTCACAAATTACAAAAAAATTTAACATATGTCAAGTAAATACCAGTAACAAGGGAAAGAAAATTATTTCTTCCTCACTGCCACTTCACTGGTGGAAATTTTATGTCTACTCATTGAGTTACAGCAGAGAATTCAGGCAGAACAGTGGCATATAAAACAAAACTAGTGCCATAGAACAACAACTGAATATATCACCAAAACACCACCATCTCATGACTGAACTAGTTCCTGAAATATTCTTCAAATCAAACACTTTATTTAGAACTTATTTTTACTCTAGTTTTGTATATTAAATAAACCTTATATTGTTTGTTTGATGACTATATGCATACAGTGTTGTCATTATTTTTGAAAATACTGCCTTCTATAAATGTTTTCTGCACCAAATAGAGCTAATTTTCCACCAACTTGTGGGGAAAAAAAAAAGGCACTTTGGATTAGTAACTAAGTTCCCAGTCCAAAATAAACGAAAAGCAATGACAATCAAGCTCCAAGGCATGACATCTGCTAACAACCTAGATTCTACACCACTGAGCTATAAGGACAGATAAAGGGGAGAAGTCATCCTAATAACACTGTATTATAACCGTGATGGCAACAGATATAAGCAACCATTCAATGTTCTGTACAAACTTAGTTTAATAGTCCTGTTAAATCAGTGGTTTCCTGTAGTGAGAATAATGAAATTTCACAAAACAGTTTTCAATTCTTCGTATACCATGTGATCTAAATGCTAGTGCGGATTTAGAGATCCCATTCCACGTAAGAAAATCTGGGAAAACTGATGATTTTGTTCAGCCCACATTCAGAAGGAAGTGAGAACCTGGGAATATTGATGTCATTGCACTCCCACCTTTCAGTCACGCAGTGGTGGTGTTACATATTTCTTAAGGGGGTAACCTACCTCATAGGTCACAGATTTAGCTTAAGTAAATCCGAGTGACCTGGGATAAATGCAACTTTGGAGCACTGTGGAGAAGGGTAAGTTAGGCATGACATCGATTTTTCATCAGAAGCATTTGATATCTTGCTTGTCAAAATAGAGTTCTGTCTTGAAGCTTGCATAAATGCATCTGCTGAGCATATTCCATTTAATAAAGCCAACTAATCTGTCCATGGCAATTTAAGAAGTTCTACTTTCAGCAGTGCAGTCAGTCCTTCAGACAGAGCTTTGGAGACACTTTGTCTCATTTCAAAGGGGTAGGAAGGCAGGTTTGTAATTAAGATACAAGCTTTTACATTGAAGTTGTTTTGAGATTGTATTGAGATATGTGAGACACGTGTTCCAGTTTAGTAATTCTTTAGAGCCTTACTGGTGTTAGTAGTGGCAAAACATTACTTGGCACTTGTGGGTCAGCTGAAGTTTTGGAGAGTCTTTCTATCAAAACCTTTATATTTAACAATGCAACAGTTAAGTGTCCTACACTTGAGTGGAACCAAAATAAGTCTCTATACACACTATTGAGGAATGGAGGAGAGTTATGTTCAGTTCAACAATGAGAAGAGACTGTTTTCAGTCCACAGGCTTCTAGAGAGCCCAGCACATGTGAGAGCCAGATTCCTCCTCCTGCCCCAGGCAGATGTGGAGAACTAGACCCTGACATCTCCAAGACAACTAGCTAAGCAGTGCAGCACCATCTGAGACCACTGTGTGCATGACTCAAAAGAGAAGTGTAAATGCATTGGCAATTTTAAGGATGCTCCTGTAACAACCAGTACAGTGCATTACATTCTGAAAATTTATATTGTGAGGGCAGAAACCTTTACAAAACTTGTCTTTAGCCTTTTTTAATTGAGTGGCACGACTAAGCAAAACTCAAAAAAAAAAAAAATCACTGTGTTTAATTGATTGTCCCCATTAAGATTGGTGCTAAACTTCTCATCATCCTCAGCTCAGTCTCTGTTGCATTCCCCTTTTAATTTCAAAGTCTGCACTGTGTCCAGACGCAGATTGTCATCCACAATTTGATTTTGCCTCTATTCTCCTGCCTAGGATGAAGTATGCTGCAGAAGTTTAAAAACTGGATGAATTAGAGTCAGCTTTCTTAGTTTAAGAAATCAAATATTCAAAATGTCAAACTAAAATACAAAACAATTTGAAAGTGAACAGATAAACTGTGACAACTCTTGATGGTCTGTCAAAGATTCAGTCAGGTTGTGCAAGGATCATGAAGATGGTTTGGGTGCAGAAATAATGGATTGAGCTGTGGGTAACACGAGTATAGAGCTAGTCACTTTCATAAGTCATGCACTGCTCTACACTGATAAACAATTTTTAATGTCAGCTGGATCCAAAAGTTGTCACTTTTTCAAAGTCTTAGTGCCTGATAACTCCAGATTCTTGGAATTTCTCTCCAGTTGCTCTGCACCTGGACTTTAGGTGCACTGTATTCACACTAGTTCTAGTGTAGAATTAGCTCTTAGGTGGAAGACACTCATAAGTCCTGATTCCAAGTTCCTTCTGTCAAAAGTCAGCTGGAAATTTCTGACAGGAGCCTTATTATCTGATGTATCCATTACCTGATTTATTCCAATATCCCATTATCTTTAATAAGTAGCAATCTACGTACATGAATATTTTCTCTGGAAAAGTACTTGTATTTTAGTTTCAATTAATATATTTTTATAGACACACTTAAAATACCTAATCTTTAGTTTAACATCCTTAACAACTATTTTCATGATCCCACTTCTTCTCCAGAAGGCAATGCTATGTATTTGATTGGGGACCACCGTGTCCTTTCAGAACAAATAACCCTTAGCTGGGGAGCAAAAATACTGAAATAACATACTGCTTTCTGAACAGGGCCAGGATACAAGGCAAATAGTCTAATATGCAATTTGTACTCAAATGGGCCAAGTGATAAGAATTCTTGAGTGAATTAAGGGTTAACAATAGAATTACTTTTTACATTGTTGCTGAAAATAAATCTGGTATCATCTGTAAATCAAATTCCTGTAGATAAACAGACTAATCTACTGATTTCAAAGAAAGTAGGATAAGCCTCAGGAATTTGAACAATCCTAATATATATAGCAGAAAGTTAATAAATAATGTAAGCTGCAATATCTCCACTTTTGATTGCAGCTATATGCCAGGCAGAGTGTTAAAGAGAGGAAAAAACTCTCAGAAAAGCCCATAACCCAGCTGATGATTGTTCCCAACAGGTTGGAAGTCCAGGGTCAGCCTATACACATTACAGTACAATAAATCCTGAGCATTTGGATTTAAAAGAGCTATCTTATTTGGCACTTACTCAGAGATAATTTAAGAGAAAAGGCCAGCTCTGCTCTCAATTATGCAACTGCAGAACAGCCCTGAGGTAGTCTAACATGAGCCAACTAACGCCAAATCCTTGGATTTATTTTTGGATTTATCTGAGGAGCTTTTTGAAGACTAGGAGAAAGCAGTTCTCATAATAATGTAGCAGATACCCTGTGAAATACAGTTAATTGCCAGTTCCCTCATTAAAAAGTTAATGGTTAATTAAGTGGTTAGAAAAGTGCCTGTTGATATATCAAGTTTCCAGTTCGGTGCAAAAACATGACTTCAGGTTGATTTTCAGTTTGACTTCGATGGGAATAATACGATGAACAAAGCATGTGTTTAAGTATCTTCCCAGGCTTCAGTTTGGGCCAAAGATCATTAAAAGCAATTGGAACTTTTTCACTGAGTTAAACGAGATTTTGAACCAAGATCCACAAAAGTCGTACCCCTTAAGCAAAAGGTAAAGCTGCCATGCACTAAAGTCACTTAAAAGTCAAATCTTCAAGTCGCCCATCCACCTGCACTTTGAACTAGATGTTAGAAAATGATTGATCACTGAGAGGGTGGTTAAGCACTGGAAGAAGGTCCACAGAGAAGTAGTCACGGCACTAAGCCTGTCAGTAGTCAAGAAGTACTTGCTCACTGCTCTTAGACATACGGTTTCAATTTTAGGTTGCCCTGTGTGAAGTCAGGAATTAGACTCAATGTTCCTTCCAACTCAGATATTATATGATTCTATGAACTGATTTTCAAAATAGTTAAAGTAATAGTATATTTTGCAGAGCTGAAGTCAGCTTCTTTGAAGATAATAGATATGTTTGTGGGGCTTTTTTTGTTTGTTTGTTTGTTTGCTTGTTTTAAGGAATAATTTTTTTATTTCTGGTATTTTTTGTTGGTTGACAAATCAGATAACCAAAATCTTTGCCAGGCTGATGATTACCTTTTTTGAAGGTTGGTATTCCATAGCAATATGCCTAGTGGTTCAGAGTAAAAGCTTGAAAATTAGTAGTCTTGTAGCATGGAATCAGCGTTCTCTAAGACAAACTAAAATTTCAGTTGCTAAGGTTAATGCAATCACTCTTTATACTTTGTTTTGGATACTGATAAAGTGCCTTAGGCCTGGAATATCTGACAATAAAAGGAAAGAAGATACAGAGTAACTACTTAACCAGATGGAATATTATTTAATCATTTCTTCCTCACAGGAAGAGTCAGAGGCAAAAGAAAATCTTGTCACTAGACAAACTGAACACTGTATTTTTGTGCTCAAAGCAACGTACTTACCACTATAAACAACAGGGCAGGGGTCACTTTTTTTTAAATATTCTGTTTCAGAGTTGGATATAAACTGGACCATTTTTAGAGTTAAATTTATTGAACAGAGGAAAAATTTCAGACATACCAATCTTTGAAGTTCTTAGTCCTGGCCTGTAGTTGCAGTGTTCATTTTGTGAATGAATCATTTTGTTATCTAAGGTCCAATATATCAAATATTGGAAATAAATGGATCAAATATCATTGGTATTTATTGTGGAATACCTCCTCAACCTGCTGAATATGACTTTATTCTTCTCACAAGCATACTATTATGTGACACCTGCTGAAATGTTGCAGAGACTAGAGGTACTGCCGTGTTTCCATCTGCTTTCCCACAAACACTGATTTTTACAAAATAGAATGCAGACTGCAGATTATGTAGCCGACAGGGAATTTTCAGTTATCTGTAAGTGCACTCTATGCTTTTTGTCAGAAGCAGTAAATGAATTAAAATGGCCTTGAAGTACAAATGATACAAGAACAGATGGGCACTGTTTTTATTGTTTTCTTACACAGAAGAAAGCACTTAGATACCAACGAAAACTACTGTGTTAATAGGAATTTGAATAATGGTTATGATATAGTTTTTCATATTTGCATGAGCTGAAATTCGCACATTGACAACTTACATTGAAAACAGAAGCCTTTTCCAGGATGTATAGGGCTCATGGAGAATAAACACAGGCACACAGCAATCTGTAATGGGTGTGATTTACAGTGGCAGCTTCTCATAGAAAATATCATCTGTCTACTGGGACTTTTGCCATTTTATTGCTCAGACTATTCTTGTATCATATAACTTCTGCAAAAAGAAATAAGATTTTCTCCAGGGGACAGATATGCTAAGGCATTCACTTCTTTTATTTTATTGGCACTGTATCCATACATTTTGTCAATAGGAAGCTATAAGGCATTATTTTTTAAAGATGGTGTTAAACTAGATAGCATGTGTCATCTGCTAACAACTTCTACTGTTTCCCTCACACTGATTATTTACAATTTAGCCATTTCTTACCTCAATGAACATCTTTCTAAGAATTTTTTGTGTTCTTATTTTTTACCAGTATAATTCTAGAATTTTTGCAAACTGCATAAACATAACAACAAAAATTGTGGATGCTGCATTTATTATTTGAGAGAGTAGTGAAACTTAATATACAGACTCCTCTTAATGGACAATTATGGAATTTAGAAGATTTGCAGAGGTTTTTTAATATACGATTGGGTAAAGATGACTTGATATTACAGGCGCTCATGATTTCAATGTCATACCCATAGAATACTAAAAACTAGAATGTAATAGAACTACTTGGATATACCGCAATAATTACAATGCATACATTTCTTATTTACTTTTCTTTTGGTTGTTGCATATATAATGGAATTATGTGCCTAATAGTAAGTCAATTTTATCCTTGACAGTTGCATACAAAGCCCTCTATTTCATCTATGGCTTTGTAGTGTAATACTACAATGATATGCAATAATATAATGCAGTAACCCTCACGCCTGTGAAGGACATTATTGGCCTCAATTGTTCTACTTGCATAGGAACCTACCTACTGGGACATCATTATGAAACTTGTACCATAAACTTCCTGAATAGATGTCACTAAACTAATTATTAACTAGTCATTAACAAGCAAATGACATTATTAGATTTGATTACCTAGTTCCATTAACAGCCAGAATGATTCCATGAGACACATTTTACTATGATATTCTGGTAGAATAATGATGACCTGTGGGCTCTATAAATTAGAATTATTTTATAGTTATCCATTAAGAAATAATGGTGTTAATCAAAGCTATGGTCATTATCAGACACATAAAAAATGACCCAAGACTACCACTGGTAAAGAAGTCCACTGCTTGTCCAGAAATCTTGTACCTATACCTAACAAAATTCACTCGTGAATAGAAAGATATAAAACTATTAGTTTATTAGTCCAAAAAATTAATAAGGAGAAGGTATATCAATAGCAAAGAACTGCAGTGCCTCAGAGACTGAACAAACATTAGCTAATAAAGGTATGGAGTAAAAATAATTTGCAAATCTGAGACAGAGTTTAGTGTCAGTTGCAATAAACTCCAGATTAAAACTAGAAAACGTTCTCACTATTTCTTTAAGGATTTGGTAAAATTAAACAGGTCTTCGTGACATGAATTCCTAAATGATTAGGGTTGCCTGTGATTTCTGTTATTTTGTTGTTACATCAGTGAAATGGTACCTTTTTGTAGTTTTATTTTTATATATGATGACTGCTGAGTACAAGAGAGGCAAGAGACACTTGTTAATGAAATGGGAAGTGTTTAAAAGAGTAAATTCCTGGTAGGCAGAAACTGCGAGACAGTTTGAATTGACAAAAAGTGTAACCAGAAATCAAAACATTTCTTAATTGTTTCTTTATGATACAAATATTAATTACTTTGTGCCTTACATGAACTGTACAATAGGACAGGTTAATTGGGCTGGGAAATAGCTAGCTCTGAAGGTGCAAGCTCAGAATAATTAAAACTGTATCATCTTAACAGAACTCTCCTGTCATTTGGGCTCGAAGGATATTGCTTTGCATTTTCTTTTCTTTTTTCTTTCTGTTAAATAGTATGTGATTTCTACTATAAATGAAGAAATCCAAGGACAGAACTTTGGCTGACTACCGATATCATGTGAGACAGATTTTCATGTGGATTTGAATGCATTGTAGGGAATGAAAGGAAGGACTCCATCAGTCTGAATGACTTACAGTGATCCTTTCAAAGTCTTATTTGCATCTGCCAGTACTAAACCAAACAGCAGGAGCCCTTAATACTGCCAGGAAATAAAGTGGCCTCTAATTGCTTATATGTTGATTGTAAGCTTTTCAGAAACAAATCCATGACATAAAATATCTCCTAGGTTTCTGAGCAGTACAATGGTCACATGCCTTCTTTCAAGAGGGTCAGTCAAAGAGAAAGATGAAGGTTTACAGGGGTAGCTAGGCAGTAAAAAAATAATTTTACAAGTGGAATCTTATTCTTACCAATCTTTATTCACACCGAGGTGGTTTTCAGCACACCAGCAGCATAAAAATGTATGAATTGGATGTAAATTACAGTTATAACTATAGTATGGCAATACAGTAGTGTCAAAGCAGCATAAAAGATCTTTATTGCAGGCAAGAATTTAATGACTGCTGTTCTTGTAGTTGCACCCAAGCACCCCTGAAACTATCAGCAAAACAGAGCTCATGGAGGCTAACACTGGCCACTTACCAGGCAGCACTTTACTAGTGGTTTGTAATAACTCACCTCCTACTTATTCTGGCAAGTTTGTTCAAAACCAATAGACACTGCATTGCATAAGCTCTAATCAATGTTTTTTTCTGAAAGTAGGGTTGTCCTCACTGTGCACTTAATGGACCAGGTCCACTAAGTGGCAAAAAATTTTTGAGCTGAAGAGGCATGAGAAAGAAACTTGAACAGAACATTAGATTGGGATCAAAGAATAAAGAGGGAAAAAAAAAAGTGAAGCCTTAAAGAAGTGAAACGCAGTTCTTATGAGGAGGAACTATAGATCAGTTGACTGTTTCACACAGGGCTCTATCGCTGATGGGACTCATTCACCTTGATTGACATGGGGCTGCCTCTAGTCTGAATGGAAACACCTTTGAGAGATAAGCTGGCATAAGGAATTAAATTAGGAGATTTTAAACCTTTTCTGTCCTATTTTTCCACAAGACAGAGCATTCTATTCTGGTTGAACATAAAGCAAAAAATATCTTCATTCTGGAAAAGACAGAGAGCAAAGCCAGATTTATATGTGGCTGAGAAAACTACATTTTCTATTGTCATGTTAAGACTGAAAAAAACTTATTGTGTTCACAGGTTTTTGTTCTTTCCTGATACTGAAGGACAGTTACATATCATTTCACGTTTCATTTTGTTAATTAGCTGACTGTTTTCCAGATATTTTCTCAAAACATGAAATATTGTGAGGAAACATTGCTTCCAGTGTACACTTTTGTAAATAGTAATATCCCATACACAACAATCTGTATTTGCTGATTTGATTTCTTGGTCGTATGCAGAATAACTTTCTTGGATTTATATGCCCTTGTGTTACTGGGCTTAGAAATGGAGATCATGTTAAAGTACTTTCATTTGCAACTTTTGATCAAATTAGGTTTCTGGTAGGTGTACGGAGTTCTTCCTGGACCATGTTCTTAGTATAAACAATCTCATGATCATTTAAAGCTTATAATTATTTTATGCAAATAGTTTTAAGAACACAACGAAGAGAGTAACCTCCAGACATCCCCTCAGCTCCTAATTCAGTAAAAATGAGAGATAAGTTACACATCTTCTTCGTCACTTTACACAGGCCAGTATTTCTCTTTTGCATTCATGTACAGTTTTGCTGAATCACCTTCTTCTGGTGTGTTCATTACTAGGATGGTTTTGGACTTCCCATACTACCATCAACCAGATCAGAAAAGACCTCTTTCTCTTTCATTTGCTTAGTTCTGCAGAGAGAAATTCTCTTCATGTGAAAATCAAAACACGGGAAAAAGATTTCTGTTTGACTGAATTTTTGCAGCACAGCATTGTGATCAAGCTAGTATTTTTACTTTTGGAAGCACTAATACTCTCTAGAGTTGGATCCTATAACTAGAATCAGGTAGCACTGACAAACTTCAGTATGAAATATCAATATTGAAGTTCTGGGACTTGTAGGTGGCTCCTCTTCTATTCAATTTTCAAAGTGTTTTGGAAGCAAAAATTTTTCCTGCATATACCTATGGTCACTGGGAGGTTTCAGTAGAAAGGCAGGTATTTTATGTACATTTTCAATATACAGTCCAATTCCTTTCTGTTCATTCTAGTCAGTTAGACAAAGACTCCATTTACTATTCAGCATTGCAGCAGCTACACACTTTTACCTCTGTGGCTGACAGGTGTGAGCTACTCATTTCTTAAGAAGTCCCAGATAGTCTATTAAAGAAATAGCATAGATGGTGGATTCAAATCATATTACATATACAGATATTCCATAAAGGCATAGGTTTCTGTGCACAGTCTACTTCCTCCAAAATTAGGTCTAATTCCAGCGGAAAAGAATTGCTTCCATATGAAAAGGATAGCCAAAAGACTCATCTATGCTTGTGAAGAGAATTCTATCCTAATAAAAAAATTACCCTTTTTTTTACATTACTACTGGTTTTGCATTTTTAATTATTCTGAAATCAAGTAGAAAATATCTTTGATTATTGGGTACATTTTTTTCCACACACCTGTGTGGTACAACTTATCTGTTCACCACTTAGCCACTTTCAACCCATATTTCCTAACACAGAGAGAGTAACCTAGAGCAGGGAATGTCTCTCTTACTCACTTATGAGTATTTTTTTCTTTCAAGAAAAAATTCTTAAGAACAGAATTTAAATGAAGGCTAATGCCTTTTGTCACTTTCAAAATAATGGTGAGGGCTTTTCCTGTTTATTTCATACCAGTACCTATTTCAGAAAAAAAGTGCAAAGTGATTTATTTACTATGTCTGTAAAATACTGAAATTAAAAATGCTAAATTAGAACTGTAACAGATCATTTCAAATAGATATAAATCCTGACTTATATAGTATTACTAGACCTGATTTTTTTGCACACTGTCACAGAAACAAGATAATACTGCAGAGTTTAGACAACTGAATGGCAAGATCTTGACACGGAAGAAGGTATTGCCCTCTCAGCAGGTATACTCTCTTACTAGGGAAATCCACACTATGCTCTGGATTTCTGAAGTAGTTGCTTAAAGGTACCTGTGTGAGATTTCAATGGATTTACTACTTGTCTTGCTTTAATGCAGTCAGCTATGGAAATGAATTATACATTTGCTTCAAGAAACTTATTACTTAATATTTTGTTCCAGTGAATCTAAGTGAATAATCTGCATGGAAAGCCCCTGACTTCTGCTGTCACATCCCATGGTTTTTCATGTTGTGCAGCAGACAGAAAAAGAGCAGAAATAAATTCCATGATTTCTCAGCAGTGGTAACGTTAATTAACACTTCACTGTGTGAACTACAGTGCATCCCCACACATGCAGCCGTGCCTCATTATTTCTATTATATACCATTAATTTAGGCTTCACAACGTAGCATACAAAGATTACAATGCTAATTTTAAAATGAAATCCAAAGGCAAGTTTAATTTTAAACAGCATTAATTTTCATGGTGAAAGACTTCAGTGGCTTGTATTATGAAAGGATGTTGATATTAAATTTGCTGTTTAATAAAAACTGATGAACAAATGGAGGTAAGTTTGTCAATGAGGATTTGTCAGTTTTGCTTCCTTTCCTCACCAGTTAATGACATTTGCTTCACAGACTGTCCCTAATGATGCAAAGGAGATCTGGTGTTGCACAAGTTACTGTTGCTGTCTTAGTTCAGCAGTATTAGGCATTCATACAAGTGTGGCACATTAGAAAGAGATGAACAAGACTTACTGAACTAAAATACAAAGTTGGCAATTTGTTAAATAAAATTAAAATATGTCTATGTGCAAATTCTGTTGTTGTTGTTGTGATGAGTCACACTTCAGGAAAGGTTGTACATTTCAGAGACAGAATAAAAACCCCCAAAAGGAACAACACAGAAACAAAGCACTCCATATCAGCTGAACATGAGACATCATAAAGGGTGTTAAAGCCTCTCCTTTTCCAATCACAATAGCCCCAAAAATACATATTTTAGATTAAAATCACAGAGTCACGAAAAAAGCCTTTGGCTTATTTGGTTCAGGCCTTTGACAAGATCAATGATAAAAAGACTTTACTGAGTTAAGTTTGCTTTAGCTGGGCCAAAAAACCCCTCCAATCATATCCAGGTCCTATATCTAAAAGGAAAAGGAAGATGTTTGCTTATTTGCTCTCACTCTGTATTCCTCCAAATCAACCATCAGCAGGGGAAAAAAAACGATAATTGTTCTCATGTGAACTTATTCCTAGACTGTTGAGATCTTGCAGGAATTTATTCATTGGGTATATCCAGTTTTGACTATAACTCCCTAACGAATGATTCAGAGTCTCTTATGCTCTCAAATACAGACTAAAACCATATCTCTAATATCTTTTGGGACAGATTGAAATCTTACTTTGGAATTCGATTGAACTTCAATAAATCTAATATTCTGCCTGTATGTACTATACATACTTTGATTTACATTACTTTCCTCTGCATAGGTAAGATAAGAAGATTTCACAGAAAGCCTTTGAATTGAGAATGTTTTGGAAGTAAATTGTATTAGCTAAGCTATTGTGTCAGGAGGGCCTACTAAACACCACATCTAGTGGTAGACCCACTGTTGTGGTTAAATCCCAGACAGCAACTAAGCACCACACAGCCACTCACTCACTCCCCTACAGTGGGATGGGAAGACAATTGGAAGAGTAAAAGTGGGAAAACTTGTGGGTTGAGATAAAGACAGTTTAATAGCGGAAGCAAAAGCTGTGCGTACAAGCAAAGAAAAACAAAGAATTAATTCACTGCTTCCCATTGGCAGGCAGGTGTTCAGCCATCCTCAGGAAAGCAGAACCCTATCACTCATGACAATGACTTACAAAGACAAATAGCATCACCCTGAATGTTCCTCCCTCCCCTTCCTCCTTCTTCCCCAGCTTTATATGCTGAATATGACACCACATGGTATGGAATATCCATTGACCAGTGGCGGTCAGCTGTCCCAGTTGTGGCCCCCTCCCAGCTTCATGTGCACCCCCAATCTCCTTACTAGCAGGGTGGGATGAGTAGCAGAAAAGTCCTTTACTCTGTGTAAGCGCTGCTCAGCAATAACAAAAACATGCCTGTGTTATCAACATTGTTTTCAGCACAAATACAAAACACAGCCCCTCACCAGCTACTGTGAAGAAAATTAACCCTACCCCAGCCAAATCTACCACAGATGGTAAAGTATTCCAAACACTTCAAGTGGCATTACAAGATCATATTCAGCCCTTAAAAAGTAAGTTTCCCACAGACACACGGCTGAAATTTCAATGATGAGAGTGGGAATTACTCACTGATATTACTGCCTGGAATGTGGCTGATTGCTAACACAATATTTGTTTTCCAAAAATGAAAAGGATATTACAATTTTTCCTATCAAGCTTTACTATACACTGGCTGCTTATTTTTATTTAAGTTGACTTGATTACCCTAATCATTTAAACTGCTCCTATAATGCTTTTTTTCTATAATTTCTTTAAAGAGACTAGTTAAACTCATAGGCCCTATAAATAAGTTGAAATGTGACAGTTTTCTTCTGTTAGGGTTTTTATGATCTCATCATAAAATCAGAATAAACTAAACCTCTCATCTGAAATGACAGAAATGTTGATGCTTGTTTTCCAACCTTTAATTATATTACACACAGTAAACTTAATCCAGCCATTATGCGATATGCTGTTTTCAGACACTTACAGAATGAGAACGTTCAAGTAATTAAGATGAAAATGAACCGATTTAACCTTGTTTAGACTATTCTCATGCTACTGGAACCCCATACATTTTCTGAATGTGAGATAGGTAGGGCACATGAGCTTCAGATAGTGGCTGTGTGCTAGAAGTCTGGAAAGACAGCAACAATTTTAGCTCTTGAGTGGCAGAGATATTACCCAGACAGGTCTTATACAATGTACTACTATGGAGGCAAAACGTCACAGGACTGTTGCAAAACTTCAGAATAATAGGACATTAAGGTATGCAGATACCCTGCATAAAGAAAAAGAAAGAAAGGCAAATAGGTGAAAGGAAGTTTAAAAATAGGAAATCTGACTTTTTTTCCTTCCTATATGAAAGGAAATCTCCCTGATGGTGAAGTTATTCATTACGCCAGGACAGAGGCAATTTATTCAACTATAGCTCAGATAGTGTCAGCAGTTTCATTAAATCTACTTCTAAGAGGTCCAAAGCCTGACTGTAATAATTTTTTCAGTCTTGAAACATTTCCTTAAAGGTTTCTCCCTGTGCACCAAAAAAAATCATAGACTTACGTATATTTCTCTCATTTTCTGTTTAAAAAAAAATCAATTTTAATGATAGCACTTTGCAACATCCAGAAAGTTTCTTTCATTCACTCTTTTAAACTTGTTTCAGCTGACACAAGTTTTTCACCGGGTTTCCCAGTGGCTTTATTTTTTCAAGTAGTATGAAGGCTTAAAACCTGTAGCAGCTGAACTATTCTCTATCTTGCTTTTCTCTTTCCCTCCTTTTCCACACAACTTTTCTTTCTTATAAGCAGGTAGCTTACAACAACTTTTCACCTCTGTGATATGTACGGCCATTCAGCTTCTGTTTCTAACAATTAATAAGCATTCAAGTTAATTTTTTGGTAATAGCCTGGAGTTTTCTGAGGTTAATATTCAAAGTTTTGCTTGCAAAACTCTCATACACTCTGTATCTTGCCATGCCACGGTATCTAAGATAGTAGAGTCCGATAGTAGAGGCTGAAATTTTTATCCCACATGTTAACATTTAGAGTTTTTAACAATTTTTTTTTCCTTGACTATATTTGTGGACTTATAGTAATGTAGAATTCTATATATCTAGAAAAGCTGACAGATATTATTTCTCAGCTTCTTATATTTCACCTTTCTTCATTCTACAGCTTTTTCTAAAGTCCTTCCCAGACAATTTTGTAAATTGGGTTTGTCTCATGTTTAAAGAAACATCACACACTGTTTTAAGATCCTCTCAGGTAACTGTGTGGTCCATGGATATTAGCAGATAACTTGATTATTTTCAAGTGAGGGAAATTTATGCATATATCCTATTTTTCTTTGTTTTGCTCAAGAGCGAGCATAATACAGTATGCAATTTCACAGAACAATAGCAAAAAGGTTGCAACAGTGTACAGACTAGTCCTTAAAAAGTTCTGTCAGCGTAGCAGCTTAGTGGACTCATGTTTTATCTTGTTATAGTTGCTGTGACAACTGAGTCCTGAATTATATTATTGTCAATTAAATTCTCCTGCAATACATATTCCATTTCTAGTGAGTTCTTCCTCTCTTTCGGCTTTACATGCTTCCTTTCTATTTTCATACTTATGTCAGCTAATGGAAATTGAGATTATGTGCATTAATGGGACACATAATTTGGTGTAGGTATTGCTTTATGGAACTTTAAATTAAAACTTTTTCTGCAGCAATTACGTTCAGCAGATTATTACTCTAACTTGTATAGTAGTTAAACAGATTTAAACTTAATTAGTTCCCAAGCAGCTAAGAAATTAATGCGGGATTTTTCAGTCAATGAGGTAAAATGGCACAGAAACATGATCTATTTAAGCAGAGACATTCTAGCTAAAGTTATTTAAGTTGTGGAACCACTCAGTATCACTTGGTGGTATACTACAACAGAACACTTTGTTCACTTTTTCATAGAAATGTTAACATTAAAATGAATTTAATGTCTACAAATAGCCCATGCAGAAATAATTGGTCATTATCATCTTTCCATAGCATTGTACAGAATGCTAGAGAAAAGCTTCAGATTATTTACCACAGGACTTCTATTTGAAATTGGTTTGAGATGCCTGATGTAATTTGTTCCTTCCTCTAAGAGCCACAAAACAGCAGCAAGTTGAACTGTAACACCAGACATATTGAGAGAGAGCACACTGAAGTATCTTCTGAAAATGATGACTCCAAAATACTTTTTCAATGAATTAGACCTCACTTCTCTTTGTTTCAAGTTCCCTGAGGCCAATATATCTCTCAAAAATTAGTTTCCTTGCTTTGCAAACGGATTTTTTTCCAAAAGGTCATTAAAAAGCAATGTTTTTCCTCCTTCTCCAGTTCATAAAAATCTTATCCTGTGCCTCAGAAGCATAGCAAAACTTGCGAGTAATTAAATCCCCCCTCCCTGTTTTTAATTGATGGCATTTTAAAATGAAACTCCAGAGGCATGAACTGTGTCAGTTGCTGATGCATTGAAGGGTTTGGCTGGTGTGCAGATTACCTCCACTACATCAAACTCCCTTAGCACTGCCAAGTATAGCATTAGAAAATTCCAGCGTGGGATCAGATTGGGATTCCTGTCTTGTCCTGTCTGGGAGCTAAAGGCCAGGTGCCTTTTTATTTTTTTTTGTTTGCTTGTTTTCATAAATGACAGGTCTTATGGGTTGTTACAAAACCACAGCTGACATATTTCTGTGATTTTTTAGATGCTTTTAAGCAGCTACCCAGTTAACATTAGAAAAGTGGTGTAGTTACTTGGTAAAGTGAGTACAAATGCTTTTGTGCATTTCAGAGGTGAAATTCTGCAGATTTCACTGATTTTCACTTCCCTGCTGGACTACGAACCTATTCTGCAGTCTCCATCCATGGAGGGACTTCCCCTGGGAATTGGTTGGTTTTAGTGGCACAAAGCACACAACTGAAGTGACTGTCTCTCACCTGCTTTGTATACCAAAAACTTGCAAAGCTGTGAATGTCAGGCGATTTTGAATCATTATCTCAGGCTTAGATTCAGTGAACTTGATCTGGGTTTCAAGCTTACCAGAGAGCACAGAGGAGTCTGCTTCAACTCTGCATACAACTGTGTGCAGACATTGGACTAGATTCACTGTGTCAGTTATTTCTGCCAGCGAATCCCAGTGATAACTATGTGCCCTATTTCTTCAGCTTACCTCATATTTCCTCTTGGAAAATTTTTAACTCCTTTAACTCCTTGCTCAGAGGCAGTTCTACTTGCTTTAACACATTCTCATGGAGCCAATAGCAAATATCATTTGGCTTGGAGTGTTGGCTTGTTTTTTACAAGGCAGAAGAGAGACTGGTGGTTGCTGATCATTACACTTGGAGGAAGAGAGGCTGTGAGTGCTGCCAAATTTTTATCACATTAGAACATTTAGTCGCACTGGAACATTTTATCATCTTATCCATGGTGAACTTTCCATTGCCATACAAGTGCAATCCCAGTATGTTGAATACATGAGAGTGACAACGGTTTACTGAAATACCTTTCAGATTGCTCCCTCTCTCTCTTTCTGTGAGAGTTATCTCATTGTCTGAGTTCATTATAGGAAAGGACATTTGTGTCTTTATGAGACAGTGGTATTCATCTTAATAGCTTAATTGCTTATTTTAATGAGATTTTTTTTATTTTAATAAAAATACAACATATGCCTAAGACAGAGAAGAAAAAAAAATCTGTGTCATCATCTGTTAACATAAAAGAAGGGACTTCTGCAATTTATAATCCAACATACTATGACTAATAGAGAGTGGGAAGGGTCAACTCAAAGTCACTATTTTCATTTCTACCTCTTGTAACTGTCTACAACTGTAAATGAACCACAGATTTGGCATTCCTTCAGTTATTTCTCTTTCTCAGTTTCATTGTCTCTTTTTAGCCTGCCATTCTGCCAGTAGCTTTTATTAAACAAACTCTAGAGAAACAGTGAATGAATATAAAGTGGCCAACAGCTGGGTAGCAATAGGTAACAACATTGCAGAGAAGGATAGAAAAAGAAGATTTTTATGCATCTTGAGATGGACATATATCAAAAATTGCCTTTACATGTGAATAACATAATCTTATTGGTTTATATAAACTTAAGCTTTAGAAAATACTCTGCTTTTTTCAACATAGGGAAGACTGATAGGTATCTACATAGCCTTGGGTGATGCAAAGAGGCAAGAGGGGAGAAAATGACGTACATGGATAATAATATTTTTAAGAGGGTCTTATTTAGTCAAAGAAGACTAAGAAGAGTGTAAAAAAATTTGAATACTTAAAAGACTGCTGTTGATCAACCATCTGGTCTGCCTGTCTATGATGGGGGGACAAGAATAGCTTCAAAACAATACTTGGGGACAGACTTTGGAGATCTTTTCAACAGAATGTGAAGGAAGCTTAACTTCATTGTCTGTGAGAGCTTCAGAATCAGTATTACTGAAAAAATGAAAAAGCCTCAAGAAGGTTTCAGAAGTTAAGACAGGAGTCTGCCAGGAAACAGAGGAAAGCAGTTGCTCTCCACAGGCAGATCAACCAATTGATCTCTAGCCTTTCTTCCCCTCTGCCAGCACTGTTATTCCTCTATTTTGCAATGGTCATTAAAAATGCGTGTTCAAAATCCTGCTTAATGTGTAAGGTACTTCAGGGTCTTTGCCATCTTCTCAGCATGTGAAAACAAGTACTTGCATTCTCCTGCCTCATGGTTGAGAAACCCTCAGAAGGCCCCTCTCAAAGACTTGGTCTTTCCTGCTGCTGGAAAAAGCCTCCCTTTCTTTCTCACCATGTCCTATCTGGATCTCACCCTTCTTCTATGAATATGAGGGGTTTTATGTGCCTCAGGAGAACCATTCTTTCAGCTTTAAACTGGGGTTCCTGTTTCTTGGTACCGGTGATGTGCTAAAGCAAGTAAGAAGCATTGTCTCCCTTACAGTATAACACTTATTAGCCATGTGGCAGTATTAGTGAAATAATTGAAACTAGTTCACTCTCAATAACCAATGAAGCCTAAGTATGATCAATACAATGTAAATGAAATTAAATGACTGATAAATCAGGTTGCCTGGATTGGATGACATTTTCCTCATATTAGTTTTAATGAACCCTCTGAGACACCAGGGAGAGAGAAGTTTCCATTAATATGCATGCTGTCATCTGTGTACCTATATATTGCTAAATCTTCCCTATGTTGTTATTAAGCCAGCCTTATCATTTTGTCTCCTGCAACAAATGATGACAGTCTTACTATCCTGGTGGGACATCAGTATTGAGATCCACACACCACTCTAAATAATTAGATTTTCAAAAATCATCAGTTTGGTTTAAACTACACACGAATTATTTAAAAATACATAATTATCACTACTTGCTTGTTGATTTTGAGATTTCCTTTGCCATCATTCGTGGGATTAGTTTTTAAACTTTTTTTTTTTTAAGAAAAAGTACAAACTTTGTCTTTTTAATGAAGGCTGGGATTTATGCCTAATCCCAAGTTTGTAGGAGCACAGACTTTAAAAGAAACATTTCAAAACAAATAACTATCACAAAAGTTGGAAGATTTGTGTGACTTTTCTTCCAATAAAAAGAGTGCAATGTAGAGAATTCCTCTAAACAAGATTCTGTGTTGGCTGAAGTTGGTATTTTTTCCACATATTCAAGCCACACGAATCTGATTGTCATCTGTTCTTAAGACCCCTTTTAGATCTCTTGAGAAGTGTGTACAGGGGCCAATATGTGAACAGAGATTTGTTTTATGACCAGTTTAATATTTCTTTTCTCTGTCAGAATGAGATAAAGAGCTTAAAAGGGAACTTCAGTTCCCAAAGAAGGAAATAAACTATTCTTAGCTCTAACATTAGCCTTTAGTTGCTCCAGTGGCTTGGAGAAAATGTGAAAAGGAATCTGGGGGACTTCCCTGCTAGTTTTGCCTTACAGAGATGGTTTGTCCTGACTGGTTTTCTGAGATTTTTTTTCTTTTTTATTTGCTTGTTTATTATGCAAAAGAAAAAAGTAAATAAAGATTTAGACAAATATAGCTGAGATGACTTTCCCTAGAATTCTCTGTATCTTCGTTGCATAGGGCTTTTGAGGTTTTTGTTTTATGGGGACTTTTGATGTTGTTTTTTTTCCAAATATGGATTAATTCCTGCTCTTTCTCAAAATTTCATTGTCTGTCATACTATTTTATAAATCATATATCGTAAAACGCATATATTGTTTGGACATCTGAAGCACTATACCTTCTTTCTTGTTTTTCAGTTTTCCATCGGGACTGAAAAAAAATTGCATGCCATATTAATAAGTTAAAGTGACAGACGTGACATTTAGAATGTTTTTTCACATGGTACGTGCTTTCATTTTGTGTCTTATTTTAATTTGATTCTATTTCTGGTTTTACAGCAGAATAAGTAAATTCTCTGGATTAAATACTTAGTAACTGTTAGTTTAAACTTAGTGATGGTATCCAAAACATTTGCAAACATTAAGATGAAAGGATTTATAGTTAGTATATATTTTCTTTTGTTTCAGTTTATATTGACAGAAGTTATTATATCCAGTACTGGAAAATTATAATTAGTTACAATTTCGTTTCTTGTAAAGTTAATACTTCTAGTTTCCCAGGTTTACCTAAGCACTTTGAATTGTATTTCACATTCCATTTATAAACGTGTAAGTGTTGCAAAACAATGAAACACATCCCTCTTCTGGCTTTTGCAAAGGAGTTTAGAGCCCATGATACTGTGATGACTGCAGAGCTGCTTGGTCAGAGAGAGATGACAAATTGTGTTAATTATAACAAATGTCAGTTGTTGAAATGATTTATTGCAAGAGCAATGATTGGTTGGTTATGTGCTGTAGAGTGGAGGCCATGCAAGCCTGTTTCATATGTATGCAAGCATACTCTATCCACGCTCCCAGAAACAGCTAGCTATAACAGCTTTGTAGGCCAACTGGTTAAACTCATTAAAGTACTGCTATTTTAAGTATCATATTTAGGTAAAGTAAGTGGGGATCAAGTGCAAGAAACTGACATTTAATACGTTGTGCGTGTTTTAAAAGGTACATATATGTATCTATACAAAATCAATATACATATACAAATACATTTTTATATATACGAAGTGTAAAACTGTACTTAAAAATCAATGACTTCTTTTTTTTTTCCTTAAGCTGACGATTTTTTTCAAATGGAAAACAACTTGTTAGACAGGCTTTTAAATGTTATTAATAAGCCATTAATTCCCTTTTACTTGGAAAAGTTTTTTCAAGTGTGTTTGAAGCTCTTGTCTTTACTGTTGTTTGAGGTTAACCTTATTTTCTTGAAGACAAGACATGATAAAATTGCATAAAGAAAAGGAAAAGAAAGACGCGGCTCTGTTGTTTTAGGGGTTTGGGTAGGGATGTTTGTTTTGTGGGTTTTGTTGTTTTGGGGTTTTTTTACTAACTTACCATATTGCCTTGCTACTGAAGAAAAAGACAATTTAAACATTGTCAAAGCATAACAACTTCTCAAAGGTCTGTCACACTGTACTAACATCAGGCTCCCTAAGTCATTGTTTTTAGTTACCTTTTAACCCTGAATCTCTCAGAGGTGCTGCAAAGGTGAGGTATTATCTATGCAATAAAGTTATTTCTAACAGAAGATAAGGAAGGTAAAGATTGGGGGAAAAAAAGGAAAAGTGAGGAAGAGAAAGTAAAAGAAAAATGAGGAAGAAAGATGTAAGCAGACACAAATGTGCATTAGTGCCCAAAATAATTTCTCAGAGAAGATGAGGAATTTTTCATTCATTCTGTTCAGAATACCTGCAGAAAGGGGGTGACAAATGCTCAGCTACAGCTTGATGGATAATAGTGCCCCATGAGATTTAGGGCACGACAACTAAAAGGAACTCACTGTTTCACTTCATTTGAACTTTCAGTACGAATATCATATTATGACCATCCAGATGTGAGATCTCTTCTATTCTTTTACGGTTAGCCAAGTGTGATTTACAGCTACAAGTGCCCACCTAAACATCAGGATCCAGGACACATGTGATGACATGGTAAAATATGTATGCATCCAGGTGATTATCAAGACAGACATTGATTTTCTGCAGGTTCTGTATCAAAACATGCAAGATGGAAATACCAGATAGCTCTAAAATGGCACTATAGTCCTCTGTTTTAATAACTGAATGTCTCCCATAATTTCCATTCCTTCATGGACATAAGTGCCACATTGTCTTTCAGTTGGATTAGTGGCACTTTTGCTTCAGTAGTCAGGCTTTCCATCTTCATCTTTTTGCTGATTTCCATGAATAGCATTTTACAAGATGAGCTGGGCCTTCTTTAGAGTGACAGCTACTAAGTGTAGGCCGATCTATGACCTTCACCTACAGCATATACTACTTCTGGCTACGTTTCATCCCTGGAAGAGGCAACAGAGGATCAGTATTTCTGTGAACTATTTTAAGAGTTCAAAAAGAGACAAATATGATGAATAAGCTTGGGATTTATTTGCAGACTTTAATAAACTGAGGCTTATTAATATCTCAGTTCATACAAATGTAAAGGTGCAGTTTGGATGGCTTTGCCTGAATTTAAATGTGACTTTTCACCTTTTCTTAATCTTAGAGAAGTCTCTTCAAACACCATTTTGGGAGAGGAAGTTGAGAGAAAAGAATAGAAAAAAGAGAAATCTATCTCACTGGCAACCTGAAAGGTAGAAAATTTGTTATAGTCTCATCAGTTGTGCCCTCCTTTCTTTGTGGATATTGGAGTAGAGGGGAGGACAGAAGCTTTTGGGTTACTAGATAGATTACTTACAGTTAGTATTCATATTCTGCTAAAAATAGTTTAACCAGAGGAAGTTTAGACCTTAAAATTTCTTTTATTAAGTATTTGCTGAACGTTGATGGAAATTAAAGTGATCTTCATTTTTGTAGGGTTCAAGCTAACATAGGTATATGATCTATTTTTTCTTCTTCCTTTTTTTTTTCCCAACAGTGCCAGGTATTGTTAGAATAAAGAAGCAGAAAAAATTATCTCTCCAACATTCAAATTCCCAGTCATGTGTTGTTTTATAAAATGGTTTTAGATGGCCATTAGCATCACAAAACTCACCTTCTGTGCTGAGATAATTTATTTCTTGCTGGGATGGTAACTCACATAATTAAGATAAACTGTTTCTAATTAATTGAAACCTGGCATTTGTAGACTGAATTCTAAATGTCTGTAAAAAGCACAGGAATCAGAGTCAAATAAATGTTATTGATCTTGTAAATGTCTGATTTAAATTCCTGGATATGCATTACTCATATGCACATCTATCTAAAATGTTCTCAGAAATCCAGCAGTAAGTGAAAAAGTCAATTGCTAACTATTAGTGTGGTTGAAAACTACAGTTAGTGGGACTAGACACACTAAAAATGACTATCAGTTATGTAAACATGCTTTAGTAAAGTTCATTTTCAGTCGAAGTTGGCCGTTTATTTGAGTGTAAGAGGGAGGACACAGCTACTGCCACATACAGAAAAGAGTCACAATAAATGGATGGAGCTCATGCTGAAATAACCTCTTACTATCTTCCCTTTGACCATTTGAAGCCTAATGTGGTATTTCAAGCTGAAGAACATGTTTTATGGTCTGTCAGAAACATCTATTTTAACTCCATTTGATGTAAGTAATATTAGCTCTCTGTCACGGAATTAAGATTCACGAATCCTAACCCCTAAAATCAACACTGTTCAGGTCAGGGCCTGGAGACTGAACTTCTTGTTCAGAAAATAATGGCTAATCATAATTTACCTTGCACATATCATTGTGACAACAAAAGGATGTCCACTCTTTCAAATTCTATGGCTCATTTTTTTTCAAACCATGAGATGGCATAGTAGGGAAAGAGGATGTCTAACTCAGGGCTACTATTTTTCTCACCAGGCAAAGTAGAGACTGGAATTAATCAGCAACATGCCTGTTAACTTATTCACTTTCAAAAACAGGAAAATAAACAATAAGTGCTTAGCAACCAAAGTCATGCACAGTGAGACTCTGACTCATGAAAATATATACTGCAGCCATAGTCCTCACTGTCTTCCTCCCACTGTTACTTTTAGTAACTCGTATCGTGTTTTTTTTCAGGAATGCCTTCAACGCTCCAACACTGCCATCATAGATGAGTCTAGAAATACTCGTTATATGATTATAGTAACCTAGATAACAAATGGTAGGTTACTACCTACCAAATGGTTACTACCATTTGTTAAGATAAAACACCTTACAGTGGCACTCATCACCTCTTTATCTGTATTTCTTACTACCTCTACTCCTAGCTGACCTGGTGAGCTAAAACTGTTAACCTCTGTCAGCCCTCCAATAACTCAGATTGATAGGCCTAAGCAAGCACAAAGGAAAAGTGAGCCTGGATTTGAAAAAGCAGCCTGAATTTTCTTTTCTGAAGTGAAGAGTTAAAGAAAAGCATTTGCCTGCCTGTGACACAGTTCCCTCTCTAGGTTTCTCCCTAGGCACACACAAGCAGCTGAATCCATGATGATATTTAAGTTGTCTTTGAACTCGGCCTCAAGTTTGTAAATGCCATTTCTCTGCTGCAATGCCCACTTTTTTAACCTGTCAGCAGTCTCTACCATCCCTAGAGAGTAGTGAGGTTGCCAAAGTGACCCTTCATGCAACGAGCTCCCAAGTATGTTTGAGAATATCCCCTGACTTGCATGCCTCAAACACAGGCAGCTGTCTGGGGGCATTGTCCAGGGTGACATGTCCTCTCTTGCCTTCTTCCCTGCTTCTCCTAAGTAGATGGGAGGCAGAGAACATGTAAAAACCTCCAAGAAGGGTCCTAGTTCCCACAGCACAAGGAAACATCATGTAGTACCGTGACTGAAAAAATAATACATGCCTTGGGGGTGGCTTTTGAGTGGGTTTCAGGTTGTAGCTTAGGCAGGGGAAGGGTTACTCATGACTATGGCAATGATGTCAAGAAATGAAATAAAAAAATTAACTCCATCTATTTCCTAAGAAAATGGTGGGTTTGTTGATACAGTTAATGAACTAGAAGGAACACGTTCTATTTGAAAAGAATGGCGGGATTGATTTTGTGGGTCTGGTAGAGCCATTGAGCCCTGATGTTACAAGAGGCACTTTCTCCGAGTTTTTTTTGTTATAGAGATTTAAGGAAAGGATATAACCATCCTTCATCCACTTCAAATGAAGCTGAGCTCATGATAGCACTTAGTCTTCTGAGCTGAGTACATAGCACATGGGTTTCTTCATTTTCTCTTCTCTAAAGTGTTTCTTTTTCCAGGAACATGCTGTAGGGTGACTTGTTTGGCTGAGGTCAATTCAGCTCTTTCACTTTTGTAGAAGATTTAAATTTCTTAGAAAGCCACAAAGAACCACTTCTTTTATAAGTTAGATAAGCATGAATGAAGAAGAGAAACTAACAAAATCCCTGATTGAATAGAGATGTACAGTGTTTTAAGCTGTTGCAGCAAATAGGTATGAGCTCAGTCATTCTGGTAATTAATGTCCATTCAGATGACTTTCAAAAAGAGCTACACTTGTTTATAGCAGTAGCCTTGTAATCCTTCTGTGAACAAAATACGAAAGAAAGATTGCCTGGATTGTGACTCCGGTATCTAATCTCTTATTTTAAAAAGCAAAATCAAGCACCACGAAGGCACACAATGCACAATGTTTCTCTAAACATATGACAGATAAATAAATTATCCAAAGCATATCTGAAGGCTTCTTATACTAATAGCTAGGGACTACAATTCAACCATGTGTACCATAAGCTATTTATTACAACATGGAACAAATATATATTCATTTCAGACACCAATTTATACAAAGGAAATAAATATGGACAGAATAAACTTTTATTTTGCCAAGATACAATTCATCATGAACTGAGATATTCCATAAAACAAATACAAAATCAGTGCCCCAAATCAAATTCCAAATCAAAGAAATAAAGCAATGTCACTAATATCTCATCCTGAATATGCTGTTAATATTTCATCTCATAGCACAGAAGTGTTCCTCTTTCTGGTATGGAGCACCTTAAAAAAAAAAAAAAACAAACAAACAAAAAAGACAAAACCTACAAAATCAACTTCTACTCTCCTTTTTTCTGGACAAATTAACTATTTCTTCTGTGGTTTGCTTGGTTTTGCTTTTTAACTCAGGAGTGGAAATTATGGACTCTAAGTGAATTGAAAGCCCATTAAAATGGACTAATCCACTCAGGCTAATCAATTCAGGCTTTCTGGAGTCTATTGCAAGAGCAGCAAACACTGCAGCCTGTTAAAAGAAATTTATGTGAGAAACAGTGGAAAAATGTGAATCTAAAGCACATTTTTTTGCATCAGCTGTGCATAGGATTCATTCAGTTAGTCAGTAATGAACTATTAGATGACTTCATGCAGGGGTGTAAGAGATTGCATGCCTTCCATTACACCCTTGGAGCTCTTTTCTGTGATGAGTAACTCCCATTTTTGCAGATGACAAAATAGTTGCTCTTCCTTTGGTGTTCAGAGTTCTATTTAAAAGAACTTCACAAAAATACCAAATCAAAAGAGTAATTTGCAGAACTAGAACAAAGCATTTTAAATTTTTATACAGTCAAAGAAAGAGCATGCCTTTACATTAATAGTTCAAGCAACTGGTGTGCCTGTAGTCAGGCACAAGTACAGTTGCAATTTCCCCACTTACAGGATGCAGCTTGAGAGATTCCTCAGGATCATTTGCTATTAGTACCTCAGAAAGAGCAGTAACAGCAAAGGAAATTGTGGTCCTCCTGCAGCCTTTGTGTCCTAGTCAACTGAGTGTTTGCAGGTTGAAGAGGTTACTCTGCTCTGTGGAGGTGGTATAAGAGCATCAGTCCTGAGAGGGCCTGAGGGTTCTTGTGTCATGGATGGGAGGCACAATTTTGGTTTGTTGTCACCAGTTTAAATCAACACTGGTGAAATCCTCAGTCTTTAGAAATTTTCTGTAATTTTGTTGTAATCCTAAAATACTGACTGGAGCATTTAGTAAGTGAAATGTAACAAAAGTATTGTGCTGGTGCTTCAAATATTGTAATGTAACTTTTTGTTTTTTAAAAAGGTAGCATAATCTTATTAATTCAAAACTACGTTTTTCCTTTAGCAGACTTTCAAATGCAGGAACTCCATAATGTTAAATCCATATTTTAATCCATTGTGTAGTATGAATAACTTCTTGCTTAAAATAAGCATATATTTTTAAGTGATACTTTAAATCTGCATAGCAAACATGAACCACAGAAAAGATATAAGCTCCTACTATTTTCAGTTGCTCAAAAGAATGTTTTCTTGCAAGTGAAATAAGTAGTTGCTTAAAATAGAACATGGAAGTACTATTTAGTCTGAGAAATTACTGCTGTGAAAAAAACTCTCCCCTTCTTAGATACGATCCAAATTATTTCTTCCTACTATGTTTTAAGTCAGTAAAAAGCAGAGGAAAAATTCTAACCCAAGCCTAAGGGGAACAAAACAATTATTGAAACATTAGGTTTCCTGTTTCCTGAGGTGTCCTAATCTAATTTTAATTTTAAAAATTTCAACACTTCTTCTAAATATCAGTTTTATCTTCACTCTTTTTTGTTATTCAAATATCATGCAAATGTGGGTTTTACATAACATTTTACCAGAATAAAACACACATAATTGATAGCTCAGTTCTAAAATGCTGAAAGAATTAGATAGCACAAGTGAGTAGAGTGTATGACTTAAAACTCTGTAAGAAGCCATTTTTCAAATGTCTTTCTACCTCAGAAGAGTACAAACAGTATTTGAGAGCTTGCAATGTGTCAAGCTAGAACTCTTCCTCAGAGGATTACACTGATTTCTGACATTTCTATAATAATGTATTAATAAAAATATGTACTACACATATATTAATCTTGATGCTGTCTAATTATGAGGATTCTGAACACAATTTTGGGTCATTATTGGGGCTTATTCCTTTTTTAACACATCCAAGGCGTCTGAAAGTTGCGGTGCTCACAGACCTGAAAATGACACAGGGTTTTCAAATTAGCTACGGTCACTTGGCACATCTTTAGAGGTGACTTGCTATTTTCAGTACTCAGGTGCCTGGCAGCAAACGATGAACAAAAGCAAGCAGCGCCTAGAAAACATTTATCATTATAAACCAATACTGAGACATCATTTCTAAAGGTATACTTTTATTAATGGAGAGTCAAGGCAATGAAGAATAATCAGAAATAAAACCAGCAGATGCTAAAATAGAAGCAGAAATCTGTTCATTATTTATTAAAATTTAATTTTTAAGGTTGCTCTGTGAAAAACAAAATAAAAGGCACCTCAAGAGAGTACCCATTCAGTAAAACTTGTTTTCTCTTACAATCAAAAGTGAAATAGTATTCCACTTTCTCAAAAAATTACTGTTTTGCCTCTTTTTCATAAATAAAGCTCATGACTTAGTTCAAAGGAAACCTTTTAGGCCTCAGTCTAGGAAGGATGATTATCCTCCTAGACTTCTACAGTTATAGGGATTTGGGGTATTCTTGTGAGGAATTCTTGTTAGTAGGCATACCTTTTTTCTCACTAGAATATCTATCTCCAGAAATCTCTATTGGGCACATTTCAGAGGGGAAAAAGGCATGTAACATTCATGTTGCCCATTCTCATCATAAAAGTAACAAGCTTCAGCAGTAGGGAAGAATGAATTCAGATGCTCCACTTCCATTCCTAGTGTAGGATTACTCACAGTAAAACTGTCAGAAACACCTCTCACTATATGTGGGATAGCACCTTAGAGGATAATAAGGAATAGTTTTATTTTACATCTTTTTCTTTTGCATCCAGCACAAGCTGGACCTAGAAACAAAAATCAAAAAGTATGTACGGAGTACATATCTATATATATGTATTTAACTTAAATGTTGATCTGGTATGGGAAACTATGGGAAACTTTGGCAAGCTCTCAAGTGAAATATTCTAGTGCTATCTCTAGATCTTCAACTGTTTTAAAATGTCAGTAACCTATTTCTGTGCTCGATCCACCAAGAACACTTTTCTACATTGATCCAACTAAAATTTAATGTCTCAGCTGTACACATGTGTGTATATTAAAATCATTGGTATACTTTAAAATATACATTAATCCTTGATTTTTCTGTAATTGTGCAAGTGCAATATTTTTTCAAAGAAGAAAACAATTCCTTCAAATACACGTTAAATGACAATGTCAACATTTTTTCCTCCAAGAAGACTGTTGTGTATTTTTAAAACAATTTTGTCTGAGCTGTCCTCTTCCTGCATACACTTTTAATTGGAAAAAAAGAATGCAATATCTAAATCATGTTATCAATCTTTATATCATTTATTATAAATCTGTTTTTCAACTGAGAGGAAAATAATCACTGACATGATTGCACTTATATAATTGCTTTTCTGTATTTTTAATATAACATACATAGGATAATAGCAGAAAGAAATTACTATGACAGTCTATTAGTAATTCCTATTACTCTTTTAGAGTAAATGAAGTAACACAATTCTTTTGCCTAGTGACAATAAGTCCAAAATTTGAAGTAATGTACCAGACCAACTCTGATTTTTCTCTCTTTTTACTTAGTTCATCAGATTTTTGCTGCACAAAGAGCAAAACCAAGATACAATTGTCTTACATATTGTGCCCTGAAATTAAGCAATTATTTTCTAGAACACTAAAAGTAGCAGCTACCTCTGCAGATATTTTTCTCAGTCGTGTATGTTAAAACTCAAAAGATCTACACAGACAGAACTTTTAAGTGGAAAATATTGCAAATCAGATATGGTGCTTAGATTTCATTTCACCAGTCTTTGGCAAGGAGAAAATTATAAAACTTTCTTAAATTAGAATTGTCCAAATTGTAATAAATAACACATTTTGTAACTGAAGATATTTGCAAACATGTTCTATATATTATGGTAAGTATTTGGGACTTTTATTCTGTTTGTAAGTAAATAAAGTGAGCAAATGATTATAATTATATATATAATTACAATTTATATATATAACGCTATTGATTATAATTATTATATTGCATTTTTGCAGGATTATGCAGTGCTATCAGAAATTTAAAATTGCAAGTCAAGCTGTTACATTTTTCTACCATATTAATTTGAAAGTGAGTTAAAGACAAAATTATTGATATTCAGCCATCTGGCCTGGGTCATTTCACCAGTGTCCCTTTCCAAAACACCTCTCTTTTCTAACTGAAAAAGATAAAGTATCCTGCTGAATATTCCACAATTTTGTTTTAGAGTTTCAAATTGCTGAAACAATTGCATAATTTAGTATAAATCCAGCATAACATTAATAATTGCAATGAATTCTAATCACAGATTATTTAAAACTAAAAACAAAGTCAATGAATGATCTGGGTTTTCTCATGATGTCTGAGGTACTGTGCTATACAGAAATAAAGGGTGAAAGCTTGATGGCAGGAGAAACCGCTAAAAGGAATTAATAATCAGAAGGAGTACCAGGGGAATTATTCGAATGTCACCTTTTTTAAAACAACCCAAATAGAGTTGTTACAAGCACTGGTCTTCTGTCTTCTAGACCTGAGAAATGAGTGTTTGTAGATTTGTTATGATGTGTCCAGAGTGATGCTTTGTTAGTGTACACACTGATCTCTAAAGATTTTGGTGACTAATGCTGAAGTTACACGTGCTGAAAAAGAAACACAGTTCATACAGAACAAAGGTATTATGATACATAGTGGATTAAAATAACCATGATTTACAGAAAAATTCTGAAAATATTTAATTTTTTAAGTGTTTAAAGTCTGTCAGTCAGTTATACTGAAATACTTTGCTCGAAATGAAACTTAAGTTGCTTAAATATGAGGATCAGTTTGCTAGATGTTTGCTAGTTTCGAAGTTCCCATGAAAACCTTAGAAATAGCATGACCGACTTAAAAAATTCATATTTTTTTATAGCTGTGAGCATGGTCAGTGTGAAAGACATGGTGTTATGGACCACCATCTAATTGGACACTCAGTACGTATTACAACA
Organism: Cephalopterus ornatus; assembly: GCA_013396775.1. Classification (NCBI taxonomy): domain Eukaryota; kingdom Metazoa; phylum Chordata; class Aves; order Passeriformes; family Cotingidae; genus Cephalopterus; species Cephalopterus ornatus. Next base: position 100,915 of record VZRE01005086.1, read on the forward strand.
CTCTGTTAACATTTTATTTGGAAACCTAATTATTTGTTGCCCATATGACAAACCCTTTTTCTAGTTTCTATTTGTTCATAAAACATCTGGAAAGCTCATGATTTGATGATACTTTAATAAATTTCTTTTCCTCCAGTATAATTTTTTGAAGGAGATGATTGTAGGTGTTTGAAATTGCTGGCCTGATTTCAGAATGTTCCCAGAGTTTACTGTCTATTTGACTTAAAACTGAAGTAAATCTTGCAAATTGACTTAAATCATGTGTCCACAAATTGTTAATAATACTCTGTTCATTGTAAACAGGTTCGAATTTCTACTGAAATTATTTTAAATATAGACTATTGGCAAATGGCCTGAAAACTACAGAAGACACAGTCGCTTTCTTTCTGTGATTCTTAGGTGTCTGTTTTTGAGAAAAGAATCTTTTAAATTTATTTACCTTAACATTTCACTGGTACTTACCTGCTCTGTACAACTTGGATTATGGAACCACCCTGAGCAGGAATAGTGCCCGTAGGCAGTGTCTGTTCAGGCTCCTCATGAGACATGAAACACTGTTTGAGCACAAAATTCCTGGGAATTTCTTTTCCTGAAACTCACCACCAGCTGAAGATCCTTTCTTTGATGTCAGCCAAAATGATAAGCCCTCTTCCTTAGAATTAGAGGCCAAAAACTTTAATTTAAATTTTGATCATATTTTAGCACAATCTGAAATCAACTACTGAATTTGTGCGTCAATATTTCTATTTTAGGTAATTTTGTATTTCCATTTTTAAAGATGATAAAAAGATAATATTTTGTCCAATTATTTCACTTATTACATGGATACTCAGTTGTTATTGCTTTTCACCTTCACATCTCTCTTTCTTTTGTGTGTCTTTGTATGTATGGTGTGTAAACAAGTTCTTGCTCTCTCTAAGGGATTTGCATGCAAATAATATACGCATTATCTTCATTTTGCCGTCAAAGTTTGAATTTTATGGAATTCTCACAAGACTGCAGAGTTAACATATAGCAAGCATCTTGTTAAACTTGTGGCAAGCATTAAAAATGTTAGTGACCTAAGTCACAGATTAGCATAGTGTTAATGTTTGCCGAAAAATAACAGCCCAATAGTCAAGTATTAAAAATAAGTTCAAAAGTGATGTGCAAACAAAAAATGACATACAATCAAGCTTGACAAAATGTGTTCATACAGTCAAAATTGGTTAAAGAGAAATGTATAAGTTGTGCATGGATGTTAATAGCTATTCCCCCACTCCCCTTCTGTATTTATATGTCAAATCATACTGATAATACTGTACTATCGCATACTCATGGAAATGATCATACAAATAGGAGTGTTTAATAAAGAAACTCCTCTTATCTTTGACACAAGTCAGGACATGTTGCATCTCTAGTTGCTACTATTTGCGTGGCATGAGGTGTGCACTCAGCTCTAATTAGAACTTATATAGATTACATATTGACTAAGAGCAATAAATGATACCATTCTAAAAGTAGTCCCAAATAAATTCTATTCATTTCTTTGATTGAACATTATTTTGCACAGAGTGAAAAACTTGATTTCTTTCCCAAAAACTACCTGACGATAGGATTTAATAGGGCCAAGATCAAGAGTTCATGCCAGTTCCGCACAAAAATGTTGTACTTAAGTGTATAATGCTTCTTGGAACTAAGAAGTAAATTTGTTCTTAAAAATATTTTAAATCTTTATCAAAGTGAATGCAAGGATTGAAAATGTCTTTGCATGCATGTTACTTAGAATCGCAGAAAAGTTAGACTATTACTCATAGATTAGATATAGAGATTATTAATATTCAGCTAACATCAGCAGCTATTTCATTCTGATAATCTAAAACTGTAATCTGTTCTGCAACTGCCAGTGCACATTTATCTGAAAGCAAAACACAATTTCCTTTCTAAACTATGGGTCACTGTTTAGGGTAAATGACCACTGCAGAAAAAGTTATAAAATGTTGTATTAAATCAGAATTAGAACTTACTCTTTAGGGATTCCTTTAATCAGATTGTATTTATAAAAGTAAATTCACTCTGTTACATTAGTTGTTGTAATGTATCTAACATAGCCTCTTGAAAGTTTAACGATTGGATACACTATTTCTTGAGATTGCATGGAGGCATCCACTTCAGTAATATCTTAAAAAAATCCTAAACCATGTTTTTTGGGGCTGATAACATGTGAGGTAACAAAATCCAACACAGAATTTTAAGTAAACAGAAATACATAATGAGAAAGGGAATTATCCACGTTATAAAAGAGGTGCTGAAACTGTATAATCTTCACAAATTTTAGGATAGTTAAAAAAAAAATCAATGTGTTAAAAAAAAATGGACAGGACAGGGTTAATTTTTGCAGTAGCCAGGAGGGGCCATGGCTAGGAACCAGGGGTTATTCTATACCACCTCATCTCATTGACAGGGGTAAAGGAAAGGCACTGTCTTCTGGGGAGAAGGGGTTCCTTCTGGTTAAGTAAATGTGGCACCAGTCCTGGGCCAGAGGAAGCAGTAGTGTGGCTACAGTCGCGTCAAACTCTGCAGTGAGCATTTTTTTCAGATTTCAACAAGATATTTCATGCCTACAGTAAGTTAGCAATTAAGATGAAGAAGATATGGATTCATTCAAATGGAAAGAAATGAAATGCCTAAAAAACTAACAGGACAATTAATTTGACAATTTTGGAGTGACAATTCTTTGCTCATAGAGATGCTTCTGGAGAAGTTCCTACAAACTGGTCTTAGGATTAGTTTTGCACAGTATCCATGATCTTGCAACAAACAAAAAAATATTTGTAGAGACATTTCATAATGATAAGTTGTTAAAAGATCAAAAAATGCACAAAAAACCCACTAGATGATCTAAGAACTAGGGAAAAAGTTATTATTAAGACAATTATTAGTCACTTAACAAGAAATAGGGCTATGAGAAAGTAGATTAGAAAGATCCTGTCATTGTAAGGAACAATAGCTCTTGGTTCCCATAAATAGTGCCTGTTACATCTACCCATGTGATACCAGTGAATCTCATGTGCTGTTTACACACACATACATGTCCCTTCTCTCTCTCTCCCCCATCCCCCCAATTTTAATGAGGCATTCTGACTAAAGGATTTTAAAAGGCATTTTTCTTTCATCCTGAACAGTTTTAAACATCTTTCAATTTAAAAGAAAAAAAACATCTGCCGAAGAGCATCCTATCTTTTGATCTTCAACTCACTCAATGGTAACATTGCCCTTTTCTCCTCATAGATCACTGCCAGCTTTTTTCCTCACCCATACACGTTCTTTGACCTGTGATAAAATTTGGTTTGACATATTACCCCAAGAGTGACAGTTCCTCAAACTATAATTTATATAGCTATGGGGAAGAAGAAAATGTACTGTCCAATTCTATATCCATGAACATTTTTGCTTCATTCATTATTTCTTTTATTTTTCTATCTACTGTTGTAAAAAAGGAGTGCATTCTTCCATGTGAATTATTTTTCTGAGAAGAGTTTTCATTACTTTTATTTGAAGTCTTTTCTTATTTGTCTGCTGGAATTACTTTCATTTTTCTGTAACAGTCTGTGCTTTCTTTTGCTTATTGCTAATATGATGCTATTTTTTTAACCTAAATTTGACTTATTTGACCCATCTCTAGGAATCTGGGATGTTTCACATTCTCATAATAGCACAGTGCTTTACAAAATAAAATATTTTGTTTGGGGTTTTTGTTTGTTTTGGGTTTTGTTGGGTTTTTTTGTTGTTCTTTTTTCAGCTACAGAATTAGAAGCACAAAGTCTAGTTGGAGGCCAGTGACTAACAGTGTATCCAGGGGTCATGGTAATCCAGAGTGCAATCTTGTTCAACATCTTCATTAATGAGCTTGATGATGGGGATGAACATACACTCAGGAAGTTCGCTGATGACACAAAACTATGAGGAGGGCTGATACCCCAGAGGATCATGCTGCCATCCAGAAGAACCTCAAAAAGATGAAGAAATGGGCTGATAGAAACCTCATGAGGTTCAACAAAGGAAAAATGTAAAGTCCTGCACCTGGAGAGGAACAGCCCACTGCACCAGTATGCACAGGGTCTGCCCATCTGGAGAGTGGTTTGGTAAAAAAGGACCTGGGAGACCTGGCTCCCAGGGCTCCAAGTCAAACATGAACCAGATAAGTGCCCTTGAGGCAAAGGTATTTAAGAGTATCCTTGGGCTACATATTGGAGTACTGCACTACATCCCAGGCTCCCCAGTACAAGAAATATGGGCATACTGGAGAGAGTCCAACAAAAGGCCCATGAAGGTGATTATGGGACTGGAGCAACTCTTCTACCCGGAAAAGCTGAGAGCAGGGATGCTGAGTACACTGGGTGAAGAACTGGCTGAGCTCAAAGCATTGTAGTAAATGGGATACATCTGGCTGTTTTTTCTCAGCACTCAGTTCTAGGAGCAATTTTTTTCAATACTTTTGGCAGTGATCTGAATGTGAGGGTTGAATGCACCATTAACGAGTTTGCCAATGATATCAAACTGAGAAGTGCTGTTGACCCTCTTGAGGGACAGGAGGCCTTGCAGACTGATGTAGGTAGATTGCAGCATTGGACAATGACTAATGGGATGAAAATTAACAAGTAAAAATGCTGGATTCTGCACTTAGGATGATGTATTGTCCAGCACAATCATAAACTGGGAGAGGAGTGGCTGGAGAGCAGTCCGGCAGAAAGGGATCTGGGGATGCTGATTGACAGCAGGGTCAGTATAAGTTATCAGTGTACCTAGGAGCCAAGAGGGCAAAATGCAGCTTGAGGTGTAGGGAACACAACATAACCAAATGGACAAAAGATATGATTATTCTGCTGTATTTGATGTTAATGTGGCCTAACCTTGAGTATCTTCTGGCCCCACAATTTAAGAAGGATATGAAATCATCCAGAGGAGGGCAACAAAGTTGGTAAAAGTGCTGGAAAGGCCTGTGCTGTTAGGATTCTATTCTATTCTATTCTATTCTATTCTATTCTATTCTATTCTATTCTGTTCACTACTTTGGTTTTGGAGTTATGAGTGTGTTTACATGCTTCATAGGGTCTCCTGATTCCACAAAGAACAGACCTTGTCATATGCCCACGTTCATGCAGTGACCTACAGCTACAAGCTTGCTTTCAGTTGCAGAATTCCTTCTGAAATTTCACTCCCTTGACAGCCTACCTCTTTTCTTTTGTGCACATTTTGCACCCCACCCTACAAAGTCACAAAATCACCTACTAGCTGTCTGTTTGTAAAATCCTAGTTGGTCATGCCTCAGGAGAAGAGAGCTCTGCGGTATGATTCCACTGACTATAAAGACTAATTTTATATCTTGATATCTCACGCATCCAGACAAAGGTAACTGGGATAAAGCAGATAGTATCCAGTGACTCCTCAGACTCTCATAAAACATCAGGACTTTTCTAAAGGTGTTTGCAGGCTAATTGTAGTTCCTTGGCTTACACTTTAAAAACTGGTTTTTTTCCTAATTTGTCATTTGTTTTACCTTATTGTTAGTTTAATTCCTACCTGCTACTCAGTACCTGAAAGAGGAAAAGTTTTCATTCTGAGGGGTCACATCAACACTCCAGTAATATTAAATAGGTCAAACTCATGCTCACGTTAAATTGATGTAGCTTAGCAAAACAAAGCAAAATTCTGACTGCCTAGGAGAAAAATCAGAGAATAAATTAGCCTTTATGGGTTTAACTGTCCTAACTCCACTAAACAGAAGTAGTTTTAGAAGGTTAATACAGCTGACAAAAGTGATTAAGAAAACTAGCTGACCTTATAGAAAAGGGATCACAGAGCCATTTAAGAGCCCTTTACTTTATGTTTCAGTGTGTCAAAACCCTAAAAAACTACAGCACGTTTTATCATACATCAGTAGTAATTAGGAGGGGAAAGATTATCCTCTTACCTGCAGAAAGTCTTGAAAGACAACAGAGATATGTTGGTTTCATCTAAGCCGCTATGCTCATCAGACAGAGGAAGGAGTGTAAAGCATCTGCTGAAAATCATTTAAAGATAATTGGTTGAAAAAAATCATCTGCTTGCTGCAGCTTCTGGGAAGATATCACATGGCACTTCATAAACACAGGATTTGAATTTCTGATGAGGATGAGAAATATTATTTTTTATATATATGTACATCCATCAAAGTAAATAGATATTTTTTTTTCATTCCAGAAGAAAGAAATTCTGTCTTCTAAGTAATTCAAATAGAAAAGACAAGAAAATGTAATTTGATAGTTATGGTGATACAATATCTGCTGTGATTTTCTCCCTGTTTTTTTTTAATCTATAAATTGCTGCTACTATTTTGTAAACTTAGATATAATTGTCTTTGATCATGAAGGTCTAGAAGGCCTGCTTTTATATTCATAATAATCACTTACAGTTTCACCTAAAATATTTTGATGATTTTACATTACTATTATTACAGTTAATACCTCACTTAGGAAAGAGACTCTGTAACCACAGAGTGCAGACTTCGCTGGTTCTCAGGTTTTTAAAGGATGACTGTGTACTTTATGTAGGTGTAAAGAGGAAAGAAGTGGACACAAAGATAACATTTCTACCAGGATACATTTGTGACCATATAATTATGAAATCATTTAATGTCTCTAACTAATCATCTGGAGAAGCTGTGAGTTATCTGTTGCCTGTGCTCAGACAGAATAAATGACAGGCAGAGTTTTATGGACTGTCATTGGAAAAGTATATTATCATAAACTCCTTTTTATTTCCATTTTTATTAGTTTAATTTATCAAGAGAGTTTTCATTTTTCTGAGTTAAGTGCACTTTAGAACTTCTAGTAGAGAAACTATAATTTGCTATACAAAGTGAATAAGATCATATGTGTTGTTTATATAGTTTAATATAGTAATAAAACTGTAAGCCATCTTTTACTTTGGCTTCCCATGGTCTGATTCTTCATTATGGTACAGTACTTTTTATTTTTATTTTAGTGTTACAAATAGCTTTAAAAGAGAAATTTGGTTTACATCCTCAACATCCAAATTGTAGGGTTTAGACCGTTAACCATATCTGGACCTAACCTGCAATTAGGGACACTTTCAAATAACAAACCTGTTATTGCAGTGGTTTTGTTTCTTTCTGATTCCAGATTTTCTCCCTTAATTTAAGAACCATTTGAGATTCAGATGTAAAATATAGTATGTCAGTGGAAGAAGAGCACATTTTAAACAATGACCTTAGTATTCATTAGGAAATAAGAGTTCAATAACAAGACTTAAATATTGAATATTTTTTTATAAACATAATATAATAGTATGGCTCAACTTGGACTTGGAGGAAATTTTTGAAAGAGAGAGACCCTATTTCTACATCTGTGTTTTGGGATAACAAAAGTGGTACTTAAATGTAACACAGACATCTGTTTCTGTGATATATTTGGCCATTTTCAAACATTTAAAGAGATGCTTTGCAGTTATGTGGTAATGGTAATCTTTCCAAATCACTTTCTTCTGACAGTTTTTGCCATTCTGAAGGACATTCTCAAAATAGAATATACACAACTGAAGAGTGCAAATATATTTATTGGCCAACACAGATGTTAAATCACAAGGACTAGCAAACTCCTAAACTAAGCATTAGTACATTCACCATCCCTGATGAGTGTCTGTGGGCCAGGCAGCCAGGGCCAGGAGAAATTGTTGAGGGCTCTGACCTCCTGTCTCCTGATTCTTTGACTTTATCCTTGGAATTTTTGTAAACTTTCACGTCAGTATTGCTTCTTGTGAATCATTGAGTTGCTAATACTGTCTCAGCAACTGTACTTCTGTCTGTGCTTTTACTTGTTTTATATATCTTCCTTTTAGAGACTTTCTCACAAGTTAACAACTGTTAAGTAAAACTGGGTCAAGGTCACAGAGCAATGTGCCACCAAAGTAGGGCATAAATTACAGACACCTGAGACCCAAGGAGGAGGGCTACAGAAAAATGGGACACCTGTGAACCAGTTTTCTGAAAAGAAGCCTACTGCCAACACTGGGATCACTGTGTAAATTATGGATAATTACAAATAATATATTCTCTAATTTAAAAAAAATGAAGGTGTAGTAACATAATTCTGTACAAAATTTAAAATTATTTTTATGATATATTTAGTAGGATACTATAGCTGAATTTAGAGAAAAGGTTTGAATGTTTATTTAACATAGTTTCAGAAAATGGTAAACACAAGGATTTAAAATGAAAATTCTAGAAAACTTAAAAAACTAGTTTAAATATTAACCTAAATCACAAAATAAATGCATAAACATCTTAATAGGGAAAAGATCAAAATTTATGATGTTTTTGTGGGTTTCATTAAGATATATCAATTCAGCCAGTGATGCATGAAATCACAGAGATTGAGACAAACCTCCAAATAGAAATAAAATGTGAAGCCGGTTTATTGAAGGAATGACAAAAGATAACACTGGTCAGTAGTACTGGGACCTTCTGTCTGACAATAATGTTTTACTTATTGTCTCTAAATGACTAATTTAAAATCCTTAAAACCTATTGCGGAATTTTCTTTAAAGAAAAATGAGACTCTCCAACACCTGTCAATTCTCTGACCAACTTAGTTCCTTATTTTGGAATAGAAAAGTATGTGTTCTTACCTGTATTTGAAGAATGCCAACACTATTGTTAATTACTAGTCAGGACAGATTAGTTTGTTTGCTTGACACTTTAATTCCGAATAAGTTGTTTTCAGAATTAGTAAGTACAAAAAGAAGAAAAATTTTGGCCATTCCCCAAATGATGTACTGAAGAAGGGAAAAACATAGCAGTTCTGAGCGCTTCTTGAATATAAACTCCCTTGAAACTGATTTTTTTTTTCCAACATTTATTTCTAGCCTCATAAAATTTACCCTTAAAATTTTCATCTTGTGTTCTTTGGATCAGATCATATCTGTGCCCTTTATACATTAAAGTTGCTATATTTATAGAAAGAAGTAATAGATTTTTAATCCAATAAGTATATAACATAACAAATATTTCATATTTACAGCCTAGAAATGAGTAGAACTCTAGCACAGATCTTCACCTGGCTTCATTTCTGAATATCAAGTCATATTCTGACATATTTCCAGCTCTTTTGCAGTACCTTTCACCAAAATGGTGTTTAAATAGGTATGTTAGACTTATACAGTCCCATTGTATTGAAACAGAGATATGAAAAGGAACAATGGGACATTTTTTACAGACATCCAAACATAAATTGAATGTTTAGATCTCTGCTCCTCCAAGATCCTGCTCCTTTCTGTCTTTCTCAATCCTACTGAAAGTGTCTAGACTACCTAGCTAAATACTGCTGTCCTACAGAAACCCACCTGAGAACTAAGCTCCACTAGTAGTCAAGGTCACATTTTATGCAGTTAGTCTGAAATATCTTATTTATTTTAGGATGGGATGAGTCTCATTTAAGGTTTGCCTAACTGTTTCCATTGCCTATGCAGAGATATTTACATATATAAGATATAAGTACCAAAAAACTGAGGAAACCAATATTTATATGAACTAAAATAATACATTTTTATATAAATTAATATAATGGTATTCCTTTCAGATTAATTTGATATATCTCATTATTCATCCTATGTCCCTTTTTTTAATCATTATTATGGAAATATTAGTCTGATATATACAAATACCTGCACTAGATATACAGTAAAGGATATGATTTCTTCCCTCTTCTTCCTGTTTTTCAAAACAAAACTTTTTTTTAATTTATGTGCTCAGTAAGTTCCCAGTTCAGCAATGCTCTAAAAACTTTTTACTTAGCATGTGTTTAAGTGTAATTGAACTTAATGCTGTTAACAATAAACTTGAATAAAAAGATTTAATACACGACTATGTTTCCTGTTGACACTTGATACTATATCATCGTAATTGTCTATTGAAAGGAAATCATTTAGGGATTTTAAGAATTTCTATTTCTGTAGTAAGTCTTCTGGTTGGTTTTAAACTGCTTAGCTCAGTTTGTCTAGGCTTGTATATAAAATACGAAATAACAACAAAGAAATTAATATAGCACAGAGGCATAAAATTCTGTGACTATACCAAAAAAGCTAAACATTTTTCATTATACATCTGATTTTCCCAGAGTATGTAGAATCAGATCTTAAGCTGATGCCAATATATATCGGGAAATGAGCACATTATGGAGAAAAATAACATAATTAAAAACTGACTGAATCTTGTAGAGAATTAAAATCCAACTGCTAGTTCAGATATCATTAGAAGTTTAAAAATTAAATTTCATGTTCTCACAGTTCTGCAAAGTGTTCTTTTATTACAGCTCAAGAGATTGAGACAATAACATCAGGGAAAATATGGAAACTACAGGATGGATTGAGTGAACTCTGCTTCCATTTTAAATTTACTCCTAGTTTTTTATGTTTACTGCTGCTTTCTTCCTGTGGACAAATTGTATTTCTCTGGGTGTGTGCAGATCCAAACTGTGTGGAATCAGATTAATATATTAAAAAATCCAAAGCCTTATAAGAAATTAATGTATGTGAGATGATTGAGACAAATTATCTCTCTCATGTACATGGGACAAATATGATTTCATCAACTATTGCTATTCTGAAATCCAGTGCTATAATGAACAACTATCAGAAGTGTCTGGGTCATGAAACTCTAAGTTCCTTAAAAAAGGCATTGTTCGGAAAAAAAAAAATCTAAAGAAGCCTTTATGCTTGTCCTAAAGTACACTCGAGTTTTTTAGTTGAACTAGATGATGTATTAACCAAAGGTTTGACCATAATAAAAAGTGTTTTCAAGATTATGAAAACCTTAGTGTTCCTTTTCGATCTATTACTACTTTCCTATCAATAAATTCTTTTATATATCTTAGAATTTGCACGTTCACAAAATATCAGCATGTAGATGAACCACTGATGAGGTGGGAATTGATGGCGCTGCACTCTGGCAATTACCATGACAATGTTACTGAGTACCTTTCACAGTGGTAACGCAGAAAGGTTATTTGATTTGATCTGAAGAGCTGACAGCCTGCTTATTCTCATGTCACACAACAATGAAGTGGCAACTAGAATATTGGCTGATCTCTACTTTGATGCACTTCCTCTCCTCTACCCTTTTCCTTTTGTCCCTGTTCTTCTTTTCTGTATTATTCCATTGTCAATACAGAGCCACAAAACAATTCTTCCCACCAGCAAGTGTAAATGCATGTTAGTAACTCAGCTCTTAAGCATGGGTAGAGTCCTTCTCAAATCTTTGTTTGTGAAGCCTAACCATGACATGACATGACAACTCAGCTCTGCCTTCAAACTAATGGATGAATTTACTGTTTCACTGAGATTTTCTCTTATCAAGAGTCATCTATCAAGTTGTGACCTTTTCTGGTTTTATTCTGGGGGAAACTTATAAGGTAATATAATCTTGTAGGGAAGAAGAATACGTTAAACTTCATAGCCTTCTATGCTGCCCCCACTGTTTCCAGGTTCTGAGCTAGGTTCAGGTGTCTGAGTAAACCCTAATGCAGAGCAAAGACATTTGCCATTCACGTAGTAAGTGTACTAACAGTAGGCTACTCTGCAGTCTTTCTCTGTCTGCAGAAACACCTTTTCCAAACAAAATATAATTTTCTCACAAAAATTAATTACCAAAAGATTTACAACAACAATAAACTGTGATTTGGTTTTGCAAGACCAAATATATGCACTGCAGCGAGTATCTGTAATGCTGTATGAGAATCAATTTTTGCACATTACTATTAAACTGTTTATCATATGTATCCTGAGATGTAGCACGTATCAAAGCAGTTATTTTCAGAAGCCAAATCATATATGTGTATGCACACATACACATCCATACACACACAACAAATACACTCTATTTCTCAAAAGTTATCCCAAAATTGTTATCTTCTTCTTGCAGGTGAAAATCAGAAAAGTCATATATTATATGAAGGTGGTGTTTAAGGTTCATTTATGTGTTTTAAGTTTTAAAAGTAAGGTTTTGTACATGATCTTGGTCATTGAGTCAGTTAGGAAGCTTGTTTTCTAATGCTGAGCCTGAGAGTGTGCGAATTAAATAGTGCCTCTGCTTCTAAGCAATTAAATCTTGTAGCTAAACACAAACACTTGAACAGTCTCCTGAGTGCAAGTATTGTAGCTGTCTTTCAACAAGTATACACACGTGCTCCATCTGAGCACCTAGGCACTTACCTTTTGACTAAGCTCCATCACAATTCACAAATCAGCCAGAAAAGGACTAAATGACACCTAAATTCATGGTAACTACAATCCAGTAGTCATGCTCAGACCATGAATAAGCTTTCAGCTTTCTTTGAATCATAACAGTTGCATTGGTTTCATTCAAAAATTTCCTGGGAAGACTGAATCTGAGACCCAGATTAATTACTTTTCTTGGTACCAGAGGATTCGAAAGCATAAAAACATAAAAGAATGCAATATAAGCTACAAACCAACTTGAACATGCTTCATTCAGCTACAAAATACTCAACTAAAGTTATCTAAGTTATATATAATCATATAATCACAAACCATATAGCTTTTACCATAGAAAATTTCTTTCTGCTGGATTATACTGTAAGGCAGGAAGGCTAGGAAAAGTAGGCAAAAAGAGGCTTACACTTCAAAATCTCCTAAAGAACAAAAGTGAATACATCTCTTGCAGAGAGATAAGAGTTTGTTGTTAGACCAATTACTGTTTCAGCAGCTTAATAGTCTAGATAATTTAATACAGAAAAACCTAATTAACAATACTACAAAAACTTTTATTCAAAAAGAGCCTCTTAGTCACTCCTAGTAGCTATCCTTGTTCTCTGGTGTGGTGCTTACATCCAAGAAATGTCCCTCAGGATCTGAAAATCAGCATAGTTCTTTCTTGAGAAGAAGATGGATGGTAAAGGGTGTTGTGATGAGCTGACAGTGCTCTGCTCTCTCTGCTGAGAGCAGTATTAAGTTAGCGGTGGAGATTTCTTCCTCCTCTAACTTGGAGAAACACGATGCTGATACCAACAACTTCTTTCTCTTTAATCTTGCAGTTATTTTTTCTGTTTTCGTAAAACAGTTTGCTTTCTTTTCATTGGTTCCAGGTCGAAGTGTGAAAGTTGCCCCCAGCCCCAGCCTTGTTGCCCCAAGGGGCTGTTGAACCCACTGGTTCCCTGAGGCTGATATTGCAAGAACTTAGCCTAAAACAGATCAGGCAGCAGCCACGGAGCACTGCCCATCTGCTAAACCAGGTCTCAACCAGCTCAGGCTGATGGAACCACAGACAAGTCCTGAGTTCCTGCACTGCTAGTTCAGTACAAAGCCTGGCTTTGTCTCCTGGTAAGGGCAAAACACGTGTATCAGGCTCAAGGATGAAAAAGTGTTCAGACATACACCTCAAGATAAGCATCCATTCCCATACATAAGCATCTAAATGCTTTACAGAAACCACTGACTGCTCTTACCATTTGTAAGGTGGGCAGGAAACATTAAAATGCTCACTGTGTTACATCAAGCATTTTGAGATATTTGAAAATGAAAATCTGTCTTCAACAAGGAAAGTTTATACAGGAGTGGATGCGAGCAAATTGAGGATAGGCTTAGCTCTTTATTCAGGATGTTGATTAGTGTAGAATATACTCAGAACTCTAATTGTTGAGAAAATAATTTTGAAAATATGTGTTAAAAATATGGGAAAAAAATTACTAAATTCCCTGCAGATTTTTGTAAGCCTTGAATTCAACATGTTGAAGGGAAAAAATATTGCTGGTGGTAACTATATAAGTTTAGTATAACATGGTATTTGTTGTATTTAGATAGTCCATAAATACAGTTCCATTATGTTGCTTCTTTGTGGTAATCTGGAATAACTCATGAAATATTTGTATTTACACTGAAACAAATATTCCTTTTTTTATTATATATTTTGTTTCAGTTTGGGACATGATGCTACTTCTGATGTTCAGAAAGGAGCTCTTCCATTCATAGTATGATAATTCTCTCTTACTTATCTGGGTGTTACTATAGTTTCATGAGGATTCTAGTTTAGTTTCATTCATTTGCTTTGAAGATGTCAAATTAAAGCTTTATTTCTGATTCTAATTCTACCAAAGTAAAAGCATTGAAAGATAACTCTAGATCACACTAAAATAAAAGTGCCTTTTGGTCCTTTTGGTAAACAGGATAATCCTCCCTGCCTGCCCCCCCCTCCCCCCCATTTTTTTAGCTGCCAGTTATTTAGATCTGGAGTCCTTCCAAAAGAGAGAGTCATAGATGCATTATGCTAAATTCAGTTGCAGCACACATTTCATCTTATGTTTCCCTATACCCTAAGCCCTCATTTGAGGAAGAACAAGAAGTTTAATTAAATATGTATTGAGACTTTCCTCCACAATATCATCCCAGGATGTTGATAAATGTGAGTGGTTTGCCAGCAATATGGCTACTCCTTTTGTCTCTCTCTGTTTTTCAGCTGACAAGAGAAAAGTCCCTCAATCTAAAGTTTATAGGCAGCAAACAAGTACAATTAAACCACCTTATGACTTTTTATGTATCTTTAAAATTACATGTATGTAATAATACACGTAATTATTAATTTATACATGTAAGTGCATATTGAGCTAAAAATATATATATAAAAGCCTTAAGGAGATTTGTTCCCTTGAAAATAATAGACCTTCCTTATAACAGCCTTGAATGTCTTTCCTATGCCAAGGAAACAGACAACAAACTGTAGTTTCAATAGTGAAAAGTTCAATGTATAGTTCAGCCACTGGGGAAAGAGGGTTGTTTAATGTGTAAAAGGAATTAAGAATTTCAGAAGATATATTTTCCAAACTGCTCTTTCACTTTTCTACCTTTATCCAGTTAGAAGTTTGAATGTTTATTCGTTTTGAGAATCTTACTTAAAAGTAATCCATTGAAAAGTTCAAATTCAGCATTCTTGGCTTTCTTTATAGTCACTGAAACATCAATACTCTGCCATTAGACCAACTTGTTTCAAGTATGAATCTTATAAGGCTGACCCTTAAAGAGTAAAAGAAGGAAGACCTCAAGTTAGTGGATGGTCTTTTCCTTGCCTATGTCTCCCACTTTTCACTTACTTTTTCTTCTGCTATCAAAAAGCTAATGAATCAGTCTTCAGAATGGATGAACTACTCATTTTCTGCTCTTAAGACTGAAAGGAACCTTAATAACTGGTATAAATTAAATGCTTACTTTTTTTTAGATGATACGGTCAAGAACTAAATGAAGATTTGTTTAAAGTAAGTGGGTCATTCCATCTAATCACTGCAGGCTAAACCTGGAATTTCTCATTAATCTCCATTTAGATATTAAACAGGGCACAGGAGTGCTTTCATACCAAAATGTTTACTCTTCTGTAAAGTTGTATTATTAATGTTGCATGCATTATTTATTCTCACTTTTACACATATTTTAATTTTAAAAATTAAATATGAATGTTTATTTCCTTCACTTGGTAAGTACATGCATCCTCAAAATACCAAAGAAAGTAATTATTTAAATGCTCATATCGTGCATTCCTTTGTTTAAAAATCCTACATATTACATAGTTAATCCTTACAACAGTGTTAAAAAAACCAATCAGTGTAATGGTATATTATAGCTGTACAGTGGCAGTTTCGTAATAATACACTGTTGATATAAAACCATGGAAGTCTTAAAACTATATACCCATAAATTCTTCCTCAGCCCAATACAACCTTTTCACTATAGTTTATGCACAAGGAACATATGTCTCAACATTTCTATTAATTTTCTGGTAACTGAAATTGGAATTCAGACACGTTCAGGAAAAGCATTAATTAAAAAAAAAATAAAAATACCTGAAAAAAAAAGGAAAGATATTAGTAGTACAGTGTAAGCCTGTAATCAATAATATCATAAGTTATCTGTGAGATGTGGGAAAAATTTATGTCACTCTAGTTTTCATCAGGGCTCAACCACTCTAAAGCTGCCAATATTTATAAGCAAGCCTGCTCTGAAATACAGTCAAGCCTACTTCAATAGTATTTATGACTCAATAGCACAAACTGCAAGAACCTAGGACACAAAAAAAGGAAGCTTGTGTCAAAATGCATGAAAAAAATAAGCTATTATTACTTAAACTTTGCAAAAACTACATAAGACTTCAACTGAAAAAAAATTTTTGCATTTAAGCTTTGTCAATCACTACCCAACAACCCAGACATGAGGCCTCAGAAAGCAGTAAACTTTCTATACAACAGATCAGGTCAGGGGCCTCTGTTCCCTGCAGCAGGGAGTCATTCGCTATCATCGGCTGTTGTTCCCTCCTGCTGCTCCTTTGTGGTTCAGGGTTCAGATGCACTGCGTGAAAGCGGAGCCAGTTCTTTCTCAGCTTTGAGGGCAGTGAACCTGCAAACGTTCAGGTGTAGCAGGAGCCTTTTTCTTGGTGCCAGGAGGCACCTGCTTCCAGCCTTCACATGCCTCAGAGTCTCCTCTTGCCATTTTATTAGGGACAGGTTCAGTAGCTGAGCTCACAGAAGTGATGTGTGTGATATCAACTACACAAATCTCCTCAGATATTTTGCATGCCAATGGCTGTTCCTTCTATAGCATTATACCAATGGCCTTCCCTTACTATTTAATGAGAATCACTGTGCAAAGCTAACTTACATTAGGTTATAAGCCAATTGACCATATTGTTCTCATTATACTCTCAGTTTTGTAATTTAAATTTCATTGAGAGTAAAAAACCAAATAGGCCTGTTTTTAAGTCCACATGTTTTATAGATTGCTCCATTTGCACGTAAGAAGAACTAAAAAAACACCTAAAGCTACAGATCACAAAATTTAGAAAGGAAACAGCTAATGAAATTAAAAATTCTTGTAACATTTCCAAATCAATAATGTCTCTACCATAAGACTACAGAAAGACTAGGTGATAAGTATCTTAAGTAACATATTTATTTTTACACTTACTATTTAACAGATGTGCATTAAATTATTTATTGGCAAGTATTTTCTATATACGTATATTTGAACTGAACCAAGCACAAAACTAATGTCTACAGTGTATATTCCTGGGCCTGAAATGAAGCAATGT
Organism: Cephalopterus ornatus; assembly: GCA_013396775.1. Classification (NCBI taxonomy): domain Eukaryota; kingdom Metazoa; phylum Chordata; class Aves; order Passeriformes; family Cotingidae; genus Cephalopterus; species Cephalopterus ornatus. The sequence continues at coordinate 118,037 of VZRE01005086.1, forward strand.
ATTCCTACTATATGAAATACTTTCCAAACAGTTCCTTACTTTCCCTAATTAAAAAATCACTGTATTTACACCAAGTGGAATATGAATGAAGAAACAAAGCAATAATTCCAGCATCAATGTGTTTATTATTTTAGCTCCCTTGACATCTTTGCTGATCTTCCAAGCCACAGTGTCTTTTTCCATTCTAAATATGCAGACAAATCCTCATGGGCACACTTGTATTCAGGTTTCAGAAAGAATAAGGATCACACATATTGATGCTCTGTATATGGAAATATTTCTTGTCACACAAAATGGATCTTTTCACTGTCTGACTGTCAACCCCTTCCTGATCAAACCAGACAACACCAGCTTCTGCTGCTTTTCCAGACTCTTGGCAGCCTCTCCTGACATCTGCACATCTTGCATTTACAAGTACACAGATTCCAGAGCTGTCAGTGGATGGAAATAATTTTCAAATCCAGAGTGAATACAAATGGATTTTCTGTAAAAGGCTTTTATTTCTGTGTCAAATCATAGAGTTGCTAGAACAGAAGCTTCCATTTTACACTTCTCCATTTCCAACAACATCACAGAAGACTGGAAATGTCCCAACAGCAAATGGATATAAGATGTTTTTTGGTTTTTTATGTATCAAATAAGCACGAGAAAAAAAATATTTTTTTTCCTAGGATATTTTGCTTCATACAAATAAATATAAGGATGGAGAATCTCTTGTACTGCTTTTTCACCCTTCTTTTTCAAAGAATAATTTCAAAAAATATTAGTTTCTCATTTATTTGTAACGCAGTCTCATATGGAAATTCTTTCAGTAGTTGCAGATTACAGCATACAGTATATATGTAATGTAATCCATCCATTCCCTATTATATCTCACTTTTCAAAAAAAAATTTACAGCATTAAAGTTGAGTATTAGTTTGTTTTGGAACTCATTAGCCTGAACTAGTTGTTTATTCTGGATGCTGCAAAACTGTGATCTCACATTTGTGATGTGAGATTGACATTTTGACAACTAAGCAGAACATCATAACTTTTCTACCACAATTGAGGTTTTAAAATAAAACCAGATTCCCCTTAGAATAAATTTCTTTGAGGAAAAATGTAACAGTTTCTAAATTTTTCCACAGAAGAATAAATGAAATGACTAGCCTTTTGACTGCTACTTAAAAAAAAAAATACAAAAACAACAACAGCAACAAAAGAAACCAAAAGAGCTAGGAAGAGATAAATATTTTCTGGTTTTACCAGCACCAGAAAACACAATATTATTGCAGCCCTTCAGAACTTAGAGGGGCCATATAAGAAAGATGAGGACAGACTTTTTAGCAGGGATTGTTCTAATAGGACAAGGGGTAGTGGTTTTAAACTAAGAGAGGATTGATTTCCATTAGATATAAGGAAGAAAGCTTTCATGATAAGGGTGGTGAAATACTGGAACAGATTACCCAGAGAGGTGGTACATGGCCCCATCCCTGGAAAGATTCAAAGTCAGGTTGGACAGTCCTCTGATAAACCTGGCCTAGTTGAAGGTGTCCCTCATGCAGGAGGGTCAGTAGATGACCTTTAAATGTTCCTTCCAACCCCTATTCTATGATCCTGGGATTCTGGGGGTTTTTCTGTTCATTTTTTGTGGGTTTTTTTCTCAGCAGTTGTCAGAGAGGAAAAAGCCACTGCTCCTGGATCCTTTGGAGTGCAGCCCTCCTAACAGCTGAATGCATGAGTGGAGTCTCCTAAAGCTGTGCCTGGCCAAAAGCAGCCGTTCAGGGAGTCATGTGCAATGCAGCCCTTTAAATGATCAGCAAGCAGACTGGTAGTACATTAACCCTGACCTCAGTGACAAAACTCGAGCACTTTGTTTAGCTGTGAGGCAGCCTGGAATGAAATGCCAAACTGTTATGTACCTCGAGTATGCAAATCCCTTGGAACAGTATCACAGACATAGATATGGCATCAGAGAACATTTTGCTGCAGGACGAACAAGTGCATTCATTAATGAGAAGGCATTACAGGACTGTGAGAAAAACAATGTCAACAAAACTCAAATGGCTTTTGCTTAAAGCCTTGAGAGTGGTAAGTGTCAGCCAAACTCTCACCCCAGCCTGAACTACTGAATGTTGTCTGCATGAAAAAAAGGCTGCTTGACCTACTTTTATCTTCTGGATGAAAAATAGAGGTTTCTGTTTGCTGGCAGTTGTTACACTTCCAAAATAGCAGTAATCAAGTGACTTTTTTTTCTTCTAAAAATAGCTGTGCCAAATCTATCCTGGATGATGAAGGTTGAATTACAACATATCCTGAGGAAATTAAGAGTTTTCCACTGACTGTTGATTGGGAAAAGCCACAAGTCACTTAGTTACCATGTGGCATAAGGTGAGCATGAAAAGTAAGAACAAATATGTTCGCTAGGACACCCATATCTATGGGAATAAGAACATATTTGTAAAATTTTATAAAAAACGTATGTTGAGCATTTTATGATATTTTCTCTTTTTACTTAGAACACAGCATGGTGAGTGGCAATGAGTGCTGGGAGCACCCTGTGCATATGGCAGGCACCCTCAAAAAGGAGTACAGTTGTAAAATACTTCATTTATGACTTAGCCACTGTACTGTCTTCAGAACACAATGAGTCATAATGTGAAACAAAATCAAAACACAGAAGAGAGGAGAAGCTGGAAAAAAAGAAAGAACAGGATCAAAATAATAATAGTATTATTTTATTCAGGACATATTAGCTTATCACACGCACAGGTTTGGATAAAAGAATAATTTCCACCAGGTAAAAGAAAAAAAAGAAAGAAATAAACCCAGCAACAGAAATAAAACTGTAGAATACTGTAGTTATGACAATGAGTTTTGACCTACTTTTTATGACTCTGCATCCTTGTATCTGAAGTTTCCTGACAGTGCAGAAGAAGTGAAGACTTACTATTAGATTCATCATTTATTGAGGCTAAACACCAACTCTTTAAGGTGGCTAAGGAAAAATAAATACAATAAAGCCAAGGTAAATAATTTCCTCCACTGGGCAGTTTATACTATACTTTATTACCTTTATTAACATCACAAAATAAACACATGATGTGGAAGTGATTTGAGGAAAAATGCAGTTACACAACCGCAGATCTCTATCCACTGAAAGACATCGAAGATTAATCTTACTGAATTTAATCAACATTAAAAGATAAAAATAATTATATAATTAATTTGGTGCACTCCTTGGATTTTAGTCTATTCTTATATTTCATTTGTTCACAGGCAATTCCAAAATATTGTAAGTAAAGCAGGTGAGGCAGAAGACCACCTTGAATGAACAGGAATCTTCTCTTGGGAATAAGGTGAAAAAGGAAGGTGTATGCCCAGTGGAAGAAAGGTCAGGTGACACGGGAAGAATACAGAGATGCTGCTTGCCACTGTAATGGAAAAATTCACATAGCCAAAGCTCAACAGAAGTTGAAGCTGGCCAGAAATGTGGGAGACAATGAAAAGAGTTTTTTCAAATACATTAATGGCAACAGGCAATATAGAAATACTGTGACCTCATTACAGGATGGGGATTGTCACCTCAGAAAGAGGTACAGAGAGAAGGCAGAGGTGTTTAAGACTTTCTTGGCCTCTGTCTTCAACAAGATGACAGATCAAGCAGGTCTTAGTGCCCTGAGCTGGAGGACCATGACTGTGAGAATGATCAGCTCCCAGCAGACCCTGAAATTGGTCGGGATCTGCTGCCCCTGCTGGATCCCAACAAATCTATGGGGCCTGATAAGATTCAACCCAGAATCCTCTAAGAGCCATCTGATGTCATCACACAACTTCTCAAAACCTGGTTTTTGAGCGGTCTTGGGAATCCAGAGAGGCCCCAACCAACTGGAATACAGAGAACATTGTCCCAATTTTCAAGAAGGGCAAGAAGGAGGGCTCAGGGAACTACAGGCTTGTCAGTCTCAGTTCAGTACTCAGTAAAATCACGGAAAAGATTATTCTGGGAGGTATTGAAAAACACTAACAGGGCAGTGCTGTCATCAGTCACAGCCAGCACAGCTTCATGAGGGTAAAGTTCTTCTTGTTGAACCTGATTTCTTTCTCAGACAGGGTGACCCACCTAGCTGATCTAGGAAAGCCAGCAGATGCTAATCTTTTTGTACTTCAGCAAAGCTTTTGGTAAGGTCTCTCACAGTATCCTTCCAACCAAAGTATCCACATACAGCTGGTTATGTGGTGAATGAGCAGTTGGCTCACAGGTCGGGTACAAAGAATTCTAATGAATGGGGTAAAATGAGGCAGGCCTAACAACTCTGCAGTGACACAGGGCTCCATCCTCAGCCCTGTTCTCTTCAACATCTTCATTAACAATTTGGGAGCAGGACTTGAAGGAATACTAAATAAGTTTGCTAAGGACATTAAACTGGGAGGAGCTGTTGACCCCTTCAGGGCCAAAGAGGCCCTGCAGAGAGACCTTGACAAATTAGACTGGTGGGCACTCACCTACCATATGAATTTTAACAAGGGCAAGCACCAGATTCCACACCTGGCACAGGACAACTCTAGTGTGTGTACAGGCTAGGCAACAAGCAGCTGGGGAGAAGCGCTGTGGGACCTGGGACTCTTGTTCAACAGCAAGCTGAATCTGAGTCAGCAGTGCCCTGGCAGCCAGAAGGGCCAACCCTGTCCTGGGGGGCATCACTCAAAGCATCACCAGCTGGTCGAGAGAGGGGATTGTCCCACTCTGCTCTGCACTGGGGCGACCTCACCTTGAATATTGTGTGCAGTTTTGGGCACCACAATATAAGAAAGGTATTAAACTATAAGAGAGCGTACAAAGGAGGGCAACAAAGATGGTGAAGGGCCTTGAGGGGAAGCTGTATGAGGAGTGGCTGAGGTCACTTGGGTTTTTTCAGCCCGCAGAAAAGAAGACTGAGGGGAGACCTCATTGTGGTCTTCACCATCATCAGGAGGTCAAGTGGAGGGGCAAGAACCAATTTCTTTACTCTCATGACCAGTGACAGGACTCAAGGAAATGGCATGGTTTAGGGGGGTTGTCAGGAAAACGTTTTTCACCTAGATGGTGAGTGAGAACTGGAATAGGGAAGCGGTCACAATACCAAGTGTGTCTGAGTTTAAGAAGCATTTGGACAACACTCTCAGGCACATGGCTGGATTCTTGGTGTGTCCTGTACAAGGACAGGAGTTGAACGCAATGATCCTGATGGGTCCCTTTGAACTCAGAATATTCTATAATTCTATGATTTATAGAGACAGACTACACTTATTCTTGAAATTCAAGGTTTTATCTAGCTCTTAGTCATAGACTTTATGTATGGTGTCTCTTCATTTTAAAAGTGCAGCATGGAAAATCAGAAAAGCATATCTGAGCTCTTTGCAACAGTTACAATAGATACTGCAAGGGCTATCTGTCCGTTCCTACAGCTCTTTGTGTATGAGAATAGTTTTTGATTCACAACAAAGACTCTTTTCCTTCCATGTACACTTTAGGAGATTGTTGTATATAAAAATAAAACTTTAATTGTAGACTGTCCCAATTCAGAAGACAAAAGCAAAGTTCAGATGGAAATGTTTAGCTCAGATTCTTCAATCTTACGTTGCTGAACCGAATAGGTCACCATTTTTTACCCTGGGGTATAAACTTTATTTCCTCATAGACCTTGCTCCTCAAAAAAGGCATTTTAAAACTATAATACAGTTCCTCCTTGCCAAGGGATTTGGCACATTATATCACAATTAAAAAAATACAATAAACCCACGAGGCAATAAAAATTCTGTAGGATCTTCTATAAACTAAGCTAACAAGCAATAAAACAGATCGAGTTTAAGTGTAAGAAAGGGTTTTGCTGCGTAAATATAGTCATCCGCACATTCATACTGTTGAAATAGTAAATGTTCTTTAAAGGCCAGTACTGTTGCTGCTTAATTCGGTGTTTGAGATCAGCATATATACTGGAAGGATTTTTGAACAATACAGCTTCCCTTAGGCAGAAAATATATCCCCAGATAAGTGCAACGATTTGGTTAGAAGCTGAACTGATTCTTTTCCTTAACACATCAGGAAAGCACTATAATAGAGAATGGAGGTAAGGCTACATAAACAAATACTTAGAAGTCCCATTTCAAAAAGAAAGTAGGCACACAAAAAAGGCGCACTTCAATGATCCTTTAAGCCTGAAAAAAATCATCCTCTTTAGAATATTTGCAGCAATGTTTCTTCACCTTTCTCCCTGACTTGTGAATCAGGGAAATACATGTGGGCTTCTTTTTTGATGCTAGCATTACATTGTAGGAATAAGCTGGAGCCAATGTCAGGATTTAGAAATGCTTGTCGCCAGCTTGAGGGTGGCATTGGTCTGGCTGAGCTGGCAGAGCATCTGAACTCAAATCTGATCCCTGACACACTTCCAGTTCTCCAACCACAAGCTGACTGCTGGCACCAACAACCTGAGAATAGGCTACTGGGTACAAAGAGATATAGGAGAGGGACGTAACATTTATTTTTTGCTATTTTTTGATACTGTACTTTCAGCCAAGATAAAGATTTGTGTAACTTCGTAGCTCGTTGTTTTGGTATAGAGTAGAAATAACCTCAGCTCTTTCCCTTGAACTTAATTCTATATTAAGGGCTAATGGTTACTTAAAAATACACAAGCAATACCTAAGATTCAGACAAGGTATACACTATTAATACTCTATCAGTTACTTTTTTTTAAAAGTGATATCTAAAAAATACAGTCATCAATGACACCAAACACCACCTGAAAACATTTAACATTACATGAAAAGAAGGAAAACAAACACATAAGTTGGAAAATATCTATGCTTGATTCAGACCATTGGATTTTATCATCTTAATATTATAGTTATATAATTTATGCTCCTTTTATGCCTTTTGAGCAGAGAGGACTCCAGAATGGCTGTGTTCAACCAGCTTAATTGAGTAGATGCCCAGGTTCTTCAATGAGGACAGTGAGTACTGTTTCTGCTGTCAGTTTTTTATGTTTGTGCAGATCATTTTGCCTTCAGAGGCACAAACCATCCTTGTAAGTCAGCAACTGTCTACACTAAGAGTATGAAACACTGTTACTTTTAGGAGCTGAAAACTTCTGCAAGTAAACTACTAACTTCTACCTAATAACAAACAGAATCGATTTTGCTTTTTCTTTTCCAACTCTCTTGGCAGCAAAAATATGCTAAGAATACATGCTCTGCCAGAAATGTCCCAAATACCCTTACTGAAGCAAGGATCTGGACAAGGGGTATAGGTAGCCTGCTCTCCTCTTTGTCAGTGAGCTCAAAATTGGGTGAAAATCAAGCTTTTAGTAAACTATCTTCAAATCAGCATAGATAGCTCTCAAATGCATTGAATTTTATTCCAGATTGTGCAGGAGAGAAGGTCTCCTATGTATCCAACACCGTTCTGTCAAGCAAAATCAGCCTCAAACCAAACCACATGGCACTGTGCTGTTATTAGTTTTATTACTGGGCAGGTCTGTTTGACAATGTATTCACAGGCATAGCTATGTATGTATTACCTTATCATGAATTCATATTCCTAAGAAGACTCATGAACATCTACAGCTACCAGCTTGAGATGAACTCATCTAACTACACTAACAGATACCAATATGTAAAGAATTACATGGTCATGATGGCTACCTTTATTTTCAATTACAACGCTACTTGTAACATCCTGCGTTGTCTGTGACAGCTAGTCCCCTCCTTAAGCAGATTTACAAAGGAAAAGAGCAGGGTGTTGAATCTGAGAGGTCTTGATGAAAAGCACTAATTACTTTTCTCATTTTTTAAATTCTGTGTCTTCAGCAGTCTGGTATGTAGTCCTAAAGGGCAAAACTGGGAGGAGCATTGAAAGATAGCCTTGGTTCTTGGTCTTCAGGAACTTAAGGAAATTTTTCTGAGATGATCAAGTGATAGGTAGACTAACAAATTACTCTCATGTACAGGAGTGAGAACATTAACTCATGCCAGCTACTGTAATTTCTGTGTATGTTCTCCTACCCAAAGGTAAATAAAAAGTGCCCCCTTCTAAGGACTTTTCACTTATTTTAAACTCAAATGGCATGCCAATTGGGTTTTGAGAAGATAATATCATATATGGGTTAAAAATTGTAAGAGCAATTTTAATTTAACATGACATACTTTTGTGTTCACATTGCTGAGCGTGAAAACTGGCTGAAAATAAGAGAATATGATCTTCTCAAAGCAGTACTTCCCCCCTTCCCAAAGTTAAAAAAACCCCAAAAACTAAGACTATTTTTTATTAATGCTGAAGTGTTTCTGCAAAAGGACACAGCTCCTGTTTTATGGACACTCATCCCATCTTGAGCTTTGAGATTTATTGAATTTGGGACAGTATCATGGGAACAAACACTATATATTTAAACTGTCCTCTGTTCATCACTAATTTAAGTGGATCCTTATCATCATCTAGTACAGCTATTCTTATATTCTTGAGAATGACAGAGCAAGCAACAGGAGATGGACAAAAAGAAAAGAAAAAGTTCAGAAAAATAAAAGGTAGAGCAATTATCATGAACAGAATGAAGAGAAAGGAAAGTAACAAAGGAAATGCATTAGCAAGTTGGATATTGAGGGAAAAATCATAAGCATGAATAGATGAATTCATTGTACTCTTGAAGGGAGAATAGGTAAAGATAAGTAGCCAGATTTAGCAGTAAGAATATTGAGAAGAGGTGGCCTCTGATGAGAAGATTAAGAGATTGCAGGAAATTGAGGAAAGGAAGAACAGTTCAGGGAAGCTTGGTCAGCACAAGAAAGGGAGATCAGGAGAATGTGCAGAGTGTGAAACTGCTCACACCAAATCACCTAAGGATATAAGAGCAGCCTTAAGAGACCAATAAAGAATTATGCTGGAATAATGAGATTAATAACTAGGATTTTAATTGTATTCTTTTTCTTTTATGATATTTTGAGTAATTTTTCATGCCAAAAAAAAATTCAGAGACTTCACTTTTGACTAGAGGCCATTGTGATTTGCTGAACCATACCAAGAATGAAATCATAATATATGACCAATAAAATCTGTTGCTTTTGAAACTTTTTTTTTTTTTAACCCTGTGGGGTTAATAAAATACAATGTCTCTTTCTATTCCAAAATATTATAGTTAAGGGAAGTGGAATAAATTTTCCTTTTCCCGGTATCCCAATTTCTTTCAGGAACTATGAAAATTAGGAAATGAGATCCCAAAGCACAGTGATTAAACAGCATCTCATTTTTCTATGCAGTCTCTGCACAGATGGATCATAGTAATATGTGGAAGACTATAGTACAGGAATTCAAATCTAGAAATAGAATGTTATTGTACATATTGCATCTTGGTCATACTATCTAAAATATTTGAAGACCTTCAACAGCATTTTTTAATGTCTTAGTGTTGTTGCAGCTGGTGCATGGGAATATTTGGTGACTAATACCACCATGGTCCTTTATTAATAATTCTCTTAAATTCTTTTTGAGGATTTGGAGCTTGGATGTGTTTTGGTTTTGTTGGTTTTGATTTTTGGGGGTTTTTTGGTGGTGGTGGTTAGTTAGTTTTGTTTGGTTTGGGCTTTTGTTAGGTTTTTGGTTTTTTTTTTGTTTTGTTTTTTTTTCCTGTTGTTTTTTTTTTTTTGACTCACCAAAGCTAATAGAAGCTCTATTAAAGAGTTGCGGTATTATTCAACTGGCATTTTTTCCTTAGACTGAAAACTCTCTTAAGCTGCAGTGGAAGGCAAGTCTTCCTGGATTGTGCAGGTAGATTTGTGATAAAATCATCTTTGGCATTTACACAGGCTGTATATAGTTATATCTTCCATCTTTAACTGATCATGAAAAATGAGTCCTTATCTGACTTTATTTTCATATTTTCCATGGGCTTTGATGCTTCCAAATTTCTATTAATTGCATGATCTGCTTCTAGATTTCTGAAAAAAGTGTCTCCAAATAATATCCAATTCAGTTCTTTTTCCTTTGGCTATATGAAAGCTTTTGTTTCCCTAGTGGGTCATCTCTATTTTCTTTTTTATTTAGTAAACTAGATTAGAAATAGATATTTAACTATTTTTCCACATAAAGGTGCTCTACTCTCTTGTTTCTAGTTAAGTTTAAATTCACTCAAGACAGTTTTGTGAATATGCTCCCAAGGGAGTTTTCAAATTCTCACTATTAGAATCTACAAAATCAGTACTAAAAGTCACTATAATCCTTTAAAAGAACCTGTCAAGAGTAGGTAGCTGACTAAAACACAGGTTAATCATCAGTCTTAGCTTCCTAACCAGATATGCAAAGCATAGAAACACCTGTCTGTTTATCTTCTCGTTATGAAGGAGCTTACGATATCATTCCTGCTCTAAAGACTTGCTATATATTCCAGTTTCTCTAGTTGCTTGTGTTACTGTGTATGCTATAATTTACTGCAATACAGAACTAAAGAAGCTGCAATAGTTACTCACCACACCTGCATCCTTCATATCTTCATATTACCAAGGCACACTGGTCTCCTGAATGATGCTTTAGCTTACCACAGAATTCCCTTAACTCCTGTCTGAACTTACTTCTGCACTTTGTGTTAATTACAGTGCAAGGCCTACCGGGCCTTTTGGGGCACTCCTGTATAGAACACACGCAATGCATTTGAAAAACTTGAAAACTGTCTCTATAACATAAATGGTTTGGTTAATTCTTCCAGTTCATTTTTTATCATTATACAGCCTTGCGCACTGGATCATTTGCTACAATTAAACATGTTTACCAGATGTGTCATTTACTAGGAAAATCCAGGAAAAAAACCACAGAGTTTTTGTTTATATTCTAAAGATTTGAGAGCAGAAAAATCGAGCAAAATCTCAAAGGAAAGAAAAGAAATTGGGACAATATCTTGACAGAACAGAAAACTGTATGGAGAAAAATAAAAATATGGTGCCTCTTTCTTCTCCCATTGGTTTAGAAAGAAAGGCAAAGAACATTAGCCTTGGAGCGAACTCTTGACATTTGGGTGGTCACTCACACCTTTTCTTTGCTTCAGTACAAGGCAGGCAATATTTTGAGTCATTTTTCTCTGGAAGCTGAGCTACATTTGCTTTGCTTTTCAAACTCAGTAATTCACTTGAAGTGAATGTCCCAGTGTCATGGTTTCACTCCAGGCGGCAACCAAGCACCACTCAGCTGCTTGCTAACTCCCCTCAGCAGGACTGGGGAGAGAATTGAAATTATAATAACTAGAAAATTCATGGGTAGAGGTAAAGACAATTTAATAGGGAAAGCAAAAGCTGCACACTCAGGTAAAACAAAACAAAGAATTAATTCACTGCTTCCTACGGACAGGTGGGTGTTCAGCCTTCCCCAGAAGAGCAGGCCCGTATCACACGTAACAGTTACTCGGGAAGAAAAACACCTTCACTTCAAATGTCTCCCCATCCTCGCAGCCTTCCTCCACATTATATACTGAGCACGATGTCATATGGTATGGAATATCCTTTTGGTCAGTTTGGGTCAGCTGTAGCAAATACAGCAACAACAAAAACATCTCTGTATTATCAACACTCTGTTCAGCACAAATCCAAAGCATAGCCCTGTACTAGCCACTGTGAAAAAAATTTACTCCAGTCAAAAGCAGCACACCCAGTCACATCTAATTCTGTTCTTTGACTCGTACTGTGATGTAGTCTTGAAACAGACAGACTGGATTTCTTACAGATGAAGTAAAACGAAAAGATGGAGCTCAGGAGCATACATTACATGCTTTACCTGGTCTTTTAGGTCATGGAACAAAACCAACACTAATCTAAATTCCCCTTTAAAACATGGATAATATAAACATTAGGCACCAACTGTTTCACACTGTAAATTCACTCTGGTAGCTCCACACTACTTCTTGCACCAGACACAACCTCAGTCTTGAGTATTCACATGGGAACAAAAAAACGCTTTGTCCCTGCTCCAAACTAAATGATGAGACAACCATATCCTTGTTCCTTAGTTAGTTTCTTTCTGCATACATTGACTAAACAAAACTGTGATGTCTTAATCAAAAAGATGCACTGGGTTAAAAAAGGAAAATTAAAAGGCTTAGCAGAAACGTAAGAAATAACAACAGTCTGTTGGAATCTATCACACTCTATGACATATACCAATAATTTCTGACAAATCTCAGATTGTCATCTACAGGCAGCGAATATTTAGAGTTAGAACGTCACTTAAAAAGAGCCACTCAAAGTTCAGATATTAAATCAGCCTGCTGTGAGAGTAGGACCATGATCACCATGCACACAGAACTTCTCTATAACCTTTGGTAAGCATATTTGATTATTCTTACTTTATATGATTCTTTTTCCTTGTTTAAGCTTACTTTAAAAATATCACTTAAGATTTTAACAGTTATTTTGCAGTTTTTTCTCCTAATATGCCTGTGTTTTGATTGTTACCAATTTCATGATCACATAAGCAGGGATTCAAATGCTCAAATGTTTTACTATATCTTAGAAAGAACTTTGAAACAGAGATCCTTCACTGTTTCTGAAAACAGCAGCCAGCCTAGATCATCTCCTGATTTTTACAACAGCATCTTCAGTCCCTGAGGAAGAATCAGTTCCCTTCAGAATGGATTATATTAGTACCAGAAAGCTGGAAACCAAACAAAGAAAAATTACATAAAAGCAATTAAAACAAATAAGCAAGAACATTGAAGCAGAACCACATTTTTCTCATGAAAATACCTCTTTCAGTATATCTGCAATAAAGTTTTCAAAAATTCAGTGTATGGTATCACCAGTTGCACAAATTAGTCCTTATGAAAGGATGAAACTTGTCTTGAAGTCAAATACCATTTACAGGATATTATCAGACATTGCAAATGCTAATTGCATGTGGAAGACTGACTAACATCATCTAAGAAAAATATTATATTAATTCAGCACATTGCTGTAGTAATGTAGTATTAAATTTTCTACCAAAATTAGAAAAACTGCATCCATCACAGATAATTGCAATACACCTTTTCTTATGGGAAGAGACAGAAAGATAGTCTGTTGAGTCACTAAGATTGTAGCCCCACAGTTTTCTTGAATAATTAAAATTTAAAAGAAAAACATTTATTGAAATGAGTATGTTTAAGATCCGATAGTTAACATTTCTTGAAATGTATACAAACTAAGAAACACCAAACATGTATGTTCAGAATGACACTGTGCCACTGCCAGCTGTGAGCTCCATACATTCTATCCGTTCCATTACATCCATACCTCCATCCATGCTTCTCCCCTGCCTATCCCTCCTAAAGAACCTATAACCATCCAACAGGGCACTCCAGTTACAGAACTCATCCCACCAGGTTTCACTTATGCCAATGATGTCAAATCTCTGGGACTGGGCTAAAGCTTCCAGCTCCTCTTGTTTGTTGTTCATGGTGCATGCATTAGTGCAGAAACATTTCACGTGTTGTTTTTTGCAGCCATCACCTCACGAAGAAGATTGAGGGATCCCATTAGTGCTAATTTCCTCAAGTTTTGGCACACCATGCCATTGCTCATCTCTGGCAAGCCTGTTATGTTCCCAACAGAAGCAGACTTTAAGCATCCATACAGTTCATAATAACACTCCTGAACAATGTGAACTTCCTCTTTCGTATAAATGGGATGTTCAACTCCAAGAACATGTTGCCAGCAGATTCTACAAGATGGAAGAAGTTAATTAGATATTGTCAACACACAAAGTCCATGTGAATTGTCTGCTGTGTGCCCAGGATATTTTCCAGATTCCTAAAACTTGAAGTGGAAACAGCAAACATTATTTGTGAACTCATTATTTATGTTTAGAAAGCTTTTATTTCCTAATTTGGAATTTAACCATCACTTATCAGCCAATAGAGAACCCTGTTAAAAAGTCTTTCAGTAAGAAACATATGTAGTTAGGACTATGTTCTATGTTATTCCACCATTGTAGTTAAATCCTGATCATACACTTCTGGTAAGGATGAAACAGCTGAAGTTGAAAAGTGTAAGGTACCCTTTCTGGACAGTATTGTATGATAATGTGGTTAAGACCTTCTCACCTTCACATATTCATAAAATATATTCATATTGTTCCAAGCAGATCATGTCTTATTAAATTGTACCTGAAAGAAGCAGCATGCACGGAAATTAATTTTCAACTAGGGTGACAGAAGCGTTCTTTCACGTACTGTTTGATAAGATATCATGCACTCACCACAGTATTGTCACTCTCTTAGGTCTGATGTATTAATCAATTCTTAAGGCTAGATTAATTCAAATGACTGTAACATGGTCCCTCTGGTGTGTGCTGATACTCCCCCGTGAATGAGAGGGCTCTGTTTGTTTCACAGGAAGTTAATGTAAAGATTATTTTCATAATTATTACTTTGTTTTATTCGTGTATGAGCATCTCTCCACTGACTCCTGCTCCTTTATCACATTGAGCGTAAAAGTGCTCCATTTTACTTTCAGTGATTCTCATAGCTGTCTTAACAATTTCCTCTCATTCAGCTTGGAAAGGCTGACTTGTTTCTAACTGACTCAAGATTTCAACCACTCTCAAACACTTCACAGATTTTCCAAGAAATTTTGTGATTTCTTATGTTGATTCCCAAACAGAGGTGCAGGGTATAAATATATGCAAACATTTATCTCCTTCCCTTCTCTCAAATCCTTTCTTAAAAGCATGACATATTTAATAAATTTGACAACTGTGCATCTTCTGTTAATCATGTAATTAATATTCTTAAATAATTTCCCTTGTTCTTGCCAGTCTGTTCACATAAAATCTTGTGTTCAAACCATACACTCATTCAGGCAAGAATTGTCATATTTTCCTGTGTTGGTATATTCCTGAACTCATACAAGGATTAGTAAATGCCGAGGAATTGACAAATTATAGTCTTATTATTACAGTTAGGCTGTAAGAGGGGATGTTGTGAGATGATGTAAGACAAGGAAAATTCCTTAGTATTCTTTGTCTTTCTAAGAAAGTTATAAATATCCTGGCATTTTAGAGGTCAACTCTATCAGCAGCAGTGACATTAAAAAGTCCTAAACAATAGATATATAATATATATATGTATTTATATATAATATATAAATATAAAAAGTCCCTTGTACCAGCTAAAATTCAAACTCAGTAGAAATAACCATTGCAAGGAATTTAAAGTCAATGCCATCTGAGTCAGGCCTTACCTCATAAAATAATAGAAAGATAATAAGGTCTAAAATACTTAGAAAGAATGAAGCATTTATAGTAATCAAGCAATCATTCTGTAATGATGGAATTTTTCTTGCAAAACCAGATTCTGCAGACTACAAGTACTTGAAAGGAAGAACAGGAGCAGACATCATCATTTAGGAAGCATTGTGGATTGCTAAAATTATTCAAATTATATTTTTAGTTGTATTTCAGGTGCATATACATACATGTATGTTACTTTGGATTATAGAATATTTCAAGGCTTTCTGGTGTTAATACACATTGTACAACTACAAGGATCTGAATTAATCTAGAAAACATGTTTTCAGTCAACTGAGGAAGGATGCCAAAGATATTTGTCTCATCCAGACCATTTTTCCCCTCCCATTCTTTCCACCTGGCTCTACATCCTTTCAGACTTTGCATGCTTGCTTGTCTGTATTGCATCAACCAGTTACAAAGATTTGGTGTGTTTTATTTTGTTACAATTTCATACTAAGCTTGTTCAGATGTTGAATAGTTTATCTCTATGCTAAAGGTTAAGTTTCTATTATTTATTTTTGTCTGGATATTTTTTAATTTTTTTCTCTGATTGAAAAGTAAAAGCAAACAAACATGGAAACAATACTAGAAATTATTTTTACAGAATGATATATTTTGTAGAAGTAATATCCCTTGTTTTTGCAAGGCATTACAAAGGTAAGCAATGACAGTTGCTCAGAGATTCCTTTCAATATTAAATTTCTAGTCTTATTTTGCCAAAGTACAGACATGCTTACAGATTCATTTGATTTGACAAAGCATGGAGTTTTTGATTCAGCAACTAATCAAATTCAGAAGCAACTTAGAAAGTGAATGACTGAAGCCTCTAAAATCCTTACAGGACTAGCTGTAAACCGCTCATGGCTAAGTACAACACATTTCAGTTTAAACCTCTGTTTAAAGTCCTTACATTTAATTCTGTGTTTAGGTGTTTGCCACTTACTGGTATGCTTCATCACTCCTTAAATATTTTTCTGAAGCTGGGTCCAAATGAACCCCATGCTGTGGAAAACCCCTTGAGTAGTGGAGAGTACAGACCTGCAAGCGCACACCTGAAACACCATCTGAAAAACAGTACCTTATTGCAGCAAACTTCTTTTTTTGATTTATTTTCATGGAGACAGAATTAAGACAGTTTCATGTGGGATTTCTTGAAGATTTATTTCAAGGCGAGCTAGCTGATGGTATACCATTCTCCACTTATTGACATTGCAATACCAAAAGTAGAAAAAAATAAAGTTGCTAGGTGACAGCAGAATATTTATACTAGAACTCTGCAAAAGCTGGGAACACTGCACAAAATTTTCCACTCCCTCTTTTGCTTGTAACTGGAGTTTGCAGAAAGACATAGACTGATAATGTAGAAAGTTCTATGGGATGTACATTTTTTAATGAAGTTTTGTTTAGGGGAATAAAATGGAAAATTGTTTACATTTCTAGAAGAGGAGGCAGGGATACTGAAAAGCTGGGTAGGTGTGTTACCAGCAGTAACACGGAGTCAGTGAAAAGTAGCCTGGTGCAAGGGGCAAGGGATCAGCCTAGATTTTTTTTTTTTGCTTAAGAATCCATTTGATGGAGAGAGAGTAAGATGAATTCTTTGGCATTTTCTAACTGAAAAACTCGTGATGTCAGAGAATTGAATGGTTTCTCCTGAGATAAGTTGTCCTGGAACTTAAAAGGACTCCTTTGGAAAACTAATTATCATTACCACGCTGCCTGAAGAAAACAAGCATTTATACTGAGTAGTTCAAATAATAAAGAACACTTCTAAACATTTTTCTTGAAAAATAATGAGTATGGTTAGTTTGGGGTCAGTTTACCTTTTTTTTTTTCTTAAAAGACAGAAAGTTTATTACCAATGGGTTTGGTTCATAACTTTGATGTTAATTTGTAAGATAGTTTAGGATATCGCCTAAAGAAAAGATCAGTAGCCCCAATATTAAGCAATTGCTGTGATTAATTACAGAAAATCACATTACTAATCTTATCAAAGTTAGAGGAAGGTTCATTTAGCTTTTTCTTCAGTCTGAGAGGGAGTTTAATGTTTTCCCAAAGGAAAAAGGATAAAGTATGGAATGATAGGAAAATGTCTGAAGCATACCTTATGTAACACTAGTCCTTTGCCTCTATGGAAATTTCTGTGACTCTATTTGCCTGCAAATGTAACAGTTATCAAACTCAAAAGAAGCAGAATGGAAGTAATTACATATTCCATTTAAGCAGGCATACAGAGGGCTAGATAGGAGCAATTTACAGAAAAGAACACTGTTTGCCTTTTTTATTGCTTGCAAAATGCCAGGAGAGTTTCAAAGTAATAACATTTATTAAAAAAAAAAAAAAAAAAGGAAAGAAAAAGGAAAGAACAGGAAATAAGAGTTTTGCATCTTCGCCTTTTTATTTTTATACATAGTCCTTCTGCCTGCTTTAGCACTGCAAAAACTGTATTTATTTATTTGTTTACAAGAGCTGGGGTGCTTTTTCTGCTTTTGAAAGTTTTATCAGGAAGGTTTTTAGTTTTCTTTCTTTAAAATTGCTTTGATTTTTCACATCCAAAGAAGATGTGCTTTGTCCTGTGTGCATTTGAGGTTATTTTTCATAGAAATTTTTTAAATACTTAAATATTTTTTCCATGGTTCAGGGTTCTCTTTGTTATTCTTTGATCAAAAGTTCATTTCTCTTTCAAATTCTCACTGTTGTTATGAAGTGACGTAAACCAGCTTTTGACATTTGGACAGATCGAAGAGGTAAAATAGACCTAAATATTTCCAATCAAGCCATCTTTGTTTTCAAGAAAAAAACTTCAATTCCACATTTTGAGAGTTCCAGTACATTCATTATTGTGTTTTGCAAGCTGTGTGTTTTGGAGGAGCTGGAGTTTCAATAGATTGCAAAATCCATTTCTTATGAGGTTGACAGCAAATCTTGAACTTTCTTACCCGAAAAAGATAAAACTTTCTGAGATTTACCTTACTTTTAAAACAAGAGTAGCTTATGTTTACTGAAAACAGAGGCTACATAAAGTAATGTGATGTGTTCTGTCACGGAAACAGCAGAAGTAATTCGTGTTTCACTCAGGACCATAAAACAGCATTCAAGTAGCAATCAGATATTTGGCTTGGATTTCTAAAACTCTTTCAAGCATTTCTCATCTCTAATATCTAGATTGGCTGAATATCTAAATCCGGTGAGCTTAATACTGCCTTATAATGTCCTTCCCACTCCACCATGCAAGGAGAGATGCAGGGTTGCAGCTACTTGGCTCTTCACCTGAGACACCTCCCACCTCTCTAGTCTAGAATTCTTGTCCTTACGTTGCCTCCTTTCTATTCCCAGTCCTTTACCCCTGGTGTGTACACATGCACAAGCACAGAGGCACTGAAGACTCCTATTTCCCCAAAACCAAGCTATGATCTGCACAGATCATTTTACCTTGTGGCAACAAGCAGCTGCAGCAGACAAGGCTCAGAGCCAGGACCTCACGTCCTTTGATCTCCCAGGCTTTCCGCCGTCTCCTCTACGAGACACAGCTTGTTGGTGGGGCTTGCAATCTGCCTGCCAGCTGCACCTGGCCCATTATGGTGGTGCTGTAGATAGGGAAGGGGCCTCACTGCCAGCCAGAGCCTCCCAGTTGAGGAGTCTGGATGAGCTTGTTCCATGGGGCTGCTGCTTTGAACTCCCATCACTTTGCTGCCTCCCACATCTGGAGCCTGAGGTGAAGGAAGATGAAAGCCTGCTGGGGAGTGCTGAGGCTTGTGAGGCATGCTGGGAATGCTCCCAGCCTGTGAGCAGGGCTCCCAACTTGGCCATTCCCCAGCGTGGGCTGTTACAGCTCGTGGTTAGAGGAGCTACACTGCACACTACCAGCGGTGCGTCTGATGTATGCTGGAGTGTTTATACATAAACCAGGGGTTGTTAACAGGTGCTTGCATTTATAATTACAAACAGTGGCTCTTATAATATTCAAAGATCATGCCTGCATCGATCTGAATAGTTTTCAGAGATATTGATCCTGATGAAACACTGTAAGAGTTGGAAGTATTTAACATTTACAAAGCTCGCTTGATAACTTACACACTGTATGCTCCCATTGACTTCCACAAGCTTTGAATCAAGCCTTTAAAACATCAAAAGGAAGAAAAAAGGAGAACAATTTCCAACAAATACTGGTTTCCAATTTTGCTAGGCTTTGTACTAAATCTGTTAGGAGAAAGGGCAAGTCAATGTGAAATGCACCACCTGACCTGTTACACAGAAGATGAGTGCTGTCTCCAGCTCAGGGAAGCCTTGTTAGCATGAGCATTGTTCCGTTCAGCAAAACTTAAGCATTTGTTGGATTAGCTTTTCAAAATAAGGATGATTTTCTGAAAGGAAAAGCTCAGGTGCACATTGTACATTAATGACAAAGTATAAATTATAAAGTATATTTTTTTTCTGACCTGTAAATTTTATTGCCTTTATAGTTTGTGACATCATAACATTCTCAGAATGTTAGTATTAGAGGAGGAAGAGAAAACTGCCTTTGCATACGTATAATCATGTAAATCTTAGTCTCTCTGGTCTTTTTAGAATAGCAAACAATGACACATAATTAATTGTAATTTTGTTAGAAGTGACATTATCACCATACTCATAAATACCCACAAGGCAGAGACTGTCCCAGGGGAGATAACTTTCTGGTTATGGTGTGATGAAATGTTCTCATCATGGGCAGTATTTATTGCCTATGTCTCTTGAGAGATGATTAAAACAGGAGAAGAGCAAATAAGCAGATACAAAGCATCTCCGCTATGCTCATTTCACAGACTTGCTTCCATTTGTTTAAAACAAAGAGTATTAATATGGGATCTGAAAATAATTATTTTTCCTACTCCTTCTTTCTTGCTGAGTTTTTATTGTTGTCTTGGAGAAAAATGACTAGAGAAATAATCAAAAGCTTAATATCTTTTAAAAACTCCTAGACTGAGCTACAATCCCTGTGAAAATAAACTGTGTACAATCTCATCACTTACCACTTAGTTTCCTCTAGCTAGCTTTCATGCCCTTTTGTGAGCACTAACAGAAAGGCATTTCATTACCTTCCCTTTTCCTACAAGCTAATCCAGTAGAAATTAGAATGAATTAATTACATAGAAATGATACGTTATTTACTATGCTTGTTAAATAAAGAATAAGAACCCTGATGAGGTTATATTTATTTTTTTAGACATCCAAAAGCACTTTTATGATTGATTGTTAGTCTTTCAGAAGGGCAGGTGACATTTCCTGCAACACTAGCTGCAGCTTGTAATCCTCTTTTGGCAAGCCAAAGAGAATTACAGTTTGAACAATTTTTACAGTTGCACAGTCAGCTGGGATGAAATGTTGCAGATAGGTTCACTTCAGCCAAATTGGCGAAAAACTCTCATTGCCAATTTTTCCTTTGCTTGTTGAAGTTGGTCTCTCAGTGATTTGATTCATACCACCTAAAAATAAATCTGGTAACTGCAAAGCAGAAAATTTATCTGTGTTGTCATGGTGTCAGTATTTCTATCTTTATGTTCAGAGAAAACTTAAGATCCTAAAATGTTTCAGTTTCTTGCTTCTTTATTAAAAGGCTTTGCTTTTTGCTTTTTTTTTTTAATGTAGACATCTTTTTGTATTAATGATGTAGTAATTTTTCAATATCTCTTTTTATTATATTGTTTAAAACTTCCATGAGTTGCATCAACTGCCTTCCTCAGCAAATATGATGCCAAGTTGTATAGAAGGGTCAAAACACCACTAACCATGAATATCTGACAGTGCCTTCAAGATTCGTTAAGATTCAGTTCCAGCATATATTAAATGGACCCCCAAATCAAATAAATAATAAGCTGTACTATTCCTTATATTATTACAGTATTTTATAAACTGTAGTATTTAGCCACATGATGCTGAAAATTTGAATTTTGCCTTTAATTTACTGAAGTTGAAATTTCTTATTTTTCTGTACCATCTCATAGTTGTTTTGATTCAGTGTCCCTAAACATGAAAGATGTGTGGAACAAAATTCAATTAAGAAAAGTCAAACTCATAATGCGCGTAGATTACTATGGATCACTACAGTATCATCGTCTAATGACCTCTGTCTGTGACTGGGAGGTGGCAAATCTCTAAACACAACTGGACTCAAAATAAGTCAGAAAAGTGATAAAGATTTTTTGACTTATGAGAGAGGACTTCTGCTTATGAAAACACAAAATAGTCATAAATGAAAAAGCCATGAAAATCATGATCCTTATTATTAGAATTATTAGAAATGTACCTCGATTATGAAATTCAATTTTTATTTAAGCTTGGGTTTAAGCTCAAATTTCTAACTTAACATGGAAGCTTCAAGGGTCTCAGATTTTAGGTTTTGATAGTCTTTTAATTTTTAATTGTTTTTTTGATTAATAAGTTTTCCATGTTTCCTTACAATATAAACTAAAATATAATGAATTTTATTGTATTATATTCTGAAGCTGATACTTTGATGTGATTATACCCCAAATATTTTAATTGTCAGTAGATATTTTCAGTAACCTCTTCTACTTCATTTTACAACTAACCAATAAGCAGTCAATTTACCCATATTCTGTATCTCCCATCAGCCAGATAACAGCGGCACAAATAAACTTTACCTCCATGTGAGGCATATTCTCTTTGCTATTCTTGAATTGTTCGTGGTTGTTTCCTGGAAAGTGTTCATAGGATTTAGGTTTGATTTGTGATGAACAAGACAGTTTCTGAAATCCCAGAACTTCCTACAAACTCAGAACATTGACTGTCCCATGATACCTTAAAGAGCCTTTCATCAACACAAACTCAAGAGTTAAAGGACAACGCCAGATCTTCTGGGTCTTCATTCAGCTTTTAATCAAAATATGTTTCCAAAAGAAGAATATAAGAATCATCAGGCAGAATAAAAATTATCAAGTAAGTTTTTGTGAAAGAGAAAGTAAAGCAGTCATATCACAGAATAAAACTGAATAATTAAAACTGCGAGATTGACTGCATGTTGCATTAAAATTTTTTTTTCTTAATTTTTTTTTCCAAAATACTAATTTTTTTTAATGATTCTATCTAATCTTCATACATTTTGAGGACAAGCCTTTCACATTGGAAATTTATGCATTTTCAAACACAAGAGGACTTGGTATATGAGGGAAGTTTGCACATAGGCTGGTCTCTGCAACCCAGACTTGATGGAAACCAAGCAATGGGGAGGTTGCAAGAGATGACTCCTCACACAACAGAGAAAAGAGTCATCATCAAAAGGATATAGTTACAGTCATATGAAGGTGGAAGTTCTTCCATCTTGTGCTGTGACCACGTCAAACTAGGCAGGACGATATCGCAGAATTATAGAATGGGTCAGGTTGCAAGGCACCAGAGTGGGTCTTCTGATCAAACCTCCTTGTTCAAGAAGGGTTATCCTAGGGCACATGGCAGAGAATTGTGTCCAGATGATTCTTGAATATCTTCAGTGGGGGAGACTCCACAACCTATCTGGGCAATGTGTTACAGACTGTGCTCGATCACCCGCACAGTAAAGAAGTTCGTCCTCATATTCAGGCGGAACTTCCAGTGCATCAGGTTGCCTCTTGTCCTATTGCTTGGCATCACTAGAGAAAAGCCTGGTTTCATCCTCTTGACGTCCAGATACTTCTAGGCATTCGTGAGGTTCCTCCTCAGTCATCACTTCTCGAGGCTGAACTGGCCCAGCTCCCTCAGCCTGTCCTTGTAAGAGAGATGCTCCAATCCCTTTGTTATTTTTGTTGCCCTCTGCTGGATCTCCAGGAGCTCCATGTCTCTCTTGTATTAACGAGACCAGAAGTGGACACAGCTCTCCAGATGTGCCCTCACTTTGTCTGAGTGCAAGGGCAGGATCACCTCCCTCGATCTGCTGGCAATGCCCTTCCTAATTCATCCTAGGATACTGTTGGCCTTCTTGACCCCAAGGGTACACTTCTGGCTCATGGATGGGTTGTTGTCCAATAGGACCCCCAGGTCCTCCTTCACAGAGCTGCTTCCCAGCAGGTTGGCCCCCAGCCTGTGCTGCTGCATGGGGTTATTCTTCCCAAGGTGCAGGACCTTGCATTTGCCTTTGTTGAATTTCAGATGGTTCTTCTCTGCCAATCCATCAAGATCCTTCTGAAGGGCTACACAACACTCTGGGGTATCAGCCCTCTTTGCAGATTTGTGTTCAGCAAACTTGCTGAGGAGGCATCTGTCCCTTCATCCAGATCATTGATGAACAAGTGAAACAACACTGGGCCCAGTGTTGTTGGGGAACACCACTAGTGACAGGCCTCCAACTAGACCTTGTACTGCTGATTATGATCCTCTGGGGTCTGCCATTAGGTTAGTTCTTAATCCTCCTTACTGTCCGCTCATCTAGTCTACACATTCTGACTTTGTTTATTAGGTTATTGCGAGAGGTAGTGTTGACCTCATCACTCTCTATAACTACCTGAAGGGAAGTTATAGCCAGGTGGGGATTGGTCTCTTCTCCCAGGCAGTTAGCAATAGGACAAGGGGGCACAGGCTTAAGCGCTGCCAGGAGAAATTTAGGCTGGATATTAGAAAGAAATTCTTTACAGAGAGAGTGGTCAGGCATTGGAATGGCCTGCCCAGGGAGGTGGTGGATTCACCGTNTGGCCTGCCCAGGGAGGTGGTGGATTCACCGTCCCTGGAGGTTTTTAAACTGAGATTGGACATGGCACTTAGTGCCATGATCTAGTAAATGGACTCGAGTTGGACCAAGGGTTGGACTTGATGATCTCTGAGGTCTTTTCCAACCCAATCGATTCTATGATTCTATGATTCTATGAAAGCCTTGCTGAAGTTGAGGTAGACGATACACACTGCTCTCCACTGATCCATCCAGATAGTTGTTTCATCATAGAAGGCAATCAGTTTGGTCAAGAATGGTTTACCTTTAGTGAATCCATGCTGACTACTCCTGATCACCTTCTTGTCATCTATGTGGACAGAGATGGCCTCCAGAATGAGCTGCTACATCATGTTTCCAGGGACTGAGATGAGAATGAGTGACCAGTAGTTCCCTGGGTCCTCCTTCTTGTCCTTTTTGAAGACCAGGGTGCTTTTTTCCAATACTCAGGCACCTCTCCTGATTGTCACAACCTTTCAAAGAGAATTGTGAACAGCTTTGCTATGATGTCTGCCAGCTCTCTCAGCACTCCTGGATGCATCCGGTCAGGACCCCTTCGACTTGTGGATGTCAAGTCTGCCTAGGAGTTCTCTAATCCAATCCTCCTCGATCAAGGGAAAGTCTTCCTTCCAACATTCCTTTAGCTTGTTCTCTTGGGTCAGAGTTTACTGAGGACTAGTCTTGTCAGTGAACACCAAAGTAGTAAGAAGCTCTGAACAAATCCTGAAGGAACCTTTTCAAACAAGGTTGCTCCTTTTCTGTCTTCCCTTCTTTCAAATTCCAATCACTCAGATTTATGTTCCTAACAGCTGCTTTGCTCTAGAGTGGATGTCAGATACTGTTATTTTGGAGTTACAAGACATCAACACAATGCATTAAAACTTTTATTCCTTGTTGTAGTATTACAAAATTGCCACACAAACAGAAGGTTTATACCTTTCATAGCTCCTCTCCTTTAAATACTGTTTTTAATTTCATTTTCAAATATTTTTAAGGTTTTGGGGTGCTTTTTTTTCCCTTTTAAACTGGTCTTGAGTTAACTTTATAAAGAAGATGCCTCAGAATCATTTTAGTGTCTTACAATTTCATTTTGAAGTATATTACATATGTACTAAAAATACAATACTTGATTGTGAGAACTTTTGTGCCAAGTTCCAGTCTTGGAGTGAATTTTATAGCTAGATTATAAACCCCAGAGAAGAGAAGTTTATGATGGAAATGCTTCTAACTCTGCCCACTGAACTGCCATCAGAATGATTTTCTATACAGTGTACAAACTACTCCAAAGTTTTCTATTTTTCCTCTGTAAAAACAAAAAAGATCCATTTCAGAAGGTGAAACTTTTGAATAAAGACAAAATTGTTCTTTTATTATCCTATCATGAAACTATCTTTAATTTATTCAAATATTAATTTCCTCCTAAGAATCATGTTGCCCTTCTGAGCTTTTCTATTGAAACTGGCTTCAGGAAAAGCAAAGGCTTTACATAATGGGACAGAGTAACAAAAATAATCAAATGTATCAACGCATTTCCTAAGACTTAAACATACTGTGTGATCTCGAAGATATATCAGTGTTCCTTTCACAACTAGTCTGACAAAACCATCTTGCAGAATTTTTATTTTCTTTTTTTTTATTTGACTGAGCACAGAGACAAGGAGCTCTGTATCAGAATTCATTATGTATTTTGCCCTTTTTCTTAGGGAAAGAATCATTCATATAGTTAGGGAATCTATGATAGTAAAAGTAATGACACTTCACTAATGATAAGCTTAGTTCATTTCAAAAACTTTCATCGAATTTCTGTTGGTTTAGGTTTTTAAGTTTTCTTTAGTATATAAAATATTTATTAAGGGCACACAGAAGTTTAATATGCAAGGTCTGTATATTTCTTCTAATCTAAAAATCTATTTAATGCCTAAATTTCATAGCCAGCTCCTGACTACAGGTTTTATCAATTTTAATCTTCTGGAGAATTTATGTGCTACATAAACCAGCATTAGAGATAATAAATCAAAATAGAACACCTTGGAATGTAATTTTCCAAATGACTTATTAAAATCTGCTTTATGAAATATATAGGACATACAATTTCTGTAGAACCAGATTGAAATTGTAATAAGTAATTCTAGTCTTTCCTGTTTATCCACAGATTAATCTTTACATTTTTACATATGATGGCTACAAATATTTTCAGTTTTATAGAGCAGATGCACATTAGACTAGTCCCTTTGATCAGTGTGAGAGTCTAGGAAAGATTTTCGTCATCAGTCATACAACTACTAGTATAATAATCTTGCATGTATATATATCTTGCTTATAAATACTAACTAGCACAAACTATTAGAGTATTAATGTACTATTTGATAAAAAAAGTTTTTACGTTACATGAAAAAAAGGTTTCTATACACATCTTTAATCACCCAACATATTTAGCAGTTTGCAAATTAGACTCCTGAAATTTGTTCAAGCTGAATGAATGTACTGTAATCCATCATAAAATGTGTAAGCAGTGATGAAAATATGTCACATTTTCAGAAGAGCTTACCATTAATGTACTGATACAGTTTAAAGCAATATATATTGTATCAATGAGACTAGTAAGTTTTTAACATTTATTTGATAGAAGCATAGATATATAGGCTGGTGCTACAGTCTTCCTTGCATTTCTTGGTTTACTAATAGGTATGAAAGTCATTTCACTATGCTACATACATACATCCTATTATATGAAGATAATGTAAATAATAACATACAATAGAGAGATGCAGTATGCTAATCATCTAAATGTTTGGTGATTATATAGCCTGGCCTTTTACGCTGTTTTCTCTGATGTAAAATTGAACTTATTTACCAATTGACATAGGTTCTCTTAATTTCATTTCAACTTGATTTCAGAATTAGACCTGCAGTTTTTTGCACATTCTGCATTTCTATTTCTCACTGAACATATTTAAAACTAGAATATTCTAAAACATTACTGTACTGAGCATTTTTGAAGACAATGTTTTGACTAATCAATGTACACTAAACATGGAAAAAGTTACCTGATTGTTCAACTAGAAGCACCTACTGATATGGGTTTCCTTCCAGTTGTCTTTTTTACACATTTTAATTCTATCAAAGTCAGTAGAGATGGGATGACTCACTTTTTTTTAGCTGAAGGATTAAGAGTGTTGTTTTAAATCCTTGTTTGGAACTAAAGCTGGAAACCAACACAGTGCAAGTTGTCTTCTATTACAAATGTTTTCTTCAGATTTCATGTTAGGCTAAAGCCAATGCCTTTTTTCCTGCAAAAACACTACTCTATGTAACTCAAAATGTCTCATAAGCTTAGTAAGATCTTCATCGTTATTGCTTAAACATCTATGCAAACTTTCTTGCAGTTGAATTCTCATTTCTGGAAGCTGCCCTTTTTACATTTTCTGTTAACAGCATAAGGTTAAACTTGGAGCTAGTTGCTAGTAATCACACAGTCCTTTTTCTTTAAGAACAGAGAAAATGTCAATTTGCCAGGAACTAGAGAGCTCTGTTAATATTTCTTCAAGTATTTTTTCCATGACTGTGGGCAAATTTGTTTCCCAATTCCTTATGGAGTCATTCTTTACAAACTGCAAATCAGCACGGTTATTTGTACTGCTTATCTTAGTTTGCATAGGCATCTGTGTGTGGTCAGGTGCAGAGAGTCATATTCCCTTACTGTGAGCTAGCCTCCTGTCTGAAGCTTTAAAAGCCTGTAGCTGAACTGCTGTTGTGGGAGGACATATTTGAGCAAGACCAGCCCTGCATGTATTGGATTTTGGAACCTACTCTGGTTTGTGCTCTACAAAAGGAGAACTAGGGCAAATGTGGTCTCATCTTGCATCAGAAATATCTTTCAGGTCACAGAAGATGGACTGGTTCTGTTCTTTTGTCTTAAAGACAACATAAATGCAGTTTCAATAGCCAAATTTACTAGGTAGCCTGTTGATTACTTTGGCTGACAATTTATTTTGAAGAAGAAAGTAACTTCCAAGATTTAAGTTTATCCATCATGTAAGTTTGATCATCTTTTTAAAGAAAAAAACCTAATTTGCATAAATTTATTCACTGTGTCAATAGTCATAGCTGAATTCAGAATTAAATGTGCTCACAAAATTGTACAGCTTTTTTTTATTTTACTCTTGGTTTTAAAAAATGGTAATTTTTTATTTTTTTTTTTTAGTTGAGCTCCAAATTAAGAGAAAAGTAACAAACAAATTAACTGGATTCAACTTGGATATGTGAGAAGCCTGTTTATGAGGGCCTGGTGCTCCTGTGACTCCTTACTATCCAGTGTACCAGAAGGAAAAGACTATGCTTGGCCCTTGAAATTATTTTCAATTAACTTTATGTAGAGTTTTACAGAACAGTCATGTGATTAATAAAGTTTCATTTTATGTATTTTTTTATTTTTCATCTGACAAGAAATTTATCTTGATTGGTAACACCACTTCCAATTCCTCAATGAAGATCTCTCAGAAGAACTCTAAAACAGATCTAGTGACACACCATATCTTGTATGAAACTAAAGCTCAATTTTGTTTAATAATACCAGCTTGTCTTTTAGACTTCCAACAGAGACTGAGGATGAGTGCATTTTCTTGTCCTCTTTGCAGTCTTCATCTAACATGCAAGTCTTAATACTGATTCGACCAGTGTTCATTGTGCAGAAATCAACCATTTGTGAGCACTTTTGTAGAACTCATCCCTACAATCAAGCCTGATACATTTTGGAAGAGAGTGCAGAATTGCCTTAAAACCCTCATTTGCACTGCCATCATCACAGTTCTACACCATGAAAGTCTTCTATAATGCATAGCGTTCAAATAGCTTGAGGGTTCTTCTAAACTGCTTTGGCTTATGGTAAGATAAGGCAAAAGTTCTGGAAATCTAGTCTTGCTGCCATGAACTTCTTTAGTGTACTTCTTTTTTAAAAACGATACCTGTTACTTGGGATATTTTAGCCTTCTTCTTGAATTTTGTCACTCAGAGTTTTGATGATCTGTCATCAAATATATAGTATGAGCACTCAAAACTTGAAAATTAGTTTTTCAGGTATAAACACCAATGATTAGAGTACTTGTCTTTTAGTTTACTTCTTTTATTTTAAATCTCCCCTTCAGTACAGCATTTGCCACTCTTAGTTAAACTTCTTATTCACTCAATTACTATAATAATATCAAAGTAATTCAAATATCAGTGTAGCTTTTATATTATGTTTCCAGGATATGCAAGTGTAGCCTTTCAGGAAACACTGCTGAGTGACATCAACCCTAAATTTCCTAGTCTATACCTTTCATTAGTACTACAGAGTTATTGGGATTTTCCCTTTACAGGGGTTTGGGGGTTGAATTCTCTTGGTTCTGATTTTTCAGGCCCTATAAAGTGGCTTCACAGTTTTTTACATGATGTTTCTCTGTTGACAGAAATGAGCAATGTTTTTCCCAATGGGGATTTATCACATGTAAACTAGATATGCTGGTTGCATATCTAACAGACTGAAAAAAATCAGGTTTCTTCTTAAAACTGGCCACATATGATCAAAATGGTGCTTCTGAGTTGCATTTGATTTCTGAGTAGCTGTCAATTTGGCCATACGTATGCCTCTCTCTCTTACTCTTTTGTATAAATATCATTTATACTTGCGCTGATGAGAAACAAAAGAAAGTCTGCTCCTCAGAGGGATATCTCTGCATGCAGGCACATTGCACATGAACATTTTTTACCTTTGAAACAGTCTTATCCTTCTGTGTACTAAGATACAGGCATTTGATAAATATAAATGTTGTACATCAGAAGTAATGCAAAGCCTATAAGGAAGTTGTCAAAATTAACAATTCCATATTGCCAGCATTGCTGTCACAGCTTCTGATGTGAGTGAATGTGAAACATGAAAGATTCTTAGGCAGGGAAGAGTTGCAATCACTTTTTACTTAGAATGCAAAATACTCCAGCCATGATTATAATCCAGACTGATCTCAGTATTCCGCAGAGGGAAAAAACCTCCAACAAACAAGAATAAAACAGAAGTAACTGCACAGCTGTAGGTCAGGTAGCAAAGGTCACCTTTACAAAAGAGGAAAAAAAACCATAATATTTGTGACATAAATATTTCACATTTGCAACTTCCATGAAGTCAAGCTAGCAGCAAGAAACACTAGAAATTCTAAAATGTAATGGTAAAAAGCAATATTTTGAGATTCATAATCCACACCATTACTCTTATAAATTCCACCCAAGAAGTAAGAGGCTGGAATTTTGTTTGCTTCTTTACTTAAAATTACTAAGGTGAAGAGCATGCTCTAAAATTCTCAAGTTTGTAGCCATCAAGAGAAAATATTGTGTGGTTCAACATAACAAGTAGACAAATGGAACAGACTTACATTAAATCTGCCTTAATTCATTGACAAAGGAGTACATTAGAAGTCATCATTCTTACTATGAAAATTTCTATAAATAAAAGGTTGATCACCAAACTCCACTAAGAGAAACAGGGACAGAGTACTTGATTTTAAGCCTAACTTCTTATCCCACTTGACAAGCATGGCTAGAAGAGCAAAGAATGAGAGAAGTTTACATTTAAATATAGAACTTAATGCTGTTCTTCCATTTGATCCAGATATTAGAATAAGTATAGACTGTGATTATATAACCTGTTGACATGTATGTACTATGCACACTATGTACTTCATTTGATTTATGATTCACAAGAACACAAAAGTTAATATATCATTTTCTCAACCTTTAAAAAAATGCTGGAATAAAAGGCAATATTATCAGACTGTGACATAGGAAATTTGCCTCTTCTAATTGCCTGCTGCTTGAATTTCAACATTCTGAAACTAGCCACATGTGCAAAGCAAACCAGGGAAAATGTTAGAGTGTTCGAGTACTATGTTCAGCACATCAGAACGCCAGTAAAATTTTCCACCAGCTCTTTTTGCTATTCATCATTATTTATTATGGGTATTTAAGTAAAAATTAGCCACTCCCTTAAAACAAAACAAACCAAAACAACAAAAAAACCAACAAAACCAAAAAAGAAACAAAACAAACATACAAAAAAACCAAACCAAAAAAAAAAAAACAAAAAAACAAGAGACCCCCAAAACAAAACAGAAAAAGAAACAA
Source organism: Cephalopterus ornatus (assembly GCA_013396775.1). Lineage (NCBI taxonomy): Eukaryota > Metazoa > Chordata > Aves > Passeriformes > Cotingidae > Cephalopterus > Cephalopterus ornatus. The sequence goes on from VZRE01005086.1 coordinate 149,126, forward strand.
AAAAACAAACTAACAAAACCAAAAATGCAAACCAACCAACCATTAAAAAAAAAAAAAACACCTCAAAAAACCCCGCAAAACAAAAAACCAAGACAAACCAAAACAAAAAAACCCAACCCAACAAAACACAAACAAATAAAAAACAAAAATGGAAAACACTAGATAGTTGTAGTTCTGGGGAACAAAATCACAGTTCAATTTATAGCGGCAGGATAGGTGACAGCATTGAAAACAATGATAGCAAAAATGATAGCAAATCTTTTGGCATTTCAGTCTGCAGACTATAAAGGAAACATCAGTTTAGTGTAAAGACTATACTCAAGTAAAGCACATATCTTAAACGGAAGACTTTTTACTAATGAGTTCAACAATTTACAACCAACTTCCTTTTCACTGAAATTGATGTATGTATTTGTTGGCTTTGTTGATCAGAGTCAGAAGAGCATGACTAACATTTTAAAGACTTTGGCTTCTGTGGTTCTTTGTCAATGCTGTTGAAAAAAATTATTTTTATATTAATTTCATATTGATTTTCATTTTTATTTTCAAAGCAGAAATGCTGTCTACTTACCAGTAGACTACTGGGCATTCTAACCACATGAACAACATTCACAACAGTTGAAGACTGACCCAACCCATGAAACGAACATGCACATACACCATTTGCAAATGCTGAACTTAAATATTTTATTGGGATTGTAGATTAGGTTTCATCAGTCTGATATGAACTACTGTTACATTAAGAACTCATAAGGATATTTATGAAAATGTCAACAGTCTCAGAAAGCTCACAGTTACATAAATTTAGCTAAAATACCCTAATCTATTTTGTTGTCAATATTCCAGTTGTTTAGGTACAGCAAACAATACTGCTACTGAGAAACACTGTTACATAGAAACTGTGAAACACTGCTATTGTGGTAACAGATACAAGCAAATTATTTTTTTTTTGTTAAAAGAGTAGAGACTCCCAAATAATGGATACAGTCAAACAAGATAAGCGAAGAAGCCCAAACAATTGAACTAATTGTGTGTCTGTAAACAGGAACACATATAATTTTGGAGGTTTTTTTCATGGAACATATAATTTTGGTACTTTTATTTTTATTTAACTATTTGTGAGTAAAATTTGGCCACTCTATGATTCTGCAAGGGAAAACGGTCATTTTTGCATTGTGTGGCAAGCTATAGCAAGCTAGCATGCGATGGTTTTGGCTGATATTTGATTGACTGTTTGAATATAAGAAAATGTGGAAATTAGGAAAATAAAAAAGGAATTTAAGGAGAAGAAATAGTTTCTGTATATCTTCAAAGATCAAAATAACCCAGTACTGCAGACAGATTTTATGAGATTGATTTTTTCTGAGAGTAAACAGGAATTTTATAGAAATATACAAGAATATGAATGTTGTTTATTATTTCTGGACACTAGACAATATCTTTTTTTTTAATAATTAAAAATCATTAAGTTACTATATTTAAAAGGTGAAAATTACTGAAATTATTCAGCCTTTCATAGTTTTGTTTTATTACAAAAAGCCAGAGAAATTAGTGCAAAATACTTATGATAGATTAACCTGAATATAAGATGACATTAATATTCTCTTAAACTTTCAATTATTTTTCTAAATATTTCTGAACACATAAGAACAATAGATTCACTCCAAGAAACACAAACTACCTGCTGTCTTGACAGTAATAAGAACAATTGCAATCTATTTGCAATGACCCGATAGTATGAACTAAGAGATGTGTTAGTTTGTTGAGTTGCTGCCAATACCTTTGTTCTCTATTTCTTTTAATGTGTAAAGCTTGAGGACATAAGTGTTTTTCTGGATCTTCCTCTTCTGGACATACAGATAGTTATGAGTGTACTCTAATTCGTCAAAGACTATTAACTAACAAAGAATTAATAAAATGTCAATATAATTTCTAAAGCCATAGATTTTTACATTACACAATAGTCGTCTTAATTAAAAAAAAAAAAATACAACCTTCTGTATTTACGTATTATAATTATATTTCTTGATGTAGAATTTGATATCCACATTGCATCTCACATGCCTGTACATTCGGCTGACATCAGGCTGTGTTAGTATAATACACATCTGCAACAAAACAGCACGATAGGTATAAAAAGAAAGGAAAGGAAGACATTACCAACTAAATCTCTTATATAACACAAGGTAAGCAGCAAAGCAAGAAAGTGCAGAACAGAGAATCTCAGTAATTAATAATGAGACCTAATATTTAAGCTTAGCATTTAAAAGCAGAAATACAAAATATAATTTTGGAGTTTTGCTGTTTATTTTATACTTTTTGATGTGCCTGTATTTTTTGAAGTATAAATCATTCAATAACTTTACAAAAACACATCTTGAACTTTTTTGAAAACTTCCATCTTTCCTACAGCACCCAACAGTAGCATGTACTAGTTATTTTAAAATCCATTTAACACAGTAATTGATCTTCCATTTTCAGAGGGGGAAAAAAAAGATATTGGAAATCCTACTTTTCAATTATTCTTGAGAGAGATGCAGTACAAGTAGGCAGATTTAGCCAATGAGGCACTTGGAATGCACTTGAAAGCAAGACAACCATTAACTCATATTAGCCTAAATGTCTACGTGGCAGAGATTCATGGAGATGAGAAAAATCTCTGTGAATTTGGGAAAATAAAAAAATATCCACTCATATCTTGAGTGGAATTTCTCAGCTGCACGACTGCAGTAATGCCACATAACTCTGTTCTGCAGTGGTAAATGAAAATAACTTCTCAGGCTGAAGATACAAGAAATTTTATTTTTTTTTTATATTCTTTATTTATTTTTTTGTTGTTTGTTATTAGTGTGTGGCCCTGGAAAGCCATTAAGGGCTAAGCTAGATGATTAGATAATCTATTTCCTAGCACTGTATTAAAAACCCGAGTTAAGTGCCTAGAACTGCAATGTGCTATATTTGACAGATGCCACACAGCCAGACAGACTTCTTAGATGGACATTATCATAATCATCCAGTAAGAAAATGCAAAAGATGCCAAAATTTCTTATCCTCAACCTCAAGACTGCAAACAAATTTTCAGACATTGTAAAGAATTGCAGGTCATGATCTTATCATATGAGTAGGTGTCTCCACCTACTTTAAGAAAAATTTCATCATATAGTCTTGACTTTTTTCCCTGCACAATTTTAAGAAAAAAATGCATTTTTAGAAACATATCTTAATCTTTTCTTTCAGGGTGGGAGTGCCCTTACAATTATGCAACAAGTCATTTAGTGCAGGCCTCTGCTTGGGATGTTAAGGCCTATGTTTAATTCCCTCTTCTGCTTCAGGACAGCTTACTCTATTTTTGTCTTTTTCTTGTGCACTGCTGTAATTGCTTCTAGCTATTTTGAGCTGTACTGGTCTCCCGACTCTTCCTTTTGAAGTTGTCCCACAATTCAAAACCCAACCAAACAACCAAGCAAACAGACAAGCAAGAACTTCTTCCAAGAGGGAAAGAAAGATGGAGAATAATATCAAAGTGCAGTGATGAGGGTTCCCATCTAGATGGAGGGGATGAAGATCTATTTGTACATTTTCACTCTACGAGGGACTAGACTGAAAGCTCCCCCTACTCCATTATTTCCAAGGCAAACTCTGGCTTTGGGTTCGAGCTAGGTACCAGTCTGTTTTTCCTTGATGTCCAGTTTAAGACTTCTGTAGCCTGCTCAGAAGTATGTTTAATATTTAGCACTCAGGTACATATGGAGTTTAGGTATCTTATGAGCTAAGTGCCTGGTGCTGTTTTAAAGTCTGAAATTTTAATCATTTGGGTCTCAAGCCTGCCTAAATACAGCCAAAGGACCTACCTCATTTTAGAGGAGCTAGATCTTCTACTGCAATCCTGAATCTTCCACGCCCCTCCAGTACAGGTCTGTGCTTGAAAGCCATGATAAAGATGATTACATCAAAATCTACATTCAGCAGAAGACTTAGAACACAGCTATTTTGTTCAGAACTCCTCCATGCGGTCTGTGTTTTTATCTCCTCTACATGTGTCTAATGCTATAGGAGATGTCATGTTTGAACAGTACTTGGGCTTCTTTGACTGAAAAATGTCTTTCTGATCCTTAAAAAATGTAGCAGGAGTTTTATATATTGCAGAAAGCATCCTGGAGGGAGCAGGGGAGAGGCCTTAAAAACCCTCCGGTACTCATATTAATTCTTGGTTTTGTCTTAGCTAAAAAGGTTAAAGTCAAGTGTCCTTACCTGAAGAACTTCTTGGTTTAGCATTTAATAACATAATTTAAAATGTGCATATGCTGAACATTATTTGATAGCAAAAATGACATTCCCAGACAGCGCAGTGAAGTATAAAGGATAAGGCTCAGTAGGGGTTTGTGTATGTCCTGTGAGCAACTGATAAAATACCCATTTCTTGCAAGTGTTCTCATCCTTTCCACTCTCCAAGCCCTTCAGCTATAAAGTTGAAGTCTGATTTAATAGCTTTTCTTGTAACAGAAAATGAGTGTTTAAAGTATTTAATAAGTGTTCTAGAACTGCTGTTTTGTTTCTGTCATTTAGTCAAGTTCTTCACATTCTGACAGCAAGATCGAACAGGTGCTCAACAACTTTTCCTTTCATATGAATAAAAACAATACAAAAAAAAAAGAGGGAACTCATTAGCCTGAACTAGTTGCTGACAAAGAAAGGGTGAATTTATAAACTCCTTTGGTGTAAAATAACTAAACAAAATTCTGGAAAGAATTAGGAAAGAATTTTTTTTTTCCCAAACCATCTTTCAATTGTTCTTTGTTAACACTATTTCCATTCACAGCATCCTACATAATGTGCAGAGTAAAATGTTCACCCTTTCTGCTAGAGAAGCAAAAGAATATTTTCTATTAAAATAAATGCCATTAACTGAAACTGTTGCCAGGGTCCGAGTATTCTGCAGATTATCTCCTTGGTCCTCAGAAACACTGTTCATATAGAAAATGCGTGGATCACACCTCACTCCTATTCTCACCTGAACTAGTAGTCACTTCTACAAAGTTGATTTACAATATTTCTTTTTAATTGCATTAGGTTTATAAATAAATTTCACAAGTTAGAGACTGCATATGAAACATTCATATTATGGAACATAAATAACCGCAGTGCTTGAAGCTAGCACTTTTTTTGAAAGTCAATGTTTAAATGAATCTTTCTATATTAGTCTTTCTTAACTTCTCTTTTGGAAACGAGAGGTTTTGGAATTGCTATTAAGGATCAGAGACCAAGGACCAATTTTTGTTTCTGTAGGATGCTTCACTCACAGTTCGGTGACACCCTATAACCTAACTTCCTCAAATTAGTTAGTATAAGAGCTAAAGTGTATGTACATAACTATGTGATACACATAAAAAAAAAAAACAATAAACCAAACCAAAAACACTTAAAAGTAGAACCAAATAAATTATAGAAGTATGTGCACATGGATTTATAGCTAGATAGTTTCCACAAGAGCATTCAGCTTTGTGAATGATGATAAGGAATCTATATTTTAATATTTTAAATATTTAAGAACATTATAAAAAGTCTTAACAATAAATTAAGCAATTGCAAATATTGAAAAGAGAAAAAGATTCAGAAGACTGCATCTTTTTCAGATGATGATTTTTAGAATGAAATTAGAATTTGTAATTTTGTAATTCACTGCATTTAATCTCCTAATAAGATCTATTGTAGATCTTCTGACACTAATATACAGAAAAGTCATGTATACTCATATACAGCTTGAACATGTGTGTCAGAGGACCAGATTCAACCAGTTTAAGGGCTAACTTGGTGAATTTTCTCAGAAATATAAATCAGATAATTATCTTTTCTTTGTTATACTGCTTTCTAATTTGTCATTTACGTTTTTGTAGGAATTATCTGGGCATAGAATTCTTATAAGGTGACTGCAGAACTCAGTCTTTTCACAAAATATTTTGCCTTTTGGTCCTTGCATCAAAAGAAAACCTAATGTCTGAAATCATACTAGTATATTAGAATTTTAATTTTTCTCCTCTGTGAGAGGAAAATTCTAAACTTCAAAACTTTATCCTATGAGTTTTAAGGGAAACAAAGCAGAAAGAAAATTAAAAGAATTGTACTATATTTCTTAAAATTTAGACTTATTATTAAATCTTAAGTTTGGGGGTTTTTTTCAATTTTATCTAATATTACACTTATACAATTATTTTTTTATTCAGCTGATTCATGTAAATTTCTTCAGTTCAATTTAACAATTCTAGATATGGATAAATTTGTATAGTCAAGATTTATCTGCCATTGAGTAAAACAGAACAAACAATGGGATAGAATACATTGATGTATAACAGTAATGATTAGGAGTTATTTTACTCTAGGATCACAAGACTCCGGAGTCTAACAGAATCTTACTATAGATTACTCCATTTCTTCTCCACTAATCCAAACAAAGCAGTGTCTCAGTGTTACGACTTTTAAGCACTCAAAAAATAGAAATGCTGATAGAAGGTGTTCACTGAAGCACTGTGTGAATGTTCTTTATCAACAACATAAGAAAAGATCAGCTTGTATTTAAGCTGAACAATCTTCAATTTTTGAAATAGAATAAAGGTAGAAAATGGGGCCCAATAAAATGAAATATTACCATGACTATCTGAAGAATACCTACCTTTCTTTGGGTTTTTGTGGGGTTTTGTTTGTTTTGGTTTACTTATTTAGTTGGTTGGTTATTGTTATTTGGTATTAGTAGGCAAGTAATTTGATCTTTTATACCTCTTCCTTCAACCCTGAGACACCAAACTCTTGAGCTGAAGTCATCTCTTATTAAGTTCTTGCTGATATTGACTTTTTCAATCAGGGGGTCTTTCAACTTTTAGGAGGTGTTTAAGAATTCTACTGCAATAATTAATCATTAAAGCTTATCTCATGTAGATATAGCCAAGACTTACGTGGTAGGTTACTCATCAAGAAGAGGATACTGCTTGTATGTTAATTCCTTGATTTATTTCATCCAAAGTTTATTTCTTTTTCTCGTGAGATGAAGCTGAAAAAATTATTTGACAGATGTTGCATTTAAATTAGATTGTCAGTTGGCTGTTATAGGTAAATCAGTCGTATTCATAAATTCATAGAAAAGAAGAGACTTCTGTTATCATTCAGCTTGTACCCATAGATTAGAAATATCAAGAGAATTCCCTGAAACAAATCTAGTCAGAACTAAAACAACTTTTGCAAAAAAAGTCTTATCTTGAGATAAAGATTTAAAGAAGCATTGGAAGCCCTTTCTAATTTTTTTCTTCTTTTATTTCAAAGAAGAAAACAAAGAAGAAAGGCTTATTTTTGGAACAAATTTTTTGATCCTGTCAACCTTGTTAAAATTTGTTACACAGGCAAAGACCTGTTTCTGTTCTGTATGCCAATATTCCCAATCTGTGATAAAATTACCCAACCCCCATTTATTCCTCTGAGAGGCCTGCATTGTTCACTAAAGGCATATTTAATTAAGCATAATTTGCAATCCTTTGATCACTTTCATGGTTCTTCTTTGAATTACGAAATTATTTCGATACACTTCTTAGCTGCAGAAATCTGAACTGAACACCAAGATTCAACAATAAAAAGCAATGCCAAATGCATACCATCTGCTATATGATATTATCATTTAAATTCACCCAGCAATTAATTTATCAGCATATCAAAGCAAAAAATTATGAGCATAGTCACAAAGTTTTTTCTCAAATCACAATATTAAACCATGCACAAGACTTCACATCTGCCTTTAAGAAGATGCATGCTTCTTTTCTTGTACCCCAGAAAATTCTGATAATTCTTTATTAGAGGTTATATGCTTCCTTATTTTCTACTTCCTCTTTTTACCATCTGCAGATGTGTTTAATAATGATTTGTATTTTACTTTGGTTTTTTTCCTTCAGATCACTTTTTGATGGAAATGTTGAATAGCATACAATGAAGATCTGATCTCAGGGACATACTAGAAGCAGCAGATTTCATTTGATGAATATTTTTCTTGTCCTGGTTTCACTGGGTTTCAGAGTTAGTTTTCTTGTTAGTAGCCGGTGCAGTGCTGTGTTTCAGATTTAGTACGAGAATAATGTTGATAACACGCTGATGTTTTGTTTATTGAAAAGTATATACTTCTTGTCCTAAGTCAAAGACTTTTCAGTATCCCATGTTCTGCCAGTGAGAAGGTGCACAGGAAGGGGAGGGAACATGTCAAGGACTGCTGACCTGAACTGGCCAAAGGGATATTC
>VZRE01005091.1:1686-15967 GCA_013396775.1 Cephalopterus ornatus
TCCGAGCTCCTCTCCGCAATTCCCGAGGTTTTGGCCACGAACGCAGCCTTCCTCACAGCCTTCTCGTGCCTTTTTTGACCCAGCTCCAACCTCCCTTCACCTCGGCTTCCCCAGGAAGGGTTCTCCCCTCTCTGCTCTGCTTTATACGCTTTCCATGCCCTCGCACGACCCCCATTAATCCCACATTCCTATAAAAACAAGGCTTTGTCTGCAGACAAACCCCTTCCCTGCCTTTTTTTTCCCCCTTTTCCCCCCCACCCCCCACCCCTCTGGTCCTGGGCTCGTAATGTTTTACGAGTGAAGCGGTTTCTGGGCAGTGATTTGGGAGCTCCCTTCGTTATGCCCGTGGTGGGGTTTTATGGGCAGGGGGGAGGTAAACAAACAACCTTTGGTGCTGCACAATCCACGTCCCCCCTGTCCTCGGCTGAGGCTCCACCGCCAGGTCTGGCTTCTGTTTGCCTCGTGGCCACGCGGGAGGAATGTCGGTGCTGGAATGCTTCTGATCCTTGTTTTCCTGCTGCTGCCTTCGGGCGAGGTGTGTTCTTGTGGGCTGGGAGGGGAAAAGGGTTATTCTGGGGGGAGAACTCCACATTTGGGGGGTTCACCTGCTCTCTCTGCCCTTGCTGGTACACGGAGAAATTGTGGAATCTCATCCCTGGAAGCGTTCAAGGCCAGGTTGGATGGGGCTTGGAGCAACCTGGGCTAGTGGAAGGTGTCCCTGCCCATGGTGGGGTGGGGGGAATGGATCTTTAAGATCCCTTCCAACCCAAACCATTCCCTGATTCTTTGGAGTGAATGATGCCCCTGGGATGTGCCACGACACCAGGACCAGCTCAATTCTGACCCATTCCCTGGCACAAATTCCCTCCTTCTATCTCCTTCTCTTCCTCCACTTTCCCCATGGAATCTCTTCCTTCCCAACACCAGGCTGTTCTCCTTTGGCACGAGGCTTCAGCCTGGAAGGTGTTTTTTCCATCATCCAAACCCAGCAAGGTCGGGGTTGTCCTCAAAGGGAGCTGGTCCAGCCCTTGGCTCTGCCGTTCCTGCTCTTCTCCCAGCCTGTGGCACAAGGAACAGACTGTTTGGGTTCATGGGATCATGGAATCATGGAATGGGTTGGGTGGGAAGAGACCTTAAAGACCATCTTGTTCCACCCCTGCCACAGGCAGGGACACCTTCCACCAGCCCAGGTTGCTCCAACCTGGCCTTGGACACTTCCAGGGATCCCGGGGCAGCCACAGCTTCTCTGGGAAATTCATTCCAGTCCCTCACACCCTCAAAGCCAGGAATTCCTTCCCAACATCCCATTTAAAACCTCCCTTTTCCCTGTGTGCTGTCCCTCCATCCCTTGTCCCCAGTCCCTCTCCAGCTCTCCTGGAGCCCCTTTAGGCCCTGCAAGGGGCTCTCAGCTCTCCCTGGAGCCTTCCCTTCTCCAGGCTGGACATTCCCAGCTCTCCCAACCTGTCAAGGTCCATTGTCCCTGCACACAATCCTTTATTGTCCCTTAATCCAGCGGGAACAGCCCCGACTGCCACAACAAAAGCACCTCCAGCCACCAGCAGAAAACTTTCCCTCAAGGAATTTCCAGTGCTGTGCCTGGGCTAAGAAAAGCAGGGAAAAAAAAGAAGGAAAAATCCGTAATTTGCTGCCTTTTTAGCATCTCGAACCCGTTTTTTGGAGTGACTGGTACGTCCTGGAATCTCCTGTGTAACCACAGCCCTTTCCACGTTCCATCTGCGTGGGATTCCCGCCCTCTCTGGAAGGCTTGGATTTCCTTTCCAGCTCAAGATGCCGTCATCCCAGCGTTCCCGAGTGGTGAAGGCTGTGCCACCGCGGGGAACGTGTCCTCGGGAGCAGGGATGCATCCCAACTCCTTGGATCAGTGCTCCTGGTGGACTCCGAGCCCCTTTCCGGCTCACGGAGGCTCCCGAGGATGCTGAGCCAGGGTTGGATCTTCCCAACGCTTTGGGAAGAGGAAGGAGCGGAAAACCGCTGCAATTCCCACCTGGATGTGCCCAGTGGGGGTGGAAATAGCCCCATTCCCAGTTCCACGTGGCCAGTGGACCCCAGATTCCAGGGAAGAGAGGAGTGTGAACACCAAGCTCAACTCGGGGCAAAGGGAAGACTCCAGCTCCCTGTCTGGGGAATCTCCAGGAATGTGGGGCTCAGAGCTGCTGGGGTTGGAATCCGGGAGGCTCCAGGTGACTGGGGCAAACTGGTTTCACCTCCCTTCGCTGGGAGCTGGGCTGGGATCCCTTGAAAATCCATGGAAAGGCAGGGAAGGTGTCCCAAATTATCCCAAAGTGTTGCCGTTGACACTTGTATCTTGGTTTTTTTCAGCTGAGAAAAAGCCTGTGTTAATATTCAGTAGCATTAATAACCATTATTAACATTTAAACATTAATAACGTTTAACAGTTATAACATTATTAAAATAAATAACATTATTAACAAGTAATAACATTTAATATTTGATAGCATTAATAAATTTAATACTAAATAACATTAATAACATTTAACAATAGTAACATTATTAAAATTAATATTCAATAACATTAATAACAAGTAATATCATGTAACAATTGATAGCATTATTAAAATTAATATTCAATAACAGTAATAATCAAGAATAACATTACTATTAAATAATAACCTTTAATAATTATGATTATTAAAATTAATATTCAATAATATTAATAACAAATAATGACATAACAATTGATAGCATTAATAAATTTAATATTAACATTAATAATGAATAATAACATTTAACAGTTAATATTATTAAAACTAATATTCAATAACATTAATAACAAGTGTTAACATGTAACAATTGATAGCATCAGTAAAATTAATATTAAATAACATTTATAATGAGTAATAACATTTAACAATTAATAACATTGTTAAAATTAACATTCAATAAAATTAATAACAAGTAATAGCATGTAACAATTGATAGCATTAATAAATTTAATATTAAATAACATTATTTATGAATAATAACATTTAACAATTAATAACATTATTAAACCAGTCTTTTAACGTTATTAAAACAGTATTATGCAGTAACATTAATAACAAGTAATAACATGTAACGATTGATAGCATTAATAAATTAAATATTAAATAACACTAATAATGAGTAATAACACTTAACAATTAATAGCGCTAATGGCAATTAATATTCAATAACATTTTCTCCTTGTTTGCTGCTTTAGCTGTGACATTCCAGGGCGTTGGGATGAGGGATTTATCCAGCTTTATCCCCTCGGAGCTCCAGAGCAGCCCCAAGGGCCCTGAAGGGGTTCTTTGTCCAAAGGGCAAAATTCCACATTCTGGAGCAGCCAAAGCTCCGGTTTTTTCCTTCTTTCCTTATTTTCACTCTTCCCCCAAACACCTGATGGTGCCATTCCATGAAAAGCTCTTTCCGGGCTGTTCTCCCCTTCCTTTATCCCACTTCCCACGTCCCCGTAGCCCTCAGCTCCTTCCCCTGCATCCCCCATCCCAGATTTTTGGGGAGCTGGAGGAAAAGCGGGAAAATGCAGCCCGTGTGGAGGAGGCAGCCACGGAACACAAACTGATGGGGGGGGGGTGTGTGGAAATGGGGCAAATTCCCAATTTTTTAGCAATTTGAGAACGTTCAGCCTCTCGAAGGAGGGGATTTACGGAACAGAGACGGGAGAAGAATGGATCTTTCTTCCCACCAAAGGACCTGAGAAAGCGGGAGCTGGGACGGATTAGGAAAAGGCACTTTCTGGGGTGGAAAACAAAGACTCTTTTTCAGCCTTTTGGAGCCTGACAAATGAAACAAACCCCCCCCCCCCCCCCAAAAAAAAAAGCAGTGGGGGGGTGACGTCCCCCCGGGCTCGGGGGGGACCTGAAGCAACGAATTCCCGGTTTTTTTTCCAGGTGGTGAACCGAAGTCTGCCTGGAGAGCTTGCTTCGGTCTGCAAATCCCAAATGTGGCTTCTCCGGAATGATTTAAAAAAGGGAGGCACCTCTGCCAGGCTCGGAGCAATCCTGGTTAAATTCCTGCTCCTCTTGCCTGGAAACTGCAGGAATAAAATGCTCCAGCTCCAGGTTTTGGCCCTCTGGAGCCGCTGGTTCCTCCCCCCGACCACAGACAGTAATTTGGGTTATTTTGGGGAGTTGAAAAGTAGGTGAAAAGTCACCGAGCATCTTGAGTGAATTAGAGGGGTTGGTTTCCTGATTTCCTCAAGCCTTGAGTCATTGGCCTTTTTGGGATTCTCCCATAAATCACCATCCCCGGGCAGGGAAGTGTCGCAGCTCCGGGGGGTGAGACACGTGGGGAGGACGGAGCTGCCGAGCTCTGGAATGTCCTCGCCCTGTGAAAATAAGGATTAAAGTGCAGCTGGATTGGGTCAGACCAACCGGGATCAGGGGAATCATGGAATCGTGGAATGGTTTGGGTGGGAAGGGACCTTAAAGACCATCCCATCCCACCCCCTGCCATGGGCAGGGACACCTCCCATTAGCCCAGGGTGCTCCAACCTGGCCCTGGGCACTTCCAGGGATCCAGGGGCAGCCACAGCTTCTCTGCCCAACCTGGGCCAGGGCCTCCCCACCCTCACAGCCAGCAATTCCTGCCCAATATCCCACCCAAATCTCCCTTTTCCACCATGAAGCCATTCCCTGTGTCCTGTCCCTCCATCCCTTGTGCCCAGTCCCTCTCCAGCTCTCCTGGAGCCCCTTTAGGCCCTGCAAGGGGCTCTCAGGTGTCCCTGGAGCCTTCTCTTCTCCAGATGAACCCCCCCAGCTCTCCCAGCCTGGCTCCAGAGGGAAGATTTATTCCCAGTCTGAGATGAAATTGAGGAAGTGATTCCCTAAAAAGCCCAGCTCCATGGAATTCTCCATTCTCATTATCCCTGCAGGACTTCCATGAAGTTTGATAAACAGTAATTGCTCCATGAAATTAGGTTCCAGACACAATTCCCTTTTCTCCTGCTCCTTCTCCCCCATCCTTGAGGGATCACTGTACCTCTGCCCTGTCAGGAGCAGTTGGAGCCATGTCCCAAATCCTTGGGAATTCTGGGAATGCCAGCAGCCCAAATCCAACTTTGAAATGGTCATTTGAAAAACCACACCATGAGCCACCTCCCCAAGCTGTGATTTCTCACCTGGGCAACCCCACGCACCTTCTCCTGAGGGAAGCAGCATCCTGGAAACACCCCCGGGACACTGGGATTAAACTGGGAATTATCAGCAAATTCCATTTTTAAAGCCCCAGTAGCTGAGCTGGATTTTAGGAGTTTTTAATCCCTCTGGCAAGAGGCCACACTTCAATCAGCTGAATCAAATCCCTGCAATCAGCCTGGATTTAAAGGTGAATCAAATCCCTCCCCAAACCCCTCTGGCTGCAAATCCAGGGGTTGGATTTTCCCTTTTCATCAGAGAAAACCTAAAAGCAAAGCCACGGAATTGCTCCGATTGGGCCTCTGTGGATCCTGCCCTAGAAAAGTCTCTGCTCCTCTTTGTTCCGGATGGCGGAGGCAAAAACTGGGAGCTGGGGTCCTAAAATGCCATGGAATGCTTTAGGAATGTTATAGGAGCCCATCTGGATCCTAAAATGTCCTGGAATGCTCAGACCTTGTTGCAGGAAGGAGAAACTGAGGCGAGGATGGGACTGAGGGTGAGGAGGGAACAAGGCCGGTGTTCCCACTGCAGGGGGGTGCTATTGCTGCAGCCCTAAATCCCACTGCTCCTGGGATGGGCTGAAATCCCACTGCTCCTGGGATGGGCTGAAATCCCACTGCTCCTGGGGTGGGCTGAAATCCCATTGCACCTGAAAGGAGCTGGAACTCCATTACACCTGGAATGGGCTGGAACTCCATTACACCTGGAATGGGCTGAAATCCTACTGTAGCTGGAATGGGGTGAAATTCCATTGCTTCTGGAATGGGCTGAATTCCCACTGCACTTGGAATGGGCTGAAATCCCATTGGTCCTGGAATGGGCTGAAATCCCATTGCCTCTGGAATGGGCTGAAATCCCACTGCAGCTGGAATGGGCTGAAATCCCATTACACCTGGAATGGGCTGAATTCCCATTGGACCTGAAATGGGCTCAAATCCCATTTCTCCTGGAAGAAGTGATGGTTCACCTCTGCTACCAAGGGACACGGATTTAGGAAGTGGTCGCCCCTTTCCCAACCAGACTGAGCCACCCAGAGCTGGGTCTGGGCACGGAGAACATGGGAGAGAGGATGAGGAGCTTTCCCAGAGGTGGATTCTCAAAAATTCCCACAGTTTATTCAGTAATGGAATCCCAGAATGGTTTGGGTGGGAAGGGACCCTAAAGCCCACCCAGTGCCACCCCCTGCCCGGGGCAGGGACACCTCCCACTAGCCCAGGTTGCTCCAAGCCCCATCCAGCCTGGCCTTGGACACTTCCAGGGACTGGGGAGCTGTGACAGGAACTGAACACAAGCCAACAAAGGGCAGCAATAATTTCCCAAAGTTAGTGGAACTTCCTTCAATCTGGGTTTGAAAATTCCAGTGTTTAAAGGAAAGTCCAGCCCAGTCCTGGAGGGATAAATCAGGGGCAGAGCTGAGCCTCTGGTTGCTCCCAATATCTCCTTCATTGGATAACAACAGGTGGGTTGGCACGTTCCCAAGGCAGATAATCTTTAGGTCATGGAATCATGGAATATCCCGAGCTGGAAGGGACCCCCAAAGCCCACCCAGTCCAACCCTCAGCCCTGCACAGGCCCAGCCCCAAGAGTCCCCCCTGTGCCCCAGAGGATCATCCAAACCCTCCTGGAGCTCTGGCAGCCTTGGGGCTGTGCCCACTGCCCTGGGGAGCCTGGGCAGTGCCCAACCACCCTCTGGGGGAAGAACCTTCTCCTGAGATCCAACCTGACCCTGCCCTGGCACAGCTCCAGCCCTTCCCTGGCTCCTGTCCCTGGTCCCCCCAGAGCAGAGCTCAGTCCTGCCCCTCCTCTGGCCCTCAGGAGATACTGAGGTTGTACCAAGTCCTGTGTCTCCCAGGCAGGAATATTTAGGAGCTCTTTCCCTCTTTTTTTTTTGCCCCCAGACAGCTCTTCCTCAAATCCAGACCCCTGGAACCTGCCCTGAATGTCCCCAGGGAATCCCTTCCCAAAAGGGAGCTGGGACTGTGTGTCTTGAGCGAGTCCCAGGAGCTTTTGGGGGCTGGAAGCCACCGGTGGGTGACAGAGCAGCAGCTCCAGCTCTGCTTCCCCAACAGGAACACAAAACTGGAGCTTTGCAGGATTTTTCCTCTCCTGGCAAACCCAGGATTTGTCCTCGTGACAAAGAGGGGGTGACCTGGTGACAGGTGGGGTTTGGTGACAACCACCCAGTGGGGAGATGATGGTTTAAGGTCCCCCCCAACCCAACCCTGATTCCACGATGGACATTCATTTCCATCGCCACATAGGAATCAGGGTCCTGAGCCCCCTTTTTCTTTTGCAGTTGATTCTTCTCTCCCTCTTTGGCTTTTTTCCCTGAGCAGGGCAACGAGAGCTGAGGCGGCTTGGGAAGGAGGGGAAGAGGGAATCCTGCTGACTGCTGTTATCCAGGAAAACTCGTGTAAAAGGGGATATTAACCGAGTTATAAACGCAGAAATGAAAGCAAAAGTGTCACCTCGCTGAACAATGGGGGCTTTTATGGGATAAAGTTACCACAAATTAAGGGCTGGCATGAGCTGACTTGGGATCAGGATTTACAGCCTGGCCTAAATCCTGGCTCAGGGACAAGTGGGATCAGGTTGAGCTCGTGAAAGTCTCTGTTTCCACAGCCCAGGGAGGGGTGGGGGGGGTGATGGAGGGTCCTGGGGAGGCTCCTGGAGCCTTGATCCCACAATGGATGGAGGCTGGAGGACCTTCCTGGCCGGCTGGGTTTGAGGGACAGTGCTCATTCCGCCCCTGGAGCTGGTGTTTAACCCTGGGAAGGGAATTCAGGAGAAGTTCCCCTCCTGCCTGTGCTGTCAGAGCCGAACGGGACAGAACTTCCCAGGGGTGCTCAGGGAGACCCCCCCTCAAGGAGGGAAGGGGTGGGGATGGGGCTGCAGGATCAGCTCCACAGTCCTGCAGGGATGAGCACAAAGGAATAGGGAATTCCTGCTTCAGGGGGAAATCCCAGGATTTGGGGCAGAATTGCTCAGCAAACACCAGGCCAGAAGAATGGGATGAATAAAACTCCCCCTCCAGGTGCCGGTTCTGAGGGGCTGGATGGGCTAAAGGAGGTGGGACACGGGCATGGATGAGGGATTTCGGGGGCTAATGCATAAATTTCAGGGAATTAGTTCATATTTTCCCACCTCCATCTACTCAGCAAATGCACACTGAGCCTCAACTCCAGCCCCAGACTCTTCTCCTTGGAAATACAGGTGAAAATATTGAATTTTATTATTAAATCATTATTTAAACGTTAGAGTTCTGTTCTCCTCTGGAGCCAGGCTGGGAGAGCTGGGGGGGTTCAGCTGGAGAAGAGAAGGCTCCAGGGAGAGCTGAGAGCCCCTTGCAGGGCCTAAAGGGGCTCCAGGAGAGCTGGAGAGGGACTGGGGACAAGGGATGGAGGGACAGCACACAGGGAATGGCTTCCCACTGGAAAAGGGGGGTTTTAAATGGGATGTTGGGAAGGACACCCTGGCTGTGAGGGTGGGGAGGGACTGGAATGAGTTTCCCAGAGAAGCTGTGGCTGCCCCTGGATCCCTGGAAGTGTCCAAGGCCAGGCTGGAGCACCCTGGGCTGGTGAAAGGTGTCCCTGCCCAGGGCAGGGGTGGGATGGGATGACCCTTAAGCTCCTTCCCACCCAAACCATTCCATGATTCCGGGAAGCGCTGGCTCTTTGTTCGGAGCCTCCACCTGCCCCCGGGGGTGGCTCTGCCTTTGCCTCGTGCAGCTGGCTCCAGAGGATGATTCCGGAGCCGTTCCACGATGAAGCCCCCGCAGGAGAGGCCCCACATCCTCCCTGGGAAGGGACTCCCCTCCCCCAGCAAAGCCACGGGGCTGAAGAGCCTCCTGGAGGATCCACTCCTGGACTAATTCCCCTGCCTAATGAGCTGACCTTTGTACTGAATCATTCCCAGACGGCTTCACTCTAATTCCCTCTTCCTGAGGCACTGATGGGCAGGAAAAACGAGCTGCTTTTTGCGTGGATCAAGAGGGCAAACGAGAAGGAGCTGCCACTCGGTGGCACTTTGTGCCAGGATTCTGGGCTCTCCAGCGGGATGGCTCCGGAGCCAGCGGCTTTTGTTCAAGGGCTCTTTCCTGCCCTCAGTGGATTCTCATTCCAGTTAAACGGATAAAAGGCAATTTCCAGAAAGCTTCAACAGGGTTGGAGCACCTCTGACTTCCTGAGAGCCTTTGGATGGTGCTGCCAGTGTTTATTTTTAACCAAATTAATTAAGGGAGGCTCATTAAAACACTCCCGGAGTGGGGCTCACTCCAAAGCTCCCCCTTCCCGCTGCCCAGGGCTGGATCCGGCTCTGGCAGGGCAGGAATGATGCTGAGGATCCTTCACTGGGACCTTTTCCCTGCTGAGAAAGTGCCCATCCCTGCTCCAGGTCAGCCTGGGATGGGGTGGGATGGACAGGTCCTGCTCCGGGGGCTGCATCCAGCTCTGCCTGGGTGGGAGAGGCGCTGGGATCCCTGGATGTGCCCCTGCTTTTTGGGAGCTCAGGGGGCCTGAGGGAGAGGTTTGCACAGCCCTGAGTGGGTCTGGCATAGAATCGTGGATTCATGGAATGGGTTGGGTTGGGATGGACCTTAAACATCCAGTTCCCAGGGCAGGGACACCTTCCACCAGCCCAGGTCACTCCAGCCTGGCCTTGGACACTTCCAGGGATCCCGGGGCAGCCACAGCTTCTCTGGGAAATTCATTCCAGTCTCTTCCCACCCTCACAGGGAAGAATTTCTCCCCAATATCCCACCTAAATCTCCCCTTTTCCAGTGGGAAGCCATTCCCTGTGTGCTGTCCCTCCATCCCTTGTCCCCAGTCCCTCTGCAGCTCTCCTGGAGCCCCTTTAGGCCCTGCAAGGGGCTCTCAGCTCTCCCTGGAGCCTTTCCCGGGAGGGTGAAGAGGGGCTGGAATGAGTTTCCCAGAGGAGCTGTGGCTGCCCCACCCCTGGCAGTGTCCAAGGCCAGGTTGGAGCAATCTGGGATAGTGGGAAGTGTCCCTGCCCATCCTGGTGGCTGCATCTCTGTCTTTAAGGTCCCTTCCCGCCCAAACCATTCCATGATTCCCTGTGTCCAAGCCCTTCCCTGCAGGTTTCCATCCATCGGGAGCTGTGGGCCCTGTTCCCACATCCTCCTTTCCCTGGGAAGGCTCCGTGGAGGTGCTGGGCAAAACATTCCCTCCTGAAATATCTGGGAAAGGGGCCTGGGAGGCGACAGGGATCAAAGGTGCTGGAATAAAGCAGCTGCAGGGATGGATGGATGTCTTGCAGATGTGGAGGGCACAGCCTCATCCAGGGAAAATCCATCTTTCCCTCCCCAAACCGGTCTGGCAAAGGAGGATTTGAAAGTTCCCACATGATTTTTTGGGGGTTGATTGTTTCTTCTTTGCCTCCTATTTTTTTTTTTATTATTGTTTTTTTAATTAAGTTTCCCCTGATTACAAAACCAAATGTGAAAACCCGGAGAGCCCCAGGGAAGGGAGCACTCGGAGGGCTCCTGGCAAAATGGGAATTCCTGCTTTATTTGTGCAGAGGAAAAATGTTGGATGCGAAAAATTCGTGAGGATTAATTGTGGCTGTGGATGGATGGACCAGGATTTAAAAAGGCAGGAATGGAATAAATGTCATTAATGTCATCAGAAACCAGCAAATGGGTCGGAGGTGGATCCCAGGAAAAAAACAGGAGGAAGAAATCCTACATGGAAACATGGAATTATGGAATTCCAGACTGGTTTGGGCTGGGAGGGACATTAAGGCTCATCCAGTTCCATGGGCAGGGACACCTTCCACTCTTCCAGGTGACTCCAGCCTGGCCTTGGACACTTCCAGGGATCCAGGGGCAGCCACAGCTTCTCTGGGAATTCCAGTCCCTCACCACCCTCCCAGCCAGGAACTTCCTTCCCAATATCCCACCCAAATCTCCCTTTTCCACCATGAAGCCATTCCCTGTGTGCTGTCCCTCCATCCCTTGTCCCCAGTCCCTCTGCAGCTCTCCTGGAGCCTCTTTAGGCCTTGGAAGTGGCTCCAAGTTCTCCCTGGATCCTTCCCTTCAGAGAAGACATTGATTTGATGGCCTTTTTCCGGGGCTGAGGAAGTGGAGTTCAGAGCCTCCTCTTTCCCCAAACCCCTTGGATAAGTCCTGGTTCGGAGCTCCGGGAGCCCTCAGAGCACAGACTGCCCTCGGGGGGCCTCAGGGCTGAGGAGGCAGCTCTGCCCCATCCCAAAGCTCCTCTCTGGAGCTTCCTTCCCACTTCATCTGGAGGGTCCAGCTCCAGCTGGGGAAAGGACTGGGATGAGAACAGTGCAGGATACCGGGATTTGGGCTCACATCCCACTGGACAGGGATATAATGAAGTGGATGGAGTCTCTCATCACTGCCCAGCTCCGCCAGGGAAGGTTTCCCAGGATTTTGGTCTTGCTCAGGGTGTCCATGGATCCGTGGGGTATTCCAGTGGCTTGGGGACGAGGAATTGGGTTTTCTGGACTCTGGAAAAGTGCCAGGATGCGCCCTGTCCTCCCCTCCGGAGCAAACACGGAAGGTGCCTTTCCTGGAGAAAAGGGGGTGGAAAAAAAGGAGGAAAAATAGGAAAAGGCCGCGAGGATTCCCGGCGGCACCAGAGGGAGCCCTTCCATCGCGGATGAGGCACAAAGCAGGCTCAGGCTCGAGCTGGAGATTTAAACTCGAGTGTCACCTTCCTCCTCTTTCCAGCCTGGGACAGATCCCCCACCCAGGGCCAGGTAGAGCCCCTCCGCCCCCCCCGAGCTGCCACTGCCACTGTCCCCAGGCTCCTGAGCTCCTGAATTCCCACTCCCTGGCTGGAAAACCCCTCCACCTGAGCCCCTTCAGGGATGGGTTCCCTCTCCATCCCCCTCAGGACTTTTCCACACCAGCAGGACACTCCCAGTCTCTTTTCCAGGCTGGAGGGAACACTGGGAAAAGGCTCCAGAGATGATGGGAGAGCAGATCCCAACAGTTAACCCTGGAAAAGCTCCTGCCCCGGGGAACAAACAGAGCCAAGAGGACTCTGAGCCCACATTCCCGCTCCCTGTGGGATCTGGGTGTCCCACCGTGGATGGCCGTGGCTTGAAGGTCCCACAGCAGGGCAGGGACAAACCCCGAGGTCTGAGGGGGACCCTGTTGGAGGCAAGGTGATCCCTCGGGGCTTCTCCAGGGATTCCTTTTCCGGCACCTGCTGTGGAGACATCCCAATCCTTTCACTCTGAGGACTTTGTTTTGCCTCTGAGGAGTTAAAGCCGAGACAAATTTAAAGGAGAAAGGCGAGAAAATTCCTGTTTCGCTTTGGGCGGAGTGGGCTGGAGTCGTTTTCCCCACGTGTTCAAGCGTTTGGGACCATTCCATGGATCTCCTAAGTGGTTTTTAAAGGGAAGGGAGGGTGGGGGTCCCTGAGCATTCCCTCTCCTCTGCACGGCCGCGTGTCCCTTCCCCTTGTCCCACCTCTTGTTGTCTTGGAGAAGGGGCAGATCCGCAGCTCACCCCACCTCCTTCCAGGCCGGGAGAAATGAGGGCTCCCCTCAGCCTCCTTTTTTTCCCACCCTTCCCACCTGGATTCCACCAGCCAGCTCCTTCCTCAGCAGCCCTGGCTGGGGACCCCCGTGGGTGCTGCTGTGGGATCTCCATCCTCTCCCTCCCTGTCCCTGACACACCAGGGAGGGTCCTGGCGTGGCCAAGGCCTCAACCCAGTCCCAGAACCGGTGGAGTTTAAAAGCTCTGTGAAAAGAAAGCAGGTTTTTAGGATTTCAAGCGAAATAATTAATTTTGGGCGAGGAGGGGTTAAAATACACACAGAAAGCTGAAGGATCTGCCCCCAAATCCCCATGGAATGTGGCCACCTCTGCAAGGAAAGAAAGACTCCAAGAGTGGTTTGTCCTTTCCCAAAGGATCTGCTCTTCTTGTGCCAGACCCAGACAGGAGCAGCGCAGGAATTACAGTCCTCCTGGAGGGTCAGGGTGGATCTGGGGCTTCCCAACCTCCTGTGCCACCACGAGGAGGAGCTGGAGCTGCTCCGTCTCCTGGAGATCCTGTTCTTCTCTTGGGACGTGTCTCCACATCCCTGTCTGACCATGGACTGTGTCCAAGGGGAGAGAAGAGCGAGGTTTTGGGGATTGTTGCTGGCTCTGAGACCCAAAAAATGTTATCCGTGGGGAAACACAGGATCCCTGAGGCTGGAAAATCCCTCCCAGCCCCTGGATCCCCCCGTGCCCGATGCCCACCTTGTCCCCAGCCCAGAGCACTGAGTGCCACGGCCAGGCCTTCCTTGGGCACCTCCAGGGCTGGGCACTCCAAACCTCCCTGGGCAGCCCCTGCCAAGGCCTCACCGCCCTTTCCAGGGAGAAATTCCTCCTCATGGCCAACCTCAGCCTCCCCTGGCACAGCCTGAGGCCGTTCCCTCTCCTCCTGTCCCTTGTTCCCTGGGAGCAGAGCCCAGCACATGGAGAGATCCACTTTACCCATAACTTGAACTCCCAAAGGCCACCAGGAAACGATCCACCTCAGGATCCCAAGTGGGACTGGGAAGCAAACACACAGCTTGGGAAATGGCTGTCCCTGGGCTGGAATGGTGTCCCCCCGTCCCTGCCGCGTCCCACCATCCTGGTGACTCAGTCCCTGATGGAGAACAGAGTGGATCCAGAGCAGCCAGGTGCATTTCCAGGATCCCTCCCCATCCAGGTGATTCCTTTGGAGTCCCTGTCCCTGTGGGACACACCGGGCTGTGCCAAAGGCGGGGTGGTCTCGGTGTCACCCCGAAAGTGCCCCGTGGCCGTGACACAAACAAGCGAGGCTGGATTTGCCCCCCCGAGCTGAGGGCTCAGCCAGGAGCTCCCGGCTGGAGCGGCAGGAGCCTCCCTGGGCAGTGGGAACACCGGGAATGGGGAGCTCTGAGCCCTGGACACCTGCTCTAAATATCCCGATAGATGTGGGAATCCTTTGGGTTTCCAAATCCTCGTCTGGTTGAGGCGATTTATGGCAACGGCGTCTGAAGGCCTGGGGGCAATCAAGGGACTTCCAATGGGAGCAATTTTGTATTCCTGCTTTTTTTAAAATAAGGATTGTTTTCCCCTTCCCTTCCCTTCCCTTCCCTTCCCTTCCCTTCCCTTCCCTT
>VZRE01005091.1:26528-78397 GCA_013396775.1 Cephalopterus ornatus
AGGGACAGGAGGAGAGGGAACGGCCTCAGGCTGTGCCAGGGGAGGCTCAGGTTGGACATCAGGAGGAATTTCTCCCTGGAAAGGGTGGTGAGGCCTTGGCAGGGGCTGCCCAGGGAGGTTTGGAGTGCCCAGCCCTGGAGGTGCCCAAGGAAGGCCTGGCCGTGGCACTCAGTGCTCTGGGCTGGGGACAAGGTGGGCATCGGGCACGGGGGGGATCCAGGGACTGGGAGGGATTTTCCAACCTCAGGGACTCAGGAATTCAAAGATTTGTCTTGGAAGTGGATCTTAAAGAGATCAAAGGAGTTTCCAGCTTGGTTTCACCAGTAAGGAAAGGGAATTTGGGCCTGCCACCAAGGCTTCCTGGGGCAGAGGGGGAACTGGGCAGGTCTGGGGGCTTTCAAAGCTGGACCATTCCCGTGTTTTCCCTTGCCCTGTGTTTCACCCAAGGATGATCCCAAACTGACCGCAGGGCTCAGGAACAGGGCAGGGAATCCTGGAATGGGTTGAGTTGGAAGGGAACTAAAAGCCCATCCAGTGCCACCGCGTGCCATGGGCAGGGACATCTCCCACTAGCCCAGGTTGCTCCAACCTGGCCTGGGACACTTCCAGGGATCCAAGGGCAGCCACAGCTCCTTCCTAATT
The DNA here is from genome assembly GCA_013396775.1 of Cephalopterus ornatus. NCBI lineage: Eukaryota > Metazoa > Chordata > Aves > Passeriformes > Cotingidae > Cephalopterus > Cephalopterus ornatus. The sequence continues at coordinate 27,171 of VZRE01005091.1, forward strand.
ACTCTTAATTCTCTTAGGATTAATACTTCAGGAATTCTTGCCCAGCCTCCCTAAGGAATAACTGAGGGCTCAGCAGCAGCAGGTCCAGGCAAGACCCAGCCAAGGCTCCTGGAGATATTTGTGCCTTAAATCCGTGTGGGACCTGCCTTCCACTCCCACCAGGTGGGTTTGGAGCTTCCCAAAGCCTGGAAGGAAGGGCAGAGACATCCCATGTGATCCCAGGAGGGAGAACATGGCTCAGCGGAGGGACAGTAACTCCTGTTATCCCAAAACATCCCAGGACAGAAAGGACCTCAAAAATCATCAGAATCATACAAAATTTAGTGGGAAGGAAAACACAGGTGGGATGATCCAAACCCCACCTGACTTAAACCTCCGGTGGTGGGAACTCCAGCACGTCCCTGGGGATGGTGTTCCAGGGATTGACGGTTCCCACTGCAAAAAACGGGTTTATTTCATCAAAATGAACCAGTTTGTTGCTCCTCGTTCTCTCCATGTGGCTCCAGGTCAAGGGAGAACCTCCAGGCCCTGGAAAATTGGGATGGGCCTGCCCTGAGCCTTGGATAGGGCAGGAATGAAGCAGTTCCCTGTGCCATGTCCTCGCTGGCTGGGGCCCATCCTGGCTCTTCCCTCCGCTTCGGAGCATTAAATGTCTTTAAATAAAAGGGGAGCGGGGCAGGAACTGCCTCGTGACGTCATTTTTCCACCCACTTTCCTTCCTGGAGAGGCTGCAGGAATACTGGGAGTGTTTTGTGGGAGCAGAGGAGCTCTTGGGTGGGATTTTGGTGTTGAACTTGGCCTGGGCAGTGGAAGAGAAACCCCACCCTCCTCTGCTGGAGTGGCTTCTCCTCAGGCTGTTGCAATTCCAGCGGCTCTTTGTCACCCTCCCGAATAATTTGGGGGCCAATTAGAGCAATTGCACCGGGATTTCATAAGGTGAGAGAGGTTCCAAAGGATTTAGGCCTGGAGTCGTCTTTCTGGGATGAGGCTCAGGCTGGAGACACAACTTTCCATGGACAGTTTAAGAATAAAACAAACATTAAAAAGGTAAAATTAGCCCTCCAGGCTGGGCTGGAGACAGTTGTACTGAGAGGGGGACGGGCAGAATCCTCCACCCTGCAAGTTTGGAGGGAAGAAAAGGTCTATTTTTCCCCTCCAGGCTTAAAAAAAAAAGTAATTTTTAATTAAGCTTTAGAGGACCTTCATAATTAGAGTTCATTGATTCATTCGTAATGGGAGTTCTTGTTATATAAGGATTAATAGAATATATTAATTAATATTATATATAGTATATCTGATATATTACATATAGAAGATACATACGATGTAATAACTAATTAATAATGAGGGTTCCTTAATTAATTCTCCTCCCTAATTCGTGTCATGTTCACTTGCAGCTCGTGAGCCGCTGATCAACACCCTCCTATTGGAAGGACACCTGGAAGGTCCCTTCCCTTTGGAAGCTGTGGCCTTGCAGCACCTCTGTGTCCTGATCTAGGGGTTTTCAATGGACGGGCTCGGTGTGAGGATGGGATTTTGGGAAAATCCTGGCTCCTAACACAAGCTCTGACATGCCTGGCCCAAGCCGGACTCAAATCTCCAAACCAGGCAGAGTTTCAGTCCAAGGCCTGACTAAAGTAGGGGGGGGGACACAAAAATTCAGTGGAAAACCTTCTGCCTGCTCTAATCCCGGGTTTACATGGATTTGCTCCCAGGGCTCCATCCCAGGGACCGTTTCTTGCCTCCTGCTTGTTGTTCAGCATCCCGATGCTCAGGCCTTGCCCTTCCCTGGGAGTCAGTCGGGTGGAGAAGCTGCTCCTGCTCTCCCAGAGCGCTAAAACCTCCCCCCTCCCTCCGCCTGGGGGGAGACATTTCCACTGCCTGACACATGGAAAACATGGAGCCCGCGAGGGGAGCAGGAAAAGCTTTATGGAAATTCGTAAGGATAAATCCAGATCACCTGGAGCCTGGAAAAATCCTTTGCAGGGGAGGGGGGGAACGCCCCCAGGCCCTGGCTGGAAAGGCCGGCTGCTGGGGAGGAGTTTCATGGAGCATCTTCCATTCCCGGAGCGCTCCGGGATCTATCTGCAGAAACCATCTCCCTCTGCCCTCAGGAGCCACTGGAAGGCTCCAGCTGATGGAGTGGGCTCAGCATTCCCAAGGCAGAGCTCAAGAGAGGCCGAGCTCAGTCCGGCTGGCCCCAGCTCACCGGGGGCTTCTCCTTCCAGAACTTCTCCTTCTCCTTCCAGAACTGGCCCCATCCCCAGGGCCTGGCAGCTTTGGGATGATCCAGAGGGTTTTCCAACAAGGCTCCTGAGTTGATGGACAGGTGGATCCAGGCCAGTGGATGTGGAACTGGGCTTGGAATACCTGGAGTCAGGCTCAAGGAGGGTCCATGGTCCAGGTTTGAGGGTTTTAGAGCTCGGCGTCCGCGGGAGTTTGGGAGGGATCAGGAGGATCCTGAAATTCCGGGTTCTCCCAGGATGTCTTTAGCAGCCACCACGGAGAGCTCTGGGGGTCTGGGATGGAGATGAGAACAGGGAGTTACTTTTGACATTGAGGAAGCAGCGATGGAGATTTGGGAATGCCCATTTCCTGGAATATGCTGAGTTGGAAGGGATCCATCGGGATCATGGAGTCCAACTCCTCGCCCTGCACAGGACCATTCCAGGAATCCCACCGCATCCCAAAGCTCCTTGAACTTGCACGACCTGCCCTCCCAGCAGTGAAATGGGGAGGGGAACTGGTGCCCTCCTTGAGTCCATTCTCCTTGGGATGGGAAAACCCCCCCCAAACAACAAAGGAAATCTTGGGAATGAGCTGAGCAGCAAAGGATTCCCAGCAGCACCAAGATCTGGGATGTTCCAATTCCAGATTCTCCCGGGATGTCTTTAGCAGCCATCAGGGAGAGCTCTGAGCATGGAGGGGGAGATCCCAATCCCCGGGCACCCATAGCTCTTTATCAGTGGATATGGGCATGTTTCCCTGAATTCCCATGGCCAGCAAGGGACTGGAAGCTGTGGAACAAGGGGAAAAGCTGCTCCCAGAGCTACTGATCCACTGGGATCCAAGAAAAATCGGGAACAAAGGAAACTTCCTGCTCCTCTGCTTTAGGTACAGGATGGTTTGGGGGAGATCCCAAGCCTTGGGGGTGGGTATGGGGATGTTTTCCTGAATTCCCCTGGCTGTGAACAATGGGAAAAGCTGCTCCCAGCGCTAATGGTCCATCAGGATCTGAGCCGCCTGCAGCCATCTGGCAGCACCGGCTCCCACCTTCCCGCACCAGCCTCTCCAGAAACACTCCAGGGTGTAAACCCGGAGGAAAACTCCAGGAAGGACGGCGAGGTGGGTGTGGAAATGCCTCTTTTATCAGGTTTTCTTTCCCTGCTGTTCAGTCTCACACCTTTATTTCTGGCTCTGCTGCTGCTGCTTCCTGCACAGAAGGGCCCAGGAGCTCAGCCTCCCGAAACTCGGCGCCAAGCGAGGGGATGTGATGCCACCTCGTGCTTAATGTCCCTTTCCTCTCCGTTGGAGGGGGATGGGAGCGAAGCAGAGGCGTTTTCCCGCACGTTCCCCGCGCCGGGAGCCGACAAAGGCGATGTGTTCGACCTCGGAGCCCGCGGGTCCCCCCGGGCCGGCCGCGGGGGCTGCGAAAGCCACAGGCCAGATAGATATAAAACCCTAAGGAGGCCTTGAGCCCCCTTCTCCAGGGGCACTTCCAGCAGCTGGCAGGGAATGGGAGCCGCTGGGAAACTCTCCGGAGCGAGCGCGGGCAGCGCAGGAGGACGCGGGGCAGAGCTCGGGCTCTGCCTCCCTCCGTGCCCCCTCCTGCGCTTCCCAACATCCCGCCGGGAAGGCTGTGCTCCAAGGGGGACCCGGGAGTGTTCCTTAGGGTCAGCGCCCCGCTCCCCGCTGGGGGGTTGTGGGGCTCGGGCTGTGGCAGAGGCAGCGATGCCGAAATGCCCCCGGGCTGTGCCGCTGTTTGCAGCTCAGGCGCCGCTCCCCGCGTTTTGTGCTGTTCTCCCCAGGGTTTTTGGGGAGGATCGAGAGAATTTTAGGGTCTGTGGGGAAAGGTTGAGGTCACTTCGGTTGTTGGACCTGGAGAAGGGGAGATGAGCGGAGAATCAGCGGCGTCTGCAGCTTCTTCCTGAGGGGCAGCTCCAGCTCTGGGTGACCCAGGGAAGGGCTGGAGCTGTGCCAGGGCAGGGGCAGGTTGGATCTCAGGAGAAGGTCCTTCCCCCAGAGGGTGGATGGCACTGCCCAGGCTCCCCAGGGCAGTGGGCACAGCCCCAAGGCTCCCAGAGCTCCAGGAGGGTTTGGAAAACACCCTCAGGGACATGGTGGGATTTTTGGGGTGTCCTGGGCAGGGCCAGGAGTTGGACTGGACGATCCTTGAGAAGAGCATCCCTTGGGAACTGTGTCCCACAGGGAAACGGCTGATGAAAGGAGCATTTCCCTTTTTCCTTGTGTTTTCATAAAGGGTGGCGTGTCCAGGGAAGGAGCTGGGAAGGGGCTGGAGCAGCAGGAGCGGCTGAGGGAGCTGGGGGGGCTCAGCTTGGAGAAAAGGAGGCTCAGGGGGGACCTTCTGGATCTCTCAAATTCCCTGCAAGGAGGTTGGAGCAGGGAGGGGGTCGGGCTCTGCTCCCAGGGAACAAGGGACAGGAGGAGAGGGAACAGCCCCAGGTTGTGCCAGGAGAAGTTTAATTTGGATGTTGGGGAAATTCCTTCCTGGAAAGGGCTGTCCAGCCCTGGTCCAGCTGCCCAGGGCAGTGGTGGATCCCCATCCCTGGAGGGATTGAAAATCCCAGTGGATGTGGCACTTGAAGACACGGTCAGGGGTGGCCTGGGCAGTGCTGGGGGAGCTGTTGGACTTAATGACCTTTAGTACCTTTTCCAACCCAAACCACTCTCTGATTTCACTCTTTTTAACCCCAAAGTGACTGGAAGCAAAGTTCTCCTTCACAGTTTATGCCCATTTTTGTTTTTAATAAGAGCTTTTATCCAGCTCAGGGAGGAAAGGAAGAGCCTTTCCTTTGGAGCCTGGGGATGGGCTGTGTGTGACCCCACAGCGACACCTTCATGGCTTTTGAGAACTTCGGGATGTTTCTGCTTTGGTCTGACCTGCAGCAAATCTCTTTTCCAGTCCCTCAGATCTGTTTGTGCTCTGAGAAATCCGGGATTTTAACCCAAAAATCCAGCTCTGCCTGGCCCTGCTCGGCACCAGCAGGATCCCGACCAAATCCAGGGCTGTTCCTGCTTTTCCCTCTGCAGAGAGACAGGGATTCCTCCTCCCTGACCCGATCCAGGGCCTCAGGCAGCACCAAAGGGCAGCTGAGTCGCTGCCTTCAGCTGAGCTTTGCCCTGAGACAGGAGCTGCAAACACAAGCTCTCTGGGAGGTCGCTCACGTTGCAGCTGGATTGGGGTCCAGCCCCTTCCTTTGGAGCCAAAACAGAACTTTCCACAGTCCCAGGAGTGCTCGGGATTTGTGGATGTTTAAGGAGTGGTTTAATCCCGGCCTTTCAGCTTTCTGGGATGAGCCAGAGCAGGAAAGCTGAGCTCTGATCCTGATGGACACTTCCAGGAGAAATCGCTCGAACTGAGTCACTTGGCCACTTTTGGCAAGATGGTTTTCAGATTGTTTGCTGCACTGAGCACCCCAAGGCCTCCGAACTGCTCTGGTTTGATCTCCTGGAGGGAAAAAGCTCCCTGGGAGCTGCTGCTTTAACCTTGAGTGCTCCCAAAATTCCTTCCCAAGGCTCTTGGTCCCTTCGTTCCTTTTCCAAGCCTCTCTGGAAATCACACAGTGGGGTTTGTGCTGCAGGAATGCTCCAGCTGGAGGTGCTGCAAGGTGGCATGGATGGATGGATCCCATCCTCATCCCCACAACTGCTGGGGTGGGAATAACCACGTGGGGAGAGCTGAGTGCTCGGATCCTGCCCTGCCAGGGAGCTGAGCCCAGCCCCGGGAGCTCCTTAGGGCTGGGAATTGCTGCCAGATCCAACAGTTCAGCTGCAGCTCCTGAAAAATGAGGTAGATTTGAGTGACTTTCAGCTGCACAGTAAAATAAGGAAGGAGGGACGTTGGAGGAAGGTTTGAACTGACACCGGGCTGGAAATCAGCTAAAAACTCCTTTTTTTTTTTTTTTAAACAAAAAAGCCCCACAACCCCCTTTTTTTTTTTAAAAAAAAAAAGGGGGTTGTGGGGCTTTTTTGTTTAAAAAAAAAAAAAAAAGCCCCACAAAACCCTCTCAGCCCAAGCTTTCTGTGGAAACTCTAAAGCTCCAAGGAGTCCCCGAGCACCAATTGCTCCGTCTGCCGCTGCAGCTCCGAACACGGAAAGTCGAGGGTCTCCCAACAGCTCCCTGGCTGCTGGACAGGATTTATTTGGGATGAAAGGGAGTCAAATTCAGAGTCTCTCTTTGCATTTGGGATTGGAAGGACCCCTGGCCAAAGCCAAGTGCCCCTGGGGAGTGCTGCGCTCAGGCTCCATTTGCAAAGGGCGGCGGGTTCCGTCCGTGCCGTTTTCCAGAGATCCCAAGGGGTGGTCTGTCTGCTCTTCCAGCCCTCGGAGTGGGGTTGGAGTGTCTCCCAAGCACTAATTAAGGGAATGGATCCTCCAGCCACGTGCAGAGCCATCAGCCACGGGTGGATGGATGGATGGATGGATTATCCGCTAGATGCTCGTTAAGCTGCTGGTTGTATCCAAGCTTCCCTGGAAATGATCCCAACTGCGGAGCCTCCTGCCTTCCCCTGCCACCTCCTTGGCATGTCCTCACAGTCCTCCAGGAGCTGGATGCTCCCAGTGCTAGAGTTTTCCCGTAAATGCAGCTTGGATTGCAAACCGTGTGGAAATTCCCAGAAGTTGCAGCAGCAGCTGAAGGTTTTCCAGGTTGTCTTTGTGCTGGAGCAGGGAGATGGGCTCCTGCATTTACGTGGGAGTCAGGAGGGCTGGGGAATGGTCCCTTCTGGATCTTTAGCTCTTCCAGGTTGGCTTCCCTGAGGCACAGGGAGGGCGAGTTGGGAAGTTTAGAGGAGCCTCCACCGTAAACAACTGATCCATGTGAACATTCCCCATCCCTGGGAGTGTCCAAGGCCAGACTGGACAGGACTCGGAGCGACCTGGGCTGCTGGAAGGTGTCCCTGCCCACGGCAGGGCTGGGACTGGTTGGGATTTAAGGCCCCTTCCCCCTCAAAGCATTGCATGCTGTTGGTCCATGAGCCAGCAGGGTTCAGGCCCTGAAGCCCCTGCGATGGTGAAGGACTGATCCTGTGATGGGACTGACCGGGAGCAGCTCCCAGGAGGAAAACCAGGAGCTCCCGAGAGGCGGAAAGAGCTGTCCCTTCATTATTGTGATTTACAGGAGGGGAAAACACAGAGAGACACCTCTTAAAAAAAAAAAAAATGGAAAAAAACTGGGAGCAAATCGTCCTTTGGAGCTTCCCCTCCCTGGTGGTCACCAGCCAAATTCCTGGACTCCCCTTTTCCAGGCCCAGGGATGGGAATCCCACCCAGAGTTCTGACAGACACCTTTGATTTAAAGCTCCAACAACCCCAAGCCTGGAGTGTCTCAGGCTGGAGTTAATCCCCCACTTTGCCAGGAAGCTTCCATTTCATCCCAGGCCTGGATTTGGCTCTGGAATCTGGGATTTCACGCTGGGATCACCGTGTGATTAAAGAGCTGCCTCTATCAAACCCCTCCTCCCCACTCAGGTACTTGTGGGCTGGGATCAAGTCCCCTCTTAACCTTCTCCTGGAGAAGTTATTAGCTCCAGGTTCTTCTGGCAGCTTTCCCAGACCTCAGACTCCACTCAGCTCTTTCCTGAAGCGTTTCCAGCTTTCCTTCTTTTCCCTGATGTCCCTCCCGAGATGTGGCCACCGGAACGTGACGGTCTCTGCACTCAGGTCTCCGCAAACCACCAGCAGAGATTTGAGCACTAAAGCAGCTCAGGAGGCTCCCTCCCAAAACTGGGGTCCTCGTCTCTTCTCTGCTGGGCTCAAAGCAGGGACCCTTTGAAGGCTTTGCCTCAGGGGGCTGGGGGTTTTTATTTGCTGCTGGAGGAGGAACTGGGCCGGGGTTTCCTTCTCTTCACTGGATTCCTGGAGAAATCCCAGGCTTTGAGCAGGTCCTGGTTTTCGTAAGGACTCGTCACCCGACAGTTGATGATGCTTTCACCTGGGTGAGGATCATGACCTGCCAGCTGGGAATGTGGGACTGCCCCGGGCGTTTTCCCTTGGGGACGTCCCAGAAGCTCCTGAGTGTGGCAAAATCCCTTCCTGGTTGTGATTGGCATGGAATGGGTTGGGTTGGGAGGGACCTGAAAGATCATCCAGTGCCACCCTGTGCCATGGGCAGGGACACCTTCCACCGGCCCAGGTTGCAGCAACCCGGCCTTGGACACTTCCAGGGATCCAGGGGCAGCCACAGCTTCTCTGGGCAACCTGTGCCAGGGCCTCCCCACCCTCACAGCCAGGAATTCTTTCCCAGTATCCCATCCATCCCTGCCCTCTGGCAGTGGGAAGCCATTCCCTGTGTGCTGTCCCTCCATGCCTTGTCCCCAGTCCCTCTCCAGCTCTCCTGGAGCCCCTTTAGGCCCTGCAAGGGGCTCTCAGCTCTCCCTGGAGCCTTCTCTTCTCCAGGTGAACCCCCCCAGCTCTCCCAGCCTGGCTCCAGAGCAGAGGGGCTCCAGCCCCTGGAGCATCTCCGGGGCCTCCTCTGGACTCTCTGCAGCACCTCCACGTCCTTGTGCTGTTGTTCCCAGGGCTGGAGCAGCTCTGCAGGGGGGTCTCAGCTGAGGGGGCAGAGGGGCACAATCCCCCCCTGCCCTGCTGCCCGCACTGAGGGCTCAGCCCAACATTCCAACATTCCAAGTCCTTCTCCTCAAGGAGCTCCCAATCCGCTCATCCCCAGCCCGTGTCATCTCCCTGCACTGTGCCTGGTGTTCCTTCTCCACCGGGATGACATTCCGTGCAGGCAAAATGGCTCTTCCAGCAAAAGCAGAACGTCAGCACCGTTGGCTCCCAGTCCTTGTGGTTCCATAAAACACGGGGTGCGTGCCCATAAAACCTTATCTGACAGCAATAATTGCTATTAAACCTAATTAATAGGAGATATTTCCCTAGGTTTGACATGACTCGTGGGCCAGAAATCTGTTCAGTATTATGATTTATGCTCTGCAATATTCTGTTCCCTGCAGAGGGACCAGGGAATTCCAGGAGAGAGGGGAAAGACCATTGTTTGGGAATTGCTGCCCAGGGGGCAGTTGAGGGAATTGTAAATTATAACAATTACATATTTAAATGTTTTCAAGGTTGCCTGAAGCCGCAGCTTCAGAAGGAGAGAGCTGGGTCGTAATTCTGGGGGGAGTTAAATCCGTTCAGGGAAAAATGCCGGTTTGGAACTCGGTGGGATTTTTTCAGGTGGAAAGGAGAGATGGGGGGAAAAAGGAAACCAGGAAGTTCAAGTGCTTTGTCTGTTCCGTGGGCAGTAGAAGAGTAAAAACGCGGCTTTCTGAGATAAAAATAAAATTGGCAGCCAATCCAAACCTCACTGCAGGATGGAATCCTCTCATCCCACCCCCTGCCACGGGCAGGGACACCTTCTGCTATCCCAGGTTGCTCCAGCCTGGCCTTGGACACTCCCAGGGATCCAGGGGCAGCCACAGCTTCTCTGGGAATTACATCCCCTCACCACCCTCACAGGAAGGAATTTCATCCCCAGTATCCCCCCCAAATCTCCCCTTTCCAGTTTGAAGCCATTCCCTGTGTCCTGTCCCTCCATCCCTCATCCAAAATCCCTCTCCAGCTCTCCTGGAGCCCCCAGATATCTGCCACACTTTAGTCTCACCCACAATCCCACCCCTTCATCCCGTGGGAATGGGATCTTTCTTCCCAGCCATGAAAGCTGCAACTCCATCAGGGAAGCAGCGGGAGCTCCCACTTCTGGAATTCCTGCCTGGAATGACCTTGGGGTGCCCAGCTGAGCCCCTGCCTTTGCTTTGGCCGAGCTCAGTGAAGGGACCCGGGGTGTTGTTTGGAGGAACCACACGTTGCACCCGGGTTTTGGCCTCCTGGGGTGGGTTTGGCACCTTTGGGAAAGGCTGGACACCTGGGAAGAGGCAGGAAATTCACCTTGCTGTGTTCCCTTCCGCCCAACTCGAGGACAAGGCGGAGAGCGTTGGGAGAAGCAGCAACAAATGAAGAGCTGGGGAGGATCCTTGAGCAGGAGGATCTGATATCCAGCATTCCCTGGATCAGCTGTTCCGGGGGCCGGGGCTGGGCGGGAGGCCCTGGATTAGCTGTGACATGACGATGGTTTAACAAGGTGAAGGTGCCGATGCCGGGGAGGGGAACGGGCACTAATTAGGGTGGAGTGATCATTCAGGCCATCGGCGGGATCTGCTTGGCTTGGGATGGCCCCCAGGAGGGTGGGGTGGGGGGGTAGAAGCTACATCAGCTGCACCTTTTAATGTCAAAATGGATGATTAATTAGAGTCAGGAATCCCCACTACCCGGGAGATAAAAGGGGTGATCCAGCAGGTGGGTGTGGTCCCTAATTTTTGATTTATTTAATTACTAAACTGCAGATAATTATTGGAAATCTTATTCCAGTTCTTCCCAAACCAGGCCACTGGAAAGCCTTTTTAATTGTGCTTTTCCCCTTTTCCAGGTGCAAATATTCGAGATAAGTCTGACCCAAACCAGGCACATTTTTGGGTGACGAGTGTGATGGAGATGCTGAAATTTGATTTCAGCACCAGGCACCGGAGGGGAAACCGCCCCAACAACAACTGCCACCTCACGTCCTCCTAATTCCACATAAAAGCACCTCTTTGCTCCTGGTGGGGAAACAATCCCCACAGGAACGAGCCCAGTTCTTCCCTGGAAGGCCGGAGATGCCGAGGGCAGAGGGAGCTTTATGGGATGGGGGGATGTGATCCCAGAAGGGGTCACCCCCCTCTACGTTTTCATCCCTTTTCCCTGTGAAACCCAACAGGTGCAGCGGGTTTTGGACACGTTTTTCCTGTTATCTGCCGAAGTAGCTTCAACTTATCACGGAGACCTGTGGAGGGAGTTTCTGGCTGGAACACATTAAGTGCAGGCTGGGGTCGGTGCCAGCGGCCTCCCCGTGAACTTGGAATCGTGGCCTTGGAGTAACAACTGTGAAAAATCAATGCCGGGCTCCGCTGGGCTGTAAGAACCACTTCCCTCTTCCCGTCTTCCCTGCCCTCCCTCCCTTTGGTTTTGTTTGCCTGGATGGAAAGGAAGAGAAGGAGGCCCAGGAACTGGGCAGGAATCAGTCACTGGAAAGCTGCGGAGCTGAGGGTCCCCTTTGGAGGCTTCTGTCCATCGCAGGATGTCACTGCTGGGTGACAGTGGGCACTGGGAAGAATTTACCTGTGGAAAGAGGGATTAGGTACTGGCAGGGGCTGCCCAGGGAGGTTTGGAGTGCCCAGCCCTGGAGGTGCCCAAGGAAGGCCTGGCCGTGCTACATCCATAAGGTGGGCATCGGGCACGGGAGATCCAGGGGCTGGGAGGACTCTTCCAACCTCACTGATCCTGGGATATCCTTCCCTATGAGGATGGTGAGGCCCTGTCCCAGGTTGCCCAGAGAAGCTGTGGCTGCCCCTGGAGCCCTGGGAATGTCCAAGGCCAGGTTGGAAGGGGCTTGGAGCAGCCTGGGCTAGTGGAAGGTGTCCCTGCTTGGAACTGGATCTTTAAGGTCCCTCCCAACCCAAACCATTCCGTGATTCTATAACTGAGTTCCCTCAGCACCCAGTTACACCTTGCAAGGTCAAACTGGGAACAATCCAGCTGATCCAGGTGGGGAGTTGATGGAACTGCCCTGAATTTCTGGCCCCTGCAGGCGGAGCTGAGTTTGGGCCGGGCAGGCCAACTTTGGCCCGGGTCAAGCCCTGATGCCTCACTGCCCCACGCAATTCCAGGTGGGATTTTAGCCCATCCCCTCCGGCTCTCCCTGTGCTCCCTGCAGAGCTCGGGCTGGGTTCCTCGTCCCTTTGGTCTCCTCCTTCCAGGTGAGTGTGAGCTTTGTCCCGCAGCAGCCCAGCGCTGGGGAGCCCTGCAGTGACACCAGCCCTGAAAGACGAGCTCAGCACGGGACACCTGCAAAGCACCTCATCAAAGGAGCTGGAAAACTTTCCAAGTCCGTGGGAAAAGGGTGTTTAAAAGAACCCTGAGCTGTTTCAGTCGGAGGGAAGTATCTCTGGGGCTTCTGGTGATGTCAGAAGCAGCTCAGTAGGCTGTTGATGGGGAGGCTCTTGGATGGCGCTTTGATCCTTGGAGTTTCTACAAGCCCAGCTGCATGAAAAGTGTCTTTCTCCCACCCCTTCATCACCCCTTCCCCCTTTTTGCCAAATTCCAAGCAAAGCTGTTGATGTGTTTCAGCCCCTCAGGATGATGGAGGGACTGGCACGGGGATTACAGACCCATAAAATGAGCTCATCCCGGGAACATTTGTGGTTCAGAGAACCTCAGTTCACTTTTCTTGCTTGGTCCTCCCCTTCTCCCCCTCCCTCGTCCCGATTTGTGGCTTCTCTGGTGTTTCCTGGCTCCAGCTGAGGATCAAAAGCAGAGGAACAGGGATGGTTGTTCCAGCAGAGCCACTGGGCCTGTGGAAAAGCAGCAAGGGGAAAAATGGGCAGCTTTTGGTAAATATCAGTCAATCCTTTCCCCACAAAATCAAAAGCAGGGATGTTTGGGAGCAAATGATCCTTCTGCTGAACTGCTGCTTGGGGGAGGTCCAGAAATGCAACAAAGCCATCGGTGAACTTGCGCTGAGAGGGGGAAGCTTGGCTTAAGCTGTTCCAGACTAACTCAAATAGCGCTGGATAAGGTTCAGCTCCCTCAGTTCTGGGGGAAGTGGGGGATCTGGGGGGTCCTGACCTGTTTCAAGTGGCGAGACTCAAAAGCAAACTGAGGATTTTTGGGCAGGGACGTGACACTGACCCAGGGAAGGGCTGAAGTGATGTGGCCCTCCTCACACACACCCCGAGGAGCATCCCAGCAGAGACAGCCTGGGAGTGCTGGGGGTGGGAATGTCGGCTCCTCTTTGGGCTGGACACACACCCCCCTGCAACCAAAATGGGGACAATGGTGAGGACAAGGACAAGGGTTCCCACAGCGTTTCCCGTGCCTGGAAGTGTCCAAGGCCAGGTGGGAGCAGCCTGGGATGGTGGGAGGTGTCCCTGCCCAGGGCAGGGGGTGGAATTAGATGGGATTTAAGGTCCCTTCCAACCCAAACCCACTCCACGGTTCTGGAGCCCCTCTGCTCTGGAGCCAGGCTGGGAGAGCTGGGGGGGTTCACCTGGAGAAGGGAAGGGAGAGCTAAGAGCCCCTTGCAGGGCCTAAAGGGGCTCCAGGAGAGCTGCAGAGGGACTGGGGACAAGGCATGGAGGGACAGCACACAGGGAATGGCTTCCCACTGCCAGAGGGCAGGGAGAGATGGGATAGTGGGAAGGAATTCCTGGCTGTGAGGGTGGGGAGGCCCTGGATGAGTTTCCCAGAGAAGCTGTGGCTGCCCCTGGATCCCTGGAAGTGTCAAAGGTCAGGCTGGAGCCACCTGGGCTGGTGGAAGGTGTCCCTGCCCGTGGGAGAGGCTCTGGAACTAAATGGCCTTTCAGGTCCCTCCCAACCAACCCATCCCAGGATTCTGTGACCTGCTGGGACAGCCCCAGTGCCACAGGGTTGGGACATGAAGCACCTCAGGGTCCATCCCACTCAAACCACACCAGTTCTGAGCTCTTTTTCCCACATCCACACTTCCTAATGCCTTTGTCCCATCTTTCCCTGGGTCACTCAGCCCTCGGGCTGGGTCAGGAAGCGCCCCAGGCCTGTCCCCCTTGGCTGCTCCCAGCATTTCTCCAGTCGGCGGTGTCCACCTGGATTAAGGGAGATTCCTTTGGCTCCAGTGCTCCCTGCCTCCTGGATTCTCACTTGCTCTGTCCCTTGATGGCTCGGGGGGCCAGAAAAGCCGTCACCAGGGTGGGGCTGTTCCTGGAGAAGGGGTGGGCAGGAGCACTTGGAAAGGCATGAATGCAAAGTCAAGGAGCCAAAGGGTTGTTTGGGATTTTGTGCCTAAAACGGGCCAAGACTCCCCAGTTTTGGCCCTTCTGCCCCAAATCCAGTACGATTAATGTCGTCCATGGGCAGCAGAACACAGTGAGGGTGCAGCATCAGGCAGGACACGGGCACCAGGCTGGGCCACCTAAACTCGATTTCTCGACAAAGTCAAGCCTAAAGCACAAACTGCCTCCAATCCCCCGGAAAAAGAGCATCAGAACTTGGTTACCTGGGATTTGGAGCCATGGGATAGCCCAGGACAGCATGGATCTGCCTCCAGAGCATGCCCAGCAAGAGGAGTCACAGCTGGATTTGAAGCGTTGGGTGTTTCGCAGCTTCTGGTTTTAAACAAATGCCCTCCTTTTAGGCCTGAATTCAGGGACTGGGAAGATCCAATGGCTCCATCAGGAATGTGAAGCCTGTGAAGGTCTCCTGGTGACAGCCTGAGGGTCCAGAGCTCGGAGGGGGAGCCCTCAGCCTCCCTGGAATTCAGGGGTAAGGGCTCACAAGCCCTTCTGGGGTGGATTTTTTTCCCTTTTCTTCCCTGACTCCAGGGAAATTTGTCCCTCAGCCAAGTCCTCTCAGAGAGCAGGAGTGGCAGGGGCAGGAAAAGGGCGGATTTGGCTCCGCGCTCCCGAGACTGCTCATTAGGTTGGGAGCAGACATTGGAGACCTTTCGTGGAGACTCAACATATCATCCAATTTCCTCCCTCTTCCCTTGAATTCATGGAGAAACACTGAGAATCCAGGCAAAAAACCGACGGGGAAAAGGTCTCCTTTCAAGGACACTTTTCCCCTCCCTGCCTTGGTACATCCAGAACTTTCAGTCTCCCCCAATTATCCCTGATTTCAACTGGCCTGACACACCCTGGGCTGTAAAACACAACCCTCGGGAGGGGGACCAGCAGCTCCTTCCTGACAAGGACCTGGAAGGGGGAAGGAGTTGTGTCAAGTTCTGGAATGAATCAGTCCAGAACGATACTTCTCGGAATGGAAAATCCTGGGAAATGAAGGAACAAAACATGGCTTGGATCTGCACTCCGAGGAGCTTAAGGGGTTTTCATCAGGATGGAGCCGAGAGCTGCGAGATCCTGGGAAAAGTCACCCACCTGGCAAGGCAGGACTTGTCATTAACACAGTCTGGGAGGGGGAAAGCTGGCTGCAAGGTCAGGGATTGGGCTCCTGATGGATGGTGGTGGGAATTTAAAGGAGTCCTGACTCCCAGACAGACACGTGCTCTGGTTTCACTCCTGACAGCTGCAAACTCATGGAATCTCCAGGGAATTGTTTCCTCTCTACCTTTGCTCAAGGTCTGCCTGCAGGGGAAGTCGCTGTTCCCTCCGTGCTGGCGCTGGGGGGGTCACACCTGGAATTCTGGGGGCAGTTTTGGGTCCTACAAGAAGGACACTGAGCGGCTGGAGCGTGTGCAGGGAAGGGAACGGAGCTGGGAAGGGGCTGGAGCAGCAGGAGCGGCTGAGGGAGCTGGGGGGGCTCAGCCTGGAGAAAAGGAGGCTCAGGGGGGACCTTCTGGCTCTGCAACTCCCTGACAGGAGGGGGGAGCCGGGGGGGGTCGGGCTCTGCTCCCAGGGAACAAGGGACAGGAGGAGAGGGAATGGCCTCCAGCTGTGCCAGGGGAGGCTCAGGTGGGAAATTAGGAGGAATTTCTCCCTGGAAAGGGTGGTGAGGCCTTGGCAGGGGCTGCCCAGGGAGGTTTGGAGTGCCCAGCCCTGGAGGTGCCCAAGGAAGGCCTGGCCGTGGCACTCAGTGCTCTGGGCTGGGGACAAGGTGGGCATCGGGCACGGGGGGGATCCAGGGGCTGGGAGGGATTTTCCAAGCTCTGGGATTTTCTGTGTTGCTCCTTGAAGTGTTTGCTTTGGGCCACCAGTGAACAGGACACTCCGTGGAGCCTGGGAGGGGTCCACAACCATCATTCCCTGTGGTGGGAACAGTCGGGGACCATCATCTCCAGGGAGCACGGGGTGAAGGGGGGTTGGGCTCCCACTTGGATCCCTGGAAACCTTCAGGGGGTTGGAACTGGATTATCTTCAAGTTCTCTTCCAAGCCAACCCATTCCATGATCCTGTGGATGCTCAGCCTTGGGAGGGACTGACATTCCAGCAGCCAGGACACTCATTTCCCACCAATCCCAGAGAAGCTCCTGCTCCTCCACATCCTTCCCAGTATGATCTTGGTCAGGACACTAAACCCTGTCATCCCAAATCCTTCGGGATCTATAGCTCTTCCTTGACTCCCAGGAAGGCTGTGTCAGTGCTTGCAGGGATGGAGCCTCCAGAGGTATTTTATATATAGAAATGTTGGAAAAATTCCTTCAGTTTTACAGTGGAAAAAAATCCCAAAGCAAAATCATGAGTTACAAACACAAAAAATTGTGATTTTTCTCTGTTCTGGCTGGTGCTGAGACTTGTGAGAGAGAGACCTCCAGGAGGATTAATTCCTGGAGCTGCTGAAGGGCCTGGGCATCATGGAAAGGGTTTAATGGAGAGATTTACTGGGAGCAAGTCCATTTCTTCCCCTCAGTGCCAAATTCACAGCTTCCCCAGAGTTGCCACTGGAAGGGCTTTGCTCCTTTTAACAGCCCGGAGCTGAGAGTGTTTGGAGAGTGAGAAACATGGATTTCAGGCCCAGGATTAAACTCCTGGCAGCAAAGGGATCACAGGAGCAACTGAACATTTCTAGGAAAAAAAAGATCCGTCATGTTCTCAGCTCTGGTTGGGCTGGTTCAGCTAAAACTTGCTGTTTGATCCGGGCAATGAACCCAATCCCACACCAAAATCCCAAACTTTTCAAAGGTGAACATTCCCAGACAGAAGTGCCACCTCTGTGCCCTCTAAGGGGTGTCATTTTGTGCTTCATCCCTGATTTCTTTTTGGAGGTGGGCATGGAATCCTGGTTTGGGTGGGAAGGACCTTAAAGACCATCTCATCCCACCCCCTGCCATGGGCAGGGACACCTCCCACTAGCCCAGGTTGCTCCAACCTGGCCTCGGGCACTTCCAGGGATCCAGGGGCAGCCACAGCTTCTCTGCCCAACCTGGGACAGGGCCTCCCCACCCTCACAGCCAGGAATTCCTTCCCAATATCCCATCTCTCCCTGCCCTCTGGCAGTGGGAAGCCATTCCCTGTGTGCTGTCCCTCCATCCCTTGTCCCCAGTCCCTCTCCAGCTCTCCTGGAGCCCCTTTAGGCCCTGCAAGGGGCTCTCAGCTCTCCCTGGAGCCTTCTCTTCTCCAGCTGAACCCCCCCAGCTCTCCCAGCCTGGCCCCAGAGCAGAGGGGCTCCAGCCCTTGGAGCATCTCCGGGGCCTCCTCTGTGTCTTCCCTGACCCTTTGATCCATCACAGAACCTCAGAGGAATGTTGTGGAGCTTCTTGGGCAGCTGAAACCCAGCTGAGGAACCAGATCTACAACCCCCCAGCACTGCAGCTGCCTCAGAACCAAACACTGCCAAGATGAGCTGGGAATAATTTTGGCTGCTGGTTGCAAACCAAGATCACTTGTGTGTCCATAGCCTGGGGAGTGCCTCTGGACCTGGGGAGGGACTCTGGATAAGGGCATGGAGTGATAGGACAAAGGGGAACAAGGGAAGATTTGGGTGGGAGTTTGTGCAGGAATTCCTGGCTGTGAGGGTGGGGAGGCCCTGGCACAGGTTGCCCAGAGAAGCTGTGGCTGCCCCTGGATCCCTGGGAGTGTCCAAGGTCAGATTGGAGCAACCTGGTGTAGTGGGAGGTGTCCCTGCCCATGGCAGGGGGTGGCACTGGGTGGTCTCCAAGTTCCCTTTCTACCCAATCCATTCTGGGATTCCAGGACTTGTAGGTCTGGGATGTTCAGGGTTGGGAACAGCCGAATAATAAAGCAGGATTGAATCGCCAGGTGTATCCTAGGAGCACCTCCATGGACAGGAGAGAACAGTGGGGTGTGGAAACGCAGCAAGAACATTCTTCCCCAGTGGGAAAACTTTGATTAGGGAGGAGGAGAAGGAGGCTTTTAACACCTTTGCCCTGGAAAGAAATCCAAAGGGGAGCACAGACAGGCCGTGCTGGAGCCTGTGGGGCTGGACAATGCCTTTCTCTGCCCTCTCCTCTGGTCCAGCAGGACGTGGAAGGCTGCCATCCCCTGAGTAAGCGACGCCACCTCCCACCTCCCTTTCCAAGTGCCCGTCTCCTAATTAGCCAACAAATCCACAGGCATTTTTCTGTCATCTCTGGGCTGCTCCAGGGCTGGGAGCGGTTCAATTGTGTGTCTGTTGGTCCTGCCAACTTCTGGGGCTTGGCCAAACCCGCAGAAAGGCTCCAGTGAAAGGGAACACGCTCCGAGGACGAGGAGCTCGGTGTGCTCTGTCTGAGGGGTTGGAAGTGCTGCCTGCTCGGGGCCTTTGAGGGCACAGAGCCTCAACCTGGGAAAAAGAGGGGATTTTGTGCCACAGCCGAGCCCAGGTCACTGTTTGTGATGCTCTGTGGGTGTCCAGGTCAGGTTGGGGTTTGTGCCTTGAGCAGAGAAGGCTCAGGTTGGTGCCTCCTTCCACCCCTGACTCGCTGTGGGTGATTAAAGTTCAGGAAAGGTCCCAGTTTCAAGACTCTGCCCAAAACACATCAGTGCCTTGAGTTTGTCACAGCTCAGGACCCAGGGAAGGGCCTGGAGCTGTGCCAGGGCGGGGTCGGGTTGGATCTCAGGAGAAGGTTCTTCCCCCAGAGGGTGGTTGGGCACTGCCCAGGCTCCCCAGGGCAGTGGGCACAGCCCCAAGGCTGCCAGAGCTCCAGGAGGGTTTGGGTGATCCTCTGGGGCACAGGGGGACTCTTGGGGCTGGGCCTGTGCAGGGCTGAGGGTTGGACTGGGTGGGCCTTGGGGGTCCCTTCCAGCTCAGGATATTCTGAGATTCTTGGCTGAGGTGGGAAGTTGGAGGCTCCCGCTGAGTGGCAGCTGGGATTCACAGCTCCTTGTCCCCCTGGTCGCAGCCACTGGGAATGGGCTCAGTGCCTAAGCAGCAAAGGAAGGATTCCCAAGGGAGAATTTCAGGAGGAATTTCCTCATCAAAAGTGTTGTCAGGCATTGGAAGGGGCTGCCTGGGGAGGTGGTGGAGTCCCCATCCCTGGGAATGTCCAAGGCCAGGTTGGACAGGGCTTGGAGCACCCTGGGCTAGTGGAAGGTGTCCCTGCCCATGGCAGGGGGTGGCACTGGATGATCTTTATGACCCCTTCCAACCCAAACCATTCCATGACTTATCCTGGCTGCTGGAGGTTGCTGAGCAGCCCCAGGGATGCAACAACCCCAGGAGACACATCCCAGGGGGAGGTGTGGGCTGTTCTTTGCCATCACTGTGGAACAGGGGCTGAAAAAAGTCTGGAGGTGGGGCTGGAAACTTCAGGCAGTGCTGGATAAAGGTGGGATGAAGCTCTGAAGCTCTTCTGCCAAACCTCTTCTGCCAGAGGACACCAGACCCTCCCTGAACACGAAACTGGGGCCTTCCCATCCCTTCTCCTCTCCTGATTCCATGTCATCCCAAGGCCTTTTTTTCAGTGGGAACATTTCTGTTTACAAACCCTCGCACCAGGCAGACGCTCCTCCGCGGGACGTGTTGACACATCCCGTTGGGCTGTGGTTTGGGTGGCACCGCCGCGGGACCGGGAGTGGGAAGATGGGACTGGGAACGCCGGAGTAGGGAAGGAGGAAGGCTCTAAAGAGCTCCTGACAGCTCCAACCTGCGGTCAGGGGCCGGCTCTGCCCAAAACCACCTCCCTCAAGGCCTCGCTGGGATCTGCACGTCGCTGCTGGTCCCCGGGGACGGGAGGAGGGCGGTGGGAACGCTCCGAGGTGTTCCCGGGCTCCAGCCCACGGCTCCTCCTGCGCCGACCTCTGGGTGCCCCCAGACATTTGCTGCTTCTCCGCTCTTCCTTCACTGTTTCTCATGTCTCTGTGCTTCCCTGTTCTGTCTGGAAACACTGGAATTCAGGCCAGGAAAGGCTGTTTTCACGGCATCCTGCGACAGGCTGGCCCAGCCCTGGGAGATTCCGCCTCCATCCAAGAGCTTGTCCTGCTTTCAGGGCAGCCTGGGGGGATCACTCCAGGCAGGAATACCTTCCCTCTCGCTTCCTGCCCTTGGCACTCCCTGGGAGGCTTCCCAGGGATCCCCCTTTGCTCTCCAACTTCTGTACAAGCCCTTGCCTGGGACTTACCAGCGATGGTCATGGAATCATGGAATGGTTTGAGTTGGAAGGGACTTGAAAGATCATCCAGTGCCACCCCCTGCCATGGGCAGGGACACCTTCCACTAGCCCAGGGTGCTCCAACCTGGCCTTGGGCACTTCCAGGGATCCAGGGGCAGCCACAGCTTCTCTGGTGGGGAGACACAGGGATGAGGGATGATGATAACGGAGAGGGACAGAGGGAGTTTGGGAGAGCGAGGCACAGTGGGGACAGCAAAAGAACTTAATGAGTTAAACCCTTTTCCTGCCAGCTTTGTGTTCTCCCAGGATTCAGCCTTTCAGCACAGCTCTGGGGTGGGCTGAAGCTCCTGGAATTCCAGTCCAACCATGTGATGGATGTGAGAGACTCATCCGTGAGTTCTGTGTCCTACTTCTCCTCCTTAACCCACTTCTGGAGTTTCTTCCTTATCTTTGAATCCAAGGAGCAGCTCCTGGGCTCCCTCCCTCCCACAGCAGGGATGTGTGAGCCAACCTCTGGAATGACAAAGGCTCAGGACCAGGGATCATCCACCTGGTCTGTGAAAAGTGACTCTGCCCACGGCAGGGGTTGCAACTGGATGATCTTTAAGGTCCCTCCCAACCCATTCCATGAGTTCATGAATGGAAACAATGTGGATATTTCATATAAACCCATAATTTCATATAAATTCCATATAAACCTGCGGTTCCCACCTTTTTCTTTTTGGAGATTCAGTTTAGGTGGAGAACGAAGCGAGATATCAGAGTTTAGATTTCAATACCCTGGGACTAAGGAATGGCCCTAAATTAATGCAGAGAAATCATTGAAAGGATGAGAAACCAACTCTGTTCTTGCAGATCTGATTAAATCTATCCCTGTCTGACCAGTGATTCCTCGCTGGAAAAATAAAGGGAGAAAGGAGCTGAGATCCCGGGGCCGAGATTTGTGTGGAAGTTGGTGGTTCTGCCAAAAAACCCTGCAGGTCTGATGTGGCAGATCCCTCCCCCTGTGAGAGGAACCAAAGTCTGCCTTCCTGCTGATGGGTGATTCCAACAGAAAAAGGGATCAGGGAATAATTAGCTGGTCAAAGAGGGAAATGTAACACGGTTGTTCCAAGACAAAGCAGGAGGGAGAAGGAGGGTGGTGAAAGGGAGGTGGGGCTGGCACTGAGGGCAGTGATGATGGCCTGGACCCATCAGGAAAGCGCTTGGGAAGGAGGAAAGAAAATCTGAACTGGACTGGGAGACCAAAGGAATCCTGCTGGACATAAATCAGTGGAACTTCAGCCTCTCCGAGGGGAAAGGATCCAACTCCTGCAGCAAAGGGGAGATTCGTGGGATGTAAGGCAAGAAAAGATCTCTGAGCTCCCACAAAATCCCTCCCAGAATTCCTGTGCCGTGACTCCCGGGGGAGCCCCTGGGCTCTGCGGAGATACCCTGTCCCGATTTCCCAGGGACAACCCACAGCAGCCCCAGGTAAGTTGTTCCTGCAGTTAATTATTGCGTTGGAAGAGGGAAAACCGGTGCTTTTTTCCAGAGCGAACTTGTCTGGCTCCTGTTCTCAGCCTGGGATCTCTGGTACAGGGAAACTGGGACTCTGGGAATGAGGAGGGCGAAGGCCAGGCTCTGCTCTTTGTTAGGCTCCCACAGCCCAGGAAAGGAGGAGCTCAGGGCTCTGAGCTGGGCACTCAGGGCACCCTCCTGGGCCAGGTCCTCCTGCTCCAGCTGGGAGGGATCTCCCATTCCCGGCTGGCAGGTCAAGGAACTGCCCTTGGATGTGGGGGAGGAGGAGAACAAACAAACCTTCATCCCCCAACTGCCTTTTACCTATTATAGGTTCACCGAGCTCAGGAGGTCACACTTTGTGGAATCACGGAATCATGGAATGCTTTGGGTGGGAAGGGACCTTAAAGATGATCCAATCTCACCACCTTCCACTAGCCCAGGTTGCTCCAAGCCCCGCCCAACCTGGCCTCGGACACTTCCCAGGGATGGGGCAGCCACAGCTTCTCTGGGCAAAGATCCATTTAGATCCATTTAGATCCATTGGGTTGGATGCTGAAGTGGGAATATGTGGGCCCTGCGTGGGGTCAGGCTGCGTGGACATGATGCTTCCCACCTGGAATGAAGGGTGTCCAGCTGAAGTGTCCAAGGTCAGGTTGGACAGGGCTTGGAGCAACCTGGGACAGCGGGAGGTGTCCCTGCCTGTGGCAGGAGTTTGGGATGAGATCATCTTTATGGCCCCTTCCAACCCAACCCATTCCATGATCACCCAGTGGCTTTGGCTGTAGGAAAAGAAAAAATAATCCTCTTAAAAATAAAGAATCAGGCAAATCAGTCCAGACAAAATCCCATTTAATGGGAACCAGCCCAACCCGGAGCTCCCAAGGGCTGTTCCTGGGGCAGAGCAGGAAGCACTGGAGACAAGGCTCGTCCTTGGGATCCTGCTGTCCATGGATGGGCAGGGCACTGTGGTTCCCTCCATAGGTGGGACACTTGGGTGCAGCATCAGCAGCTCTAAAGCTGATTCCAGAGGGAGGGAGGAGAGGATACACATCCAGGAGGAACCTGGAAAGAAGGGGGCCAAGGATGGCCCTGAATTGGAAGGCAAAAAAGAGCAGCAGTCCTTCCACATCCCTCTCCACATCCCTCTCTCTCCTCCTCCTCCTCCTGGGCTGAGCCATGTCCAAGTTTCCCCTCCCACAACACCCAGGCTGAAATCCGGCCCTGTGGACTTGTGGTGGCAAAAGTCACCACAAACACAAACACGTTCCCTGGTGCCACAAGCCCAGGATCCGGAGTCACCGCGGAGGAAGGATTCCTGCTTCCATACCTGGGGGCATGCAGGGGTTTGCCCCTGGCAGATGCTGGGTACCCAGTAAAGCCTCTCCCTCTGCAACTAGACAGAGGAGAGAGAAAAAACAGCCAAGGATTCATGAGTAGAGAGAAGCTGGGAGAGGTCACTGATCCACCGTCGCGGGCGACACAGACTCAGAGTGGGGGTATTAACTGAATTTATTACCAACAGGATCAGAGCCAAAGAGTGAGAAAGAAAACAATCTTAAAAACACCTTCCTGGCCTGGCTCAGGAACAGTGTGGCAGCAGGAGCAGGGCAGTGATCCTTGCCCTGGACTCAGCGCTGGTGAGGCCACCCCTCGAGTGCTGTGTCCAGCTCTGGGCCCCTCAGCTCAGGAAGGACATGGAGGGGCTGGAGCAGGGCCAGAGAAGAGCAGCGAGGCTGGGGAAGGGACTGGAGCACAAGTGCTGTGAGGAGAGGCTGAGGGAGCTGNGGAGGCTGAGGGAGCGGGGGGGGCTCAGCCTGGAGAGGAGGAGGCTCAGAGCAGACCTCATCACTCTCTGCAACTCCCTGACAGGAGGGGGGAGCCGGGGGGGGTTGGTCTCTTCTCCCAGGAACCAGCAGTAGGACAAGAGGGTCTCAAGCTGTTTCAGGGGAGGTTTAGGCTAGATATCAGGAAGAAATTCTTCCCAGGGAGAGTGCTCAGCCATTGGAATGGGCTGCCCAGGGAGGGGGTGGAGGCCCCATCCCTGGAGGTGTTTAAGGTGACACTGGATGTGGCATCAGTGCCATGGGCTGGGAACCACAGGACGGTTGGAGCAAGGGTTGGATGGATGATCTCAGAGGGCTTTTCCAACCCAACTGATTCTGTGACACCCCGATGCCCCACCATGGGCTGCAGGGGGATCTGTGCGCCCCGATGCTGCCCCATGGGCACAGGGGGGTCTCTGCCCCCCAATGCTCCCCCGTGGGCACAGGGGCTCAGCTGCCCCACCCTGTTCTGCCCCAGGGGCTGCAAAGCCTCAGCTCCGGCGCCCGGAGCTCCTCCTGCCCCTCCTCGTGCACTGCCCTTGGTGTCTGCATTGCTGTTCCCATGTTCCCACTCCGCTCTTCCCTGGCTGGAATTCTTTCTGCCCCACACCCTTCTGTTCTTCACTGTAGTATCCTGGAGGTGTTACTGTCATTCCTAACTGGCTTGGCCTTGGCCAGTGGCAGGAATCCCATCCTGGAGCAGCTGGCATTGGCTCCACGGGACAGGGAAGCTCCTGGCAGCTTCCAACAGAAACCACCTCTGGAGCCCCCCCCCGCTACCAAACCCCAGGCACAGAATCCCACACCAGGGGACACAGAGGAAGGTCAGGAACCCACAGGGGGAACTGTGGCTTCTCCTCAGCTCCTTGGGGCACCAACCTCCGGGTGGAAATTGCTTTGTTGCCATTCTGGCTCCTTTATTCTGGTTCCTTTTGCCTTGGAACGGTGTTTTCTCCAGGCGGATCCGGCGGGAGCCGGATCTCCGGGGCTTTGCCAAGAGGTGGCAGGGCTGGAGCTGGATGGGCTGGGCAGGGAGGTGTCTCTGCCAAGAGCCTACGTGTGCCCACACACGCCACAAGTGCCGCCTTTGGACAAGGGACCGGGGCGTGAGCACAGATTTTGTCGCGCTGCAAAACCGCGGCGGGACGTGGAGAGGAGTGGAAAAGGCTTTTCCTGGAATAACCCAAGTGCTGGTCAAGTGTTGACTCAATTCCTTGGACCAGCTGAGGGCTGCGGGTTTGTAAAACCCTTTGGGTTTGTTGTGTTCCCGCAGAGTTTTCCAGTCGAAGTGTTTTGCAATGGGAAATGAGTGGGAAGATCCCTGTTGTGGCACCAGGGGCAAGGAAAGGTTGGGAACCATCCCTTCCCCCTTCCCATGGTCACAGAGCCATGGAATGGGTGGGGTGGGAAGGGATCCTTAAGATCTCAAAGGAGAAATGACTTGTCCTGTGCCGGGAGAGGGGTTTGGATGGTTCAGGTCAGAGCAACAACTCCTGTTTGACAGCAAGAATTAACGGGATTGATCCCGAAAATCCCACTTTCAGTCAAATTTAACAAAAACCCGGGAATTCTGCCTCTATTTCTGCTGAGAACTACCAAACCTTCCTCCTGATCCCTGGAATATGGTGCCTTGGAGAGGAGGAGAGACCTTGGACACCTCTCTGCCCTGTGACAGGGCCAACTCTCTGCAATTCCTGACAAGTGTTCAGGGCAGGGAAAGGGGAAAGGATATCCATGGAAGGACTTCCTGTATCTTCCTGTATCCCCTGGAAGGGAAGGAACCAGCCCATCCTTCTCCCACCCTCTGATCCCATGGCACCTGCTCCCACTCCAGTGTGGTGATGCAGCACGGGGCCACAGAGGTGGGAAAACCCTGGGATTAGGGATTAACACAGATACTCCTCATCTCTCCCCTGTGGATATCCTGCACCATCCTCAAAAACCAGGTTTTTCCAGCCGGGAAAAAAGGATTTTCCAGCTGCCAGAGGCAGATCTGACCTGATGGGGCTGAGCGTTTTCACTTCTCCTTCCGTTCTTCCCACTCGGGTGCCGCAGGAGCTGGATTCCTCCCTCAGCTGCCCCTAAACCAACCATCCCTAAACCATGTGGCCACGCAGAGGAGAGGAAAATCCAGTGTTTCCCATGGAAAGGGAAACAGGTTGTGTGCCTCAGAGCAGGATAAAAACATCCAGCCTCTCCCTGTCCCTTTCCACTCCCCGATCGAGGATTTCTCGCAGCATTCCCAAGCGTTATCCTCAGATATTTCCCATTTAAACCGCTCTATTTTATATAGATATATATTATATATACGTCAACCGCTATGTTTAATTATATTTAAAACACTCTATTTTCTATAATTTCTGTATTTTCTATATTTTCTATATTTTCCATATTTTCTATTGAAATATCCAGCCTCTCCCTGTCCCTTTCCACCCCCAAATAAAGAGGATTTCTTGCAGCATTCCCAAGCTTTATCCTCAGGTATTTAGCACTTAAAACACTCTATTTTCTGTATATTTTATGTAGATATGCAAACTATTATGTTTATTTATATTTAAAACACTCTATTTTATGTATTTCAGATTTAAAACACTGTATTTTATATATTTTAGGTAATTTATATAGTTTATATTTTGTATACTTTACATTTAAAACACTGTATGTTATATATTTTATATATTTTATGCATTTTATATTTAAAACACTGTGGGTTTATGTATTTTTGTATAATACATATTTTATATTTAAAACACTGTATTTGATATATTTTAAGTATTTTCTGGATTTTCTATATTTTCCATATATTCTACTTTTATATTTTTAAAACACTATTTCATACATTTTTAATATTTTATATATTTTATATTTAAAACACTGTGTTTTATATATTTTAAGTATTTTATATGTGTTATATTTAAGACACTGTATTTTATATATTATAAGTACTTTCTATGTTTTCTATATTTTCTATATTTTCTATTTAAAACACATATTTTATATATTTTAGATACATATTCTATATATTCTATATATTCCATATATTCTATATATTCTATATTTTATATTTAAAATGCTATATTGTACATATTTTACATATTTTTAATATTTTCTATATTTTCCACCCAGCACTTCACACCCCCCTCGCTCTGTCCCTGCCCTGTCCTTGCCCAGTCACTCCAGCCCCGGTCCCTGACCTTGGCCCTGGGATGATGGTTGGACCACCGGGAGCTATTTTTGAGCCCTTCCAGGGATTATTGACTTCTCAGGAATGTGTGGAAGCGGCAGGCTCGGAACCGGCCTCTGGAAATCGGGAAAACCTCCGGCTTTCCTTTCATCCCTCCCGCCTTCGACTGCAGGGCCGCGGCAGGGCCTGGAGGAGGCAGAGGGGCAGCAGCAGCTCCTGGCCTTGCTTAGCGGGGATAAAACAAAGGGAAAAGGGAAGGGAACTCCTTGGGAGCAGCCGGTGACGGCCCCGACGGGAGGACGGGCTGGAGCGTTCCCTGTGGGATTTCCCTCTCGCTGCGGCTTTCGTGTCACCCCAAGGTCTCTGCCAAGCTTCAACAGTGGGGGGCCGAGGGGTGGCACGAGGCCCTGGGACAGGCTGGGCAGGGACACTGCTCCTGGATCCCTGGAAGTGTCCAAGGCCAGGTTGGAGCAGTACTTGGGCTAGTGGAAGGTGTCCCTGCCCGTGGCAGGGGGTGGATGAGATGATCCTTAAGGTCCCTTCCAACCAGAACTACGCCATGATTCCATGAC
The DNA here is from genome assembly GCA_013396775.1 of Cephalopterus ornatus. Classification (NCBI taxonomy): domain Eukaryota; kingdom Metazoa; phylum Chordata; class Aves; order Passeriformes; family Cotingidae; genus Cephalopterus; species Cephalopterus ornatus. The sequence continues at coordinate 54,508 of VZRE01005091.1, forward strand.
ATGAGGATACAGAGGAGTTCAGCTCCTTCCTGAGCAGCTGGAATCTCATGGAGGAGGGAAATCACCGACCTTTGCCATCAGGTGCCACAAATTCCATCGCGACACAAAACCAGCAGCACTGAGGGAACTAAAACCGGTCCTAAATCCGCCCCTCTGCTTCTCCTGTATTGGGCCTTCAGTGTTTGACTTTGCTGCTCCTTGGGGAAAAGAAGCAGGGAAAATGCAAGGGAAACCTGCCCAGCAATTCCTCCCTTCCCTGGTGCCACAAGATCCACAGGAATGCACCACGTTATCTCTCTCATCCCACGGAGAAATCCTTTATCAGAAATCAAGGAATCGGCCCAGGGATGACACAGCCAGGGTTTCATCATCATCATCATTATTATTATTATTATTATTGTTTTAGCTATTTTTTCCATGTCTTTGAGGAAACAACAAAGTCCCAATGATCTGCATCAAACCACAAGTTCTGATGGCACTCGGAGGAGCCTGGAAGGATTCCTTCCATCCCGGAATTCTGTACAGGATCAGCTGCGCTGAAAGGACAGAGAGTCCAAGGGATGTGCAGCCAGAAATTCTGAGAAAGAGTCAGAAGGGATGGGACGAGCTCCTGAAAGACAGGAGGGAACTTGGATCAGCCTGGGGAGGTGGAAGCAACAGTTTGGATGGTCCCATCCCAGTATCCAGGATGGGAAAGCAAGGAGATTCTCCTTACTCCTGCAGGGCTGGGAGAGCCAACCTGGCCTTGAACACTTCCAGGGATCCAGGGGCAGCCACAGCTTCTCTGGGAATTCCATCCCAGCCCCTCCCCACCCTCACAGGGGAGAATTCCTCCCCAATATCCCATCTCTCCCTGCCCTCTGGCAGTGGGAAGCCATTCCCTGTGTCCTGTCCCTCCATGCCTTGTCCAAAATCCCTCTCCAGCTTCCCTGTAGCCCTTCAGGAACTGGCAGGGCCTGAATCCTTCTCTTCTCCGGGCTGAACGATCCCGATTCTCTGAGCCTTTCCCCACAGCAGTTCCAGCCGCGCCCCTGCCACGGGCAGGGAAACCTTCCACAGATCAGCTTCTTCCCACCTGGCCTTGGACACTCCCGGGGCTGGGGCAGCCACAGCTTCTCTGGGCCACCTGGGGCTTTCCTGTGTGACTTTGCCCTTTCCCATTCCCTGAGCATTCCCTGGCAGCTCCATCTCTTATTTCCCCCCACCACGTTTTGGGTTTGTTTCGAGAGCTTTGCAGTTTTCCTGCTCGGGAAGGTCCGACCTCCACAGCAGTCCCAGGACACCTCGTGTTTTGTGGCTCTGCCCCACCAAGGGCTCAGATGTGAAATCCCCTCTTCTGGTTTTATGGGATTTGCACACATTCCCCTTGGATTCTGCCCAAAACATCCCTTTCTGGAGACACTTCTGAGCTGTCACTGTTGTTGTGTGTCTCTTGGCTGCTTTCCTCTCTTTCAAGTTGCACTCCCTGCCCCTCAAAAATCCCACTATCAGGATTTTTCCCGGCCTTTTCTACTGATCTCATGCTCCTGATGGGATTTCTGACACTTCTCAGCTCCCCTGGGATTGCCTTTTTTCCTGGAAGGGTCTCTCGTGCCAATTCTGCTTCAAAAGGGACATTTTCTTCGCAACAAATTCCAACAAAATGCTGAAAATAGTTAACTTGTTGCTGCCTTTCAAGAGCCGGAGAATGAAGTTTCATCCAAGCTTAACAAAGCTGGATAGCAATTAATCTCATTTCAACCAGGTTTTTTGGTCTGAATCAACCAGATTTAGCCTACCTCTGGTCAACAGGAAGAAGGTGGGACTCCAGAAGGTGTTTTGTCCCATCTGGATGTGCCAGAGGGGTGGATGAGGCTGTTTGAACCTCACAGCCCTGCAGCGCCTCTAATTAAATGGTTGATTAAGATTAATCACCCAGTTATTGCTCTCAAGCAGATTAAAAGGCCAAAATTAGAGTGCTTACGTAAATAAGTTGTCAAACATTAGCTGTAACTGATGGTGAGCGCAGGAATTCAAACCACAGGCAGAAATCAGTGGCAAAACATGGACAATTCTTGCCATTTGGGAAAGCTTTGGCATTCCTAATTCCTTCCCTGCCTGAACAGTCCCTGCAGGAAGGTTCCAATCCTTTACTCGTCCCTTGAGGGCACCAGAACATCTCAAGAACTCTGAATCATCAGGAAAAGGGATGATTTGTTGGTCTTCCTGGGCCAGAAAAGGTCAAACGTTCTGCTCTCCTGCAGGTCCTCACAGGTTCTGCATTTGAGTGTCTCCGTCAACAGGTCGACACCAGCCCCGGATTTCACCCACAGAAGCAAAGAAAAAGGTTTAAATTCTACAAAAGAACTTAACTTTTGCATTTCATACCATCATTTACATTGCAAAAGACCTTTAAGGGCATCAAGTCAAAACTTTAGCCATTATTTACAAATCATGGAATGGTTTGGGTTGGGAGGAACCTTAAAGATCATCCAGTGCCACCCCCTGCCGTGGGCAGGGACAGCTCCCACTGGCTCAGGTTGCTCCAAGCCCCAGCCTGGCGTTGGACACTTCCAGGGATCCAGGAGCAGCCACAGCTTCTCTGCCCGACCTATGCCAGGGCCTCCCCACCCTCACAGCCAGGAATTCCTTCCCAATATCCCATCTATTCTTCTCTCCTCCCAGTCTGCAGAGGATGTAGACGTCCTGTGTGATGTGCCAGTGTGAGGAGCAGCCGGTGTGTGCCATGGACCATCCCTGCAGGAATCACACCCGTGTCCCAGCCCCGCTGAGAGGAGCTTGAAGGGATTTGGCCCAGCCATGAAGGACCATGAAAAGCCCATTATTGCATTTTTGTGTGGCCTGAATTTTGGGTCATCCCTGTTTTGCAAGGAGAACTTCCACCTGTCTGCCCAACCTTCCTCCTGCCCTGCAGCACCTCCAGATGTTTTGTAGGTGGAGCCTCCAGGGTTATAAGGAGAGATCCCAGAATTCCAGAATATCTGAGCTGGAAGGGACCCCCAAGGCCCACCCAGTCCAACCCTCAGCCCTGCACAGGCCCAGCCCCAAGAGTCCCCCCCTGTGCCCCAGAGGATCATCCAAACCCTCCTGGAGCTCTGGCAGCCTTGGGGCTGTGCCCACTGCCCTGGGGAGCCTGGGCAGTGCCCAACCAGCCTCTGGGGGAAGAACCTTCTCCTGAGATCCAACCTGACCCTGCCCTGGCACAGCTCCAGCCCTTCCCTGGCTCCTGTCCCTGGTCCCCCCAGAGCAGAGCTCAGTCCTGCCCCTCCTCTGCCCCTCAGGCGATACTGAGGTTGTGCCAAGTCCTGTGTCTCCCAGGCAGGAATATTTAGGAGCTCTTTCCCTCTTTTTTTTTTGCCCCCAGACAGCTCTTCCTCAAATCCAGACCCCTGGAACCTGCCCTGAATGTCCCCAGGGAATCCCTTCCCAAAAGGGAGCTGGGACTGTGTGTCTTGAGCGAGTCCCAGGAGCTTTTGGGGGCTGGAAGCCACCGGTGGGTGACAGAGCAGCAGCTCCAGCTCTGCTTCCCCAACAGGAACACAAAACTGGAGCTTTGCAGGATTTTTCCTCTCCTGGCAAACCCAGGATTTGTCCTCGTGACAAAGAGGGGGTGACCTGGTGACAGGTGGGGTTTGGTGACCTCCGAGTTCCCTTTAATGTGGGATGTCATTAAACCAGCACTGTCCAACCCTTCCCTCCAAAACACACACCCCACACTTAGGGAAAGAGCAGGGGCAGAGGAACAATGACCCCTCTGTTCCCCACGTGGGTTTACCTTGGCTCCCTGAGCACCTCGAGGGGAGCACAGAGGTTTTCCTTCCTCCTGCTCCTAAAAAACACACTTTTCCCACTGGAATTGCAGGAAAGAGCCCTTTTAGCACAGCACTTCCAGAGGCCTCCAGGCAGGAGGGCAGAATCCAGGAGGGTTTGGCAGCTCCCTTTGCCTCCTGGTCCTCAGCGTTGACACAGGATTAAGAACTCCTTGGGCCTGTCTTTGTCCCTGCCATTAATTCCCTTTGGTTCAAGGGGTTGGGCCCCATCTTCCCTTCTCACATTCCCTAATTTCCCTCCTTGCTGATGGCATTTCCTTGATTTCTCTGCTAAGGACACGTTTGCACGGCCCTGGGAGCCTAGGAGCTGGTGGACATCTCAGCCCATCTGCCAAAAACAAGGACAGAGATGCATGAATTGTGTCCTAAGTATTTGGAAAGACTCTGCTGAGAGCCTCTTTCAGGGGCTGAAAAGCTGATTTATGAGCTGGGATTTTTTATTTTATCAATGGGAAACGTGCAACTTTTCAGCTCTCCTTGGAAAAACTGTTTAGATCAAAAGAAAAGGGAGTAAAAAAATGTCTCTTTTTCATAATCTTCTTCATTAATATCAGGGGGCAGCTGGGAATATTTCACCCAGAAGCACAGACAGCGCTGGAGGATCGATGGGAGCCGTGTCCAGAGCTGAAAGATCACATGAAGGTCTGGCACATCTTCTTAGAGCTCCTGAACTCTCTGAACGAGAAGAGATGGATGAAAAAAGCCAAGCTCCCAAAAAACTCTGGGCCAAGTTTTGGTTCATTTGCAGATGAGCCACGGTAAAAAAAAAGAGAAGGAAAAAGATGTATTAATCTCCTGGGAATGTGATAAAAATGTCGTGGCCGCGAGTTCTGGCCCTTCCAACGCCACGAGTGTGCTCCGGGAGAGCAATTCCAGCTCCCAGATCCATCAGGTCGCTGCAGACACAGCCCAGAGGAGCTCTGAGATGTCTTTTTCTCTCGCTGAAGACAAAGTGCTCTTAAAAAACTCCGTGTTTATTTGACAACACGGAAAGGGCACTTGGAAAATCTCAGCTGTTGAAGTCAGAAGATAAACAAACGCTGGGGAACAATAGTTTTAATTTGGGATTTCAACACCCTGCTCCGAGCTCAGGCTGGAGTCTGAGGGGGGGTTGGTTCTGACTGGTTTGTTCTGGGGACCAAACATTTGTTTTCCTTCTGGGATGTGTTGAACTGGAGCTGAACCCAGGCTGAGTCCGGCTCCACAACCCCAAAACAAGGGGATTTGTGTCCGTTTTCAGAGACCTCCTCATCTCCCTCATGGATTTAATGTGCTCTTGTTCTCTGGGAATGGCTTCCAGATTGGCCCTTCATCCAAAGGCTGGCTGGAGACACCAGCACTGACGGTCAAAGATCAAGGTCAGGGTCAGGCCTGACAATGCTGAGCCCAAGGTCCAGGAAAAGTCTCTCCCTGCTGTTGTTCGGTCACCCCACATTCCCAAAGCCACAGAGGTGTTAATAAATGAGAGATATTGTTAAATAAGATTATTTTGATGCTTTGATTCCAGCAGGAAGTGGTTTAGCCAGGATTACGCCCTCAGGACCAAACTCCCCTTCCTCCAAAGGTGGTGGCTCATCCATCCCATAAAGTGGTGGAGTCACATCCCTGCTCAGGAATAACCTGTCAGAAATAGGAGGGCTCAGAATCCCGGTTTTCCTGGTCATGGTCCATCCCTGCCTCTCCTTGGATTTGCTCCAGATCAAAGTGCCACCTTGGGCATGAGATGCCAGAAGGGATGAATCCCATGGAATATCTTGCCATGGAGACACTCCATTGGCACAGGGACTCCGAGGATCTTATAACAACTTGCTTTTCTGGGAAGAGGCAGCAGCAGGAAGGGCCAGGGAGGGAGTTATCCTGAGGCAGGGAAGCTTGGCAGGCTCTCAGTGGAAGGCGGCAGGTCTGGGAATAAACTCACCCCGGGACGACTCAATCAAAGTCCACTTGAAATAAACCCTCCAAGGAACATCTGGGATGAATTTGGAGCTTCTCCACGGAAAAGAAGGGAGCAAACAAAGGTGCCAATTAACCCTCCTGCCCAGGAGTAGCTGCTCCAGGGTTAACTTTGGGAGTTACTGTATTTAAGGCTGGAAGATCCCCTTGGAACCCAAGGCTGGGTCTGCCTTAAAATCCACGCCTGGAAGAGGCTGGTTGGCTTTGGTTCCTGCTGATCCCAGTCCAGGAGAAGTCCTGCCTGAGTTTATTAAGATTTAAAGGCCCAGGCTTGACTCCCAGCCCGGGCTCAGGAGGTTCCCTCCGAGCTCCTTTAGTTTTCACCCAAAGTTAATAAAGAGCCTTCCCTGTATTTTATGTGGGCTTTATGAACAGCAGAGAACAACATCCGAGGCTGCCTGGAACTGCTCAAGTCATTCCAGAGAAATGACATTTCCCGGGGATTTTTTGCTTTAGACTTTGAGGGGTAACGAATTTATGTCCCTTCTCACCCCACCAGCCCCTCGTCTTCGTTGAAACTTCTCCCTGGGCCGAACATCTCACCTTTCTAAAAGGCCTCCGTGAAGTGACTCTTTTTTTTTTAGGATGGGGGAACCTGAATCTTCAGCTGCTCTGTGGCTGCACACACAAACAGAGCCGTTCCTCCATAAAAAACCGCTGTTTTCCATGCTGCCCTTCCATCTGCCTCAATCGGAGAGGATGCGATAGGTGCAATACCTCAGTGCAATATGTAACTGCTCTTCCAAAATAGATTCCCTCCCAAAAAACCACACGTTTATGATGTGAAAAATGAAGAAATTCTACTCTTTTGATGGCAGATAAAAACAACAGTATCCTGATCAAAAAAATCTGCCTCTAAGGGAAGTTTCCAGCTCAATGATGAAGCATCAGGGGGCTAAAAGAAGCACCCAAATATTGATTATCCATCTAAATTGAATATCCAGACCTTCTCGTTGGGGTTAAAATGCAATTCTGTGACAGAAGGGATGAAAGGAAAGGGATTTAAATATTCAATAGTTAAAATGAGACAGTTTTTTTCTCTCCTCCAGCCAGATTTTCCCCCGTGAACTTTCAGAACCGAACGGAGCAGGAATTATAACTCAGCTCGAATTGTTTGAACACGTCCCAGCACGCTGAGTTGAAAAGATCTCGGATAAATTAGGGAGGATAAATCCATCCTGGTGATTGAGCACGACAGCCCAGCTGTGGATTTAATCTCAGTCAAATGCCGAACTGTTGGCTCCCAAAGCCTGGGCTAGTCCAGTCCCGGGCGGTGGGTTTAATCTCCCCCTCTTCTTTGGGCTCTTTTCCTCGGGGTCTGGAGCTGGTCACTGCCAGAGAGGGGGACAGCCCTTGGTTTGACCCTGGTGGGCTCAGCCCGACTCTGGGGCTGGTTGGGATGTAACCTCAGCACAGCTTCTGCTCACCCTGGGGAAAAACAGCGTTCTCCTGGGGCCGGGAGGTTGGGATTAACCAGGAGGAGCCACTGACTGAGGGGGGTTTAACAAAGACAAGGGTTGGGTTCAGGCCTGGGGGGGACAGACTGGGAGCGTCCTGGGCTCGAGTTCTGGGGGCAGCTTTGGGTGACACAACGGGTGGAAGAGCTAAAGGTGCTGGAGAGAGTCCAAAGGAGGGACACGAGGGTGGGGAAGGGTCCGGAGAGGCCACAGGAGGAGCACCTGAGGGAATTGGGCTTGTTCAGCTGGAGGAGAGGAGACTGAGGGCAGAGCTCAGCAGGGAAGGGCTGGAGCTGTGCCGGGGGGGAAAGTTGGATTTTAGGGCAAGGTTCTTCCCCCAGAGGGTGGTTGGGCACTGCCCAGGCTCCCCAGGGCAGTGGGCACAGCCCCAAGGCTGCCAGAGCTCCAGGAGGGTTTGGATGATCCTCTGGGGCACAGGGGGGGACTCTTGGGGCTGGGCCTGTGCAGGGCTGAGGGCTGGACTGGGTGACCCCCTTCCAATTCCATGAATCCAAGACTCAACATTTGGTATTGAATCAACCGAAGGGTTTTGAAAAGATAATTAAAAAAAAAAAAATAAATGAACAACACTTTACACCCAAATTATCTTTAATTTTTGAAATAAGAGCCGAGCTTTTCTCCGCTCGATGAATCACCCACAGTCGAGTTGATCTGGTCAATCAGAGCACCCCCAAACGAAAATCCCGGTACTTAGAACAGAGAAGGAGCGTTTGGAAGGTGAAATAAACCCAGACAAAGAGACGTTACCTACGGTGGGGAAACATAAACCCCCTGTAAATCCAGGTTTGAATCCACTCCTTCCTCACCATTACTGACTGAACAGGCACTTGGAATATCACGGTTTCACACGTTCCCCCTCCGACCCAAATCCTTACTCAACCTTCCTGGTTTTTTTTTGGTGGGGGGGGGGATCAAATTTCCTTCCCAGGGGAAATGCCAACATTTATCTCAGCTTCTGTTTTAACTCCAGATCGGAGCCCAGGAGTGAAAATCCGAAACTTCTGGTGAAATGGCGCTTCCAAAAAAACACTCCGGCTGGGAGCGGCAAAATATTCTTTGTGGACAGCGTTCGGCACCGGGGGTGGTGTTTCTGTTTGATAACCCTGGGGTCTGGCAGCTCTGGAGGTTCCATTTCAACGGGACGGGGATGTTTTACGTCCAAACAGCAGCAGAATATGGAATATTAAAGCAATTTCCAAAAAAATCCCAATGAAGCTGCATAAAACAACGAGGTCCTCACCCAAAGGGCTCTGCCCGATCCCGTGGAAATCCTGAAATCAGGGAGAAAGCTGAAATGGCAAAATTCGAAGTTTCAGCGACGCGGAGGGGGAAAAAAAATGGGTTTGGGCAATTTCGGGGGAAGAAAAATGGAATCGGAGCTGCACCCGCAGAACGTTCGGGTTTCGCCGAGGCGCCGTTTGCCAGTGGAAAACTGCCCCATCCGAAGTTTCCCGCCAGGACTGCCCCGAACGTGCCTTGGCCCAGCAGGGCGGGTGGGCCAGCAGCCAGGCTTAAGAAGGCTGGGCCTGATCCTGGCCTCACGTGGGAGCCCAGCGAGGAGCTCAAGGAGGTGGGATTAATGTGGGAGCGTCTGGTGAGGCCAGAGGTGCCGAAAAGCACAAAGGGAACGGAGCTGCTCTTCCCAGACGTTTCCTCGTGGAGCAGAGCTGGGAAGGAGCGGGAGGAGAGCCGCCTGGTGAACGTGGTCCCGGTGGGATGTGTCCCACGGACACAGCGGCACAGCCTGGGCTGGGATTTGTGCAGGAAGGAGGGGAATAATCCCTTGGAGCAATGTTTGGGCCCATGGATAAAGGGTTGTTCGGGGGGGGGATGCTGGGAATGGTGGGAGTTTGGCCCCTAGCAGGGCTGTGTCCTGCTTGGTCGGGGTCTAAATCCAGCATTTTTCAATTTGGAGATTAAGAGCTGGCTGCAAAACAATTCCCAAGACGTTAATGGAGATGTGAAATGGTGGAGCAACCAGCTCCAAGCCCATCCTTGCTTTGAGGACGGTTTTCCTGCAGTTCCCAAGGAGACGGAGAAGGACTAGGAGCAGAGGATGGGACAAGCCGTTTCCGTGAGCTTTCCCCACTGATTTCCACATGGAATGGCCAGTTTGGAGGGGTGGCATCGTCCCCACACCCCACAGGTTGTGGCTCTGGTGTCCCACTTCTTCCCATATGGAGAAGACCAAGCTCCAGCCCCTCCAGTGGGGATGGAACACCTTCCAGGAGAACCATGGGAGCGATTCCATGAGGAAAATAGAGCCAGGCCGAGCTGGAAAGCAGAGCTGTGTGTCTGCTCTGTTCCTAGAGGCCTCCCGAGCCAACCCCATTCCCAGGAGGCTCCTTGTTCCCTTTAAACCGCATCCCAGGAGAGCGGGGCTGCCACGGCCCAGGACACGGATTGTTGCACCAGTTCTGGAGCTTAATTAGCTTAATTAGTTTAATTAGCTGCTCCTCACTAATTACAAACAACACAGCCCTGCTTGGACCCTCAACCTGGAGTGTGGGATTCAGGGAGAACATCCCAGTGGGTGGATAAATCCATCTCCATGTCCCTTTGGATGAAAGGCGGGCCTTGATCACCTGGGACTTGATCCACTTGGACTTAACGATTTTAGACTTGATCTTTTCCAGCCTTTATGATTCCATGGGCTGGACAGTGATCAGCACTGCCCAAGGGCCAAGAAATAGGAGGAGAGGAAGCAGGACATGCCACAAACTCTGCTCTCAGCATCTCTCTCCACGTTCTTGGCAGCTTTGGGACGCGCCATCCACCCCCCTCCGGAGCCAGGTGAGGAGACCACGTGGTCACACAGAGCCTCCCAAATCCGGGTGGGATCTCCAAGGCCAGCATGGGGCTGGGTTTACATTTCTTGGAGGGCCTAAGTCACCTTCCTTCCCTCCCTCTCTCCCTCCCTCGCTCCCTCCCTGGAGAGGCAGTTTTTGGGATTGTTCCCACCCTTAATTGGTGATGAATTATGGGAGCACACTGCAAAGGTTTGTTGTTCTTGGAAGAGGCACAAGGGGACCTTTTCCAGCTCTGGGTCAGGTTTAGTGCGCGGCCCTTTTCCAGGGACAAAGCTCCATTCCAGCTGGAGGCCCTGTTGGGATGCTGGGATGTGGCTGCTGGAAGCAGGAGGGTGGACACTTGTGCTCCAGAGGGAGGAATGGCTTTTTTAAGGATGGACCCAAACATTGGTATTTTGCAGATATTATGGAGATGGGAAATTGTTGATGGAGGTGACAACACTTTCCACCCTCATCTTCCCTTCTCCATCCTCATCTTCCCTTCTCCATCCTCAGCTTCCCTTCTCCATCTTCAGCTTCCCTTTTCCACCTGCATTTCTCCCAAAATGAGGGGACAACTATGGGCAGGATGAAAATACGTCCTTAATTCTTCTGGGAAATTTTGATCTTTCCCCTTCCCTTCCCTTCCCTTCCCTTCCCTTCCCTTCCCTTCCCTTCCCTTCCCTTTTTCTTCCCTTCCCTTTTTCTTCCCTTCCCTTTTTCTTCCCTTCCCTTTCTCCTTCTTCTCTCCCTCCCTTTCCCATCCCAGTTATGGATCTCCAGGAACAGACTGTTTTTCCAGCCCCTTCTCAAAGGCAGCTCCTCCTGCAGTAGCTTCAAACACGGTTTCAGAGATGCTTTTAAATCAACAGCAGATCCCATTATGGATTAATCCCTAATGCATTAGGATTAGATCCCAGTGGATCCTCCTGTTTTGCAGCCTGGGAAGTGCTTTCAGTGTCCAAGATGTTTGGTTTCAGCATCAAGGCCAGGTTGGAGGGTTTGGAGCAACCTGGGAGAGTGGAAGGTGCCCCTGCCCTTGGAACAGGGTGATTTTTCAGGTCACGTCCCACCCAAACCATTCCATGGCTTTATGATTTTGGGTTATTTTCCAGTCCACGAATAGATGAAAACGCAGGAGGCAGGATGACAAAACCTGAGAGAACAGACAGCCAGATTTAGGCTTTATTATTTAACCTCCAGTTTTTATTCTGTTATAAATAACACCTTTGTTTTCCTGGAATTTGGAAGGCTGGGGAGAGGCTGGTGCAGAATTATCTGGAAGTAAATATCCCCACTGAGCCCATTATGGCCAAAAGTGACTTTATCTGTGGAGAACAGGACACTTTAAGGAGCTGGGCTCCTTAAATAGCTCTTGGAGCCAGGTTCTCGCTTCCATCCCCATAATCCAGCCTCTTCCCACAAAGTCTGTCGCTCCCTGGATACCACAGAGACATCCCAGCTCTGCTGGAACCGAGGTGGTGATTAATAACTACCAGATTTTTTTCCACCGGGGGAAAGGAAAAAAAAAAGAACCTCCCAAAAAAAGTCCCAGCGATCCGGGTGGGTTTCCAGGCTGGGGAGGGGTTTGCTGGACATGAGGGAGCAGGAGGATAAACACGACTGGAATAATGTCCTGCTGCTCCCTGGGGATTCCTGGGGAACACAGGGCAGGGGAGAGGTGGAGCTGCTCCTCATGGAGGGGAGAAACACGGCTGGAAAATAACGGGGGGAAGGAGGGGAAGGAAAAAGGCCGTAGGGAGAGAGGGACAGGGGAAGGGGAAAGTGGTCACAGGTGGGGGGAAAGTGGCCTTTTGCCTCCAGCACCTCTGGAGGAGCAGGATGGGACTTTGGGAGCAAATAGGAGCACACAGGGCAGGCCTTGGCTAAGGCATGGAATCCTGGAATGGTGGGGGTTGGAAGGGAACTGAAATCCCACCCAGTGCCACCCCCTGCCATGGGCAGGGACACCTCCCACTAGCCCAGGTTGCTCCAACCTGGCCTTGGACACTTCCAGGGATCCAGGGGCAGCCACAGCTTCTCTGGGAAACTCATTCCAGGGCCTCCCCACCCTCCCAGCCAGCAATTCCTTCCCAATATCCCATCTCTCCCTGCCCTCTGGCAGTGGGAAGCCATTCCCTGTGCCCTGTCCCTCCATGCCTTGTCCCCAGTCCCTCTCCAGCTCTCCTGGAGCCCCTTTAGGCCCTGCAAGGGGCTCTCAGCTCTCCCTGGAGCCCTCCCTTCTCCAGGTGAACCGCCCCAGCTCTCCCAGTCCGGCAGCTTTCCCAGCACATTGCTGAGCTGAAATCCAGGGATTGCTTTGCCCCCGTGGGACAGAAGAGCTTTGGGGATCAGCTGTTCAAAGCCCCCTCAGTAACTGTGGGCCTGGAACTTGTCAGACCTGCAACTAAGATTAAACAAGTTACAGCTGGGCAACTGAACAAAGGTGGGATTGAAGTGTGGATGGTCACACTTGTCAGAGCTGGAATGAACACATGGAGCTTCCAGAGGGACACAGATTCCACATGGACTTTTCTCCAGGTCATGACCCCTCAGCTTCTTTTATTTGCACGTTTTCCCTCCTCTCACCCCCATCTACACCACCCACATCTCATCCCTGAGCTGGGTGATGCTGCTTCCACCTGAAACTCAAGTCACAGAGATTTCATTGACATCAGCAAATCCTTTGGATCCAGGGCCAGTTCTCCAGAGTCAAGTGGCCATGAACCTGGTGTTTGCACCAAACCTCTGTTTGCAGGGGGTGATTTGGGCTGGTTTTCTAGGGCTTCAAAGCCCATCAGTCAGAGCTCAGCAGGTCTGCTCTGGTGGTTGGGTTTGTCACACCCGAAAGGAATCCAGTTTCACAGAATCCCAGAATTCTTTAGGTTGGGAAAGACCTCCAAGACCATCAAGTCCAACCTTTGACTCGTCACCAGCTTGTCACCCAGCCCAGAGCAGCGAGTGCCACCTCCAGCCATTCCATGAACACATTTTTCACTCTGAGAAACCCCTGTGACACGAATCAAACCTTGGTGACTTCAGACAATCAGGAGATCCCCTTTGGAAGTGGGTTTCCCAATGGAATTGCACCCAAAATGCCCCAAGCTCTGTGTGACCTCTTCACTCCAGTGCCGTTGGGTCCTGGTACCCACACCAAGGAATGAAGGTGTGGCTGCTTTGGACCTTGGATGCCCCGGGATGAGGTGGGATGCACCAAGGGGGCCCATCAGATGTTAAGCAGAGCCTGAAATAGGACCTGAACCTGATCCTGGTGAGGTCTTGGCTGGGGTTTTCCCCTCTGGATGTCTGCAGTCACCAACTGAGGTGGTGGTGTCTCTGGCAAGGAAGTTCCCCTTCCACAGCAATATCCAATTTATCTATGGGAATCCCCCCCCAGCTGACTTCAGCCATCTATGGATCCCTGAATGAGAGGTTCCACCCTTCGGAGATGACCCTTTCCCACTAACAGTCCCAGAAACATGACCTAGAGAAGGTGCCCACCCTACAGCGAGCACAGTCCACAAGGTGGGTCGTTCCCCCAGATCCAGATCCAGGCTCACTCTTCCTGAATACAGGGCAGAATCACCTTTTCCTGGGGAAAAGGGCCACTTAGTGGGGTCAGACTTAGGTAAACAGCTCGGAAAAAACGGGAAGATGAACCCTTCCATTGTGTTCCTTCCTGGGCTTTGGCCACCAACCAACCAACCAAGGGGCCGGGTGGTGTTTATTTAACCTCCTGGGGCTGGAGAGTCTCATTCCCTGGGAAATTGCCAGTATTTGCAGCTTCCAGCTGCTCCAGGAATGCCCAGGAGAGAAGAGGGTTCTTCTGTGGGTGGTTCTTGTTTTGGCTGAGCTTCTTTCCTTGTTGTTTTTCTTCTCCAGAACTTTGACACTTGTGCTCCAGGCATGGTCCTGGAGTGGGGAGCGTTGGGGTAGAAGGAAAATATCCAGCAGGAAAAGGTTATCCCAGCTTTTTCAAACCTCGGGCAAGGTCCAGGGTGGGCTCACTTCATGTTAACCTGCACGTTTGGCAGATGATCCTCGTGGGGCTTTTCCAATTGGGAATATTCTGGGATTTTGTAGGCAGAAAACCTTCCGGGCACAGGAGGGGTTGGACCTGGGTCCCAAGGTGATCCTGCTTGGACTGGGGATGTGTTCCCAGCTCGGGAGAACTTCCTGGTTCTTGGAGGTGACTCCAAATGGATGAAGAGCTCAGGAAGAGCCAACAGAGGCTTGGGAATCTCCAGGGAGAGCAAATTTAGTGGGAGCTAAAGGATTGTGGTGGTTTGACCCCAACCGGCAGCTCAGCCCCACACTGATGGTTATTCCCATTCCCTCAGTGGGATCAAGGGACAATCGGGAGGGGAAAAGTGGGAAAACTCAAGGAAAAGCCACACAAGCAATGGGAAACAAGGGATTCATTCCGTACTTCCCATCACAGGCAGGTTCAGCATTCCCAGGACATTCCCAGGCTCCTTCATAATGGTGATTTGGGAAGACAAGCCAAGATTCCCAACATTCCCCTCTCTCCTTCTTGTTCCCATGGATTTATCTGCTGAGCATGAAGCCACATGGTCTGGAACATTCCTGGGATCAGCTGGGATCGGCTTTCCTGGCTTTGTTCCCCAGTTCCTGGTGCTGCCTCTCCTCGTTGTGGGGTGAGGAGCAGGAAAGGCCTGGAAACTGGGAAAAACTGCTCCGAAATAACACAAGACCCCTGAATTATCCACACTCGTCCCATCCCAAATCCCAAACAGCTCCACAACAGCTGCTGGGAAGAAAACTAATTCAACCCCAGCCCAAACCTGCAGAAATGCCTAAAAAAGGGGCAAAGTTTAGGAATAAAAAAGGATCCGTTTTAACTTGGAGCTCCACAGTGACTGGAACTGGGAGAGAGGGAAGAGGGAATAAATGGGAATGCTGTCCATAAACAGGTGAAACCATGATTTTTTGGGGTCAGAGGTCTTTAAAGTGCCTGGTCAGGGCATCTCTGCCAGGACACGAATCCCTGAGCTGATTCCTGAGGCATCCCAGGGACCTTCTCCCTGGTGCTCGCCCAATCCTGGACCCAAACAACCCATTGTTATCCAGATCATTTTTTTGTGTCCAGCTGCTCATTTTTCATCCGAAAACAACAAAAATCGGTAGATTCCAAAACTTTGTGGCATTTCAAAAACTAAAATTGCAGCTTTCAGAAAAAAATTGATTTTTTTTTGTGTGTGTGTTGGTGTTTTTTTTCCATATTCCAGTTCTCTGATATGCCAGTGGGAATCTCCAGCTCCTTCTCCTTTCCCTGCCTCACCTTGAGGTTGCTTAGTTACTATTCCCAACCAATCCAAGGGACATTTAAGGCGTTTCTTTATTCCCACCTCCACTTCCCAGAGCCCATTTTTTTCCCCTTGAAAAAACCCATTCCCTGATGCCCCAACTTCTATTTTTCTCTGCTACTCCCTAAATCTCTTGGGCTCTTCCCATATTTTTTATTCCTTCCCTACAAGTTTTCCGTGCTCTGCTCCTTATTCCTCTCTTTTCCACTTGACCTATTGATTTATTTAGAGGCACCTCCTTGAAAATCAAATGCTGCTGTAATTCCAAAAGCAAAAATAAAACCCAACAAAACAACCCAAACCCCCAAATTTCAGTGAAAATCCCTTTTTTCTAGTCCCCTGCGCACGTTTTCCTGCAGGTTTTCCATGGGAAAAAAAAAAAAGCAGGAGAAGAAAACTTTCAACCAAAGCCTAAAGTTCAGGTTTAAATTGCTGTTTTGACTGGGAAAAGAACATTATTCCCTCTCTTTTTAACCCAGGACTAAGCCTGTCTGCTGCTGTTTGCCAGGAAAAAAACCTTCCCAGGGATTATTTTGTATTTTGCACTGGGAAATCTTGATATTCCTCAATCCCTTGTCCCAAAATTGCTTTAAAGCTGAGGCGGAACTTGGTGTTCCAGGTGGGAGACACCACGGGAATCCCGAAGTGCAGCACAAGGAGAAGTTCGAGCTGAATGATATGGACTGAAATTCCACGAATTTAAACATGGAAAATGTATCACAATTGGGTTTTTTGGATAATCACCAAAGATTTCAACTCTCACAAACCTCTAATTTCACTTTTTTTACCCCCAAGTTTTCCTCAGAACTTCGCGTTTCCCGCGTTTTGCTCGGAAGTCTCACCCCACCTGACGATCTGCAGGTTCCCAAACGCCAGAGAAGTCAGAGCTGGGATCAAATCCCAACAGTCCAAGTAAAAAAACAACCTCCTGGATTCGGACATGAGGAAAATTTGCCTCTGGAAAAGAGACTGGACCATATTCCCTGATTTTTTTTCTCAATTCCCTTGCCCTCATTAGCTGGGAAATTGTTCATCCCTCGGGACGCGTCCATGGGGTGGATTCGAGAAGTCTCTCAATTAGATGGATGATGATTTAGGAACGAGAAGGAGGGGGGAAATGAGTTGTTGGCTGGGTGTTTTTCCTCCTCACCCGGAGAATTTTGGGGGGAATTTGCCCCTTGGATGGTTGGAGTCCAAGGCTGTCATCATGTCTGGCCATGGAAAGGGCTTTTGGAAGCCCTTGGCAAGAGCAGAGTCCTTTGGAAGCCTCCAAAAAGGCAAGAGGAGACTCTTGGAAGCCCTTGGCAAGAGGAGAGTCCCAAATAAATGAGCGCAAAGGTCTTCTCCGACTCTAATTGCCCCTGGATTTCACCAGGATACGGAAAAACGGGGAGGCTCCGACCAAGGGGAATATTTCAGCCCCCCTAAAGAAACCCAAATTAACTTCATTGAATAAAAGCCTAATTAGCTGGTGCCGAGGCCAAGAAAAGAAGCCCTTGTTGCCGAGGTGGGAAGACCACCAATGGTCACCGAATTTATGGCTGAGGGAGAGGGGAAAAAGGGCCCGTTTGGAGCTGCTTTAATGGGAATTCTGAGGCAGAATTTACAAGCACACGCTGCTACCGAGTGGAAAAATCCATTGGCCCCCGAAGCACTTGCTCTCTGCCAAACCTAATGATTCATTTCTGAGTCACAACTAATGGGTCCCTAACGACAAAGGGGAGAAGAGGGGCCCTCTCCTGCCAAGTATTTATTAGAAAATAGAGCTAAAATCATTAGCTGGGAGCTCTCTTACCGGAAAGCTGAAACCACATTTCTCTCCGAAAGGTCAGAAGCTATTTCCACAAGAATTTAGACAAAACATTATTGCATTTTAAATCTTTCATCTTGAGCAGAGAGAGAAAAAAAAAAAGAAGAAGGAAAAAGGGGGGGGGGAAAAACCCCCAAACTGGTGATGGGATCAGCAGAGCTCGGTTTGTCCCTGGGGATCCCTGGAGATTCCCACTGGGTAAGGAAGGAACCGGGAGAGGTTGGAAATGCCACAGAAGTGGGAATTAATTAACTGCACCTTCTTCAGAGAGTCTCCCAGCCCCGCTGGTGAAGGTGCAGTTGTTGGTGGGCACAGAATCATGGAATGGTTGGAGCTGGAGGGGCCTTCATTGGTGGGACTCAGTGATCTCAGAGGGGTTTTCCAACATAATTGATTCTGGGATTAAAGATCCTCTCATTCCACCCCCTGCCATGGGCAGGGACACCTTCCCCTATCCCAGGTTGCTTCAACCTGGCCTTGGACACTTCGAGGGATCCAGGGGCAGCCACAGCTTCTCTGGGCAACCTGGGACAGGGTCTCACTTCCCTCACAGACAGGAATTCCTTCCTAATATCCCATCTAATCTCCCGTTTTCCAGTGGGAACCATTCCCTGTGTGCTGTCCCTCCATGCCTTGTCCCCAGTCCCTCTCCAGCTCTCCTGGAGCCCCTTTAGGCCCTGCAAGGAGCTCTCAGCTCTCCCTGGAACCGCCTTCTCTCCAGGCTGGCCATTCCCAGCTCTCCCAGCCTGGCTCCAGAGCAAAGGGGCTCCAGAATCCCAAACTGGTCTAGGCCAGAAGGGACTTTAAATCCCACCCAGTGTCACCCCTGCCATGGGCAGGGACACCTCCCACTGCCCCAGGTTGCTCCAAGCCCCATCCAACCTGAGCTTGGACACTTCCAGGAATCCAGGGGTAGCCACAGCTTCTCTGGGAATTCCATGCCAGCCCCTCCCCACCCTCCCAGGGAAGGATTCCTCCCCGACATCCAACCCAATCTCTGGCAGTTTGAAGCCATTCAGCCCTTGGTAGCCCAGGAAGCCCCTTTGGCAGCTCCGCTCGGGGGACTCCCGGCCAGCGCTGCCGCTGGCACTTCTCGTGCTGTGCCAGCGCTCTGAGGGACAGGGGGGATTGTTGGGGTGTCCCTGCAGGGCCAGGAGCTGGGCTCTGACCCCTGTGGGTCCTTCCAGCTCAGCATATCCCGTGACTCTGTGATTGTGTCACCACCAATCCCCTTCCTTTCCTTAGGAGTGACAGTGCCCTGGGCTCCAAGGACACCCCCAGCCGCGGTTCTCTGAGGGCTTTCCTGGCACAGAAGAATGAGCAAGTGGTTGGTCCAGGGAATTTCCTTGATGGCTACTTAATTCCTTCGGAATTCAAAGAAATTTGGGCAAACCGTTTAGGTCCAGCCCACATCGGTGCTCTCTGCCAAGGCAGGTCTTCTTGTCCTCTACTCCAAGGTGTGACAGTCAAAGACTTCTCCTGAAAGGGAAGGGAAACTGAGGCACAGAAGGACACAGGCCAGCTGTGAGGACTTCTCTTGGAGAGCCTCCTCTCCCTCTGCTGTGGTGGCACTTGAGCACGGGTCTGATCCCCTGCAGGGACTTGGCCTGAGGAAATCGTGGGAGATGGTGGTGGAGAGCAGAGAAGCAGCTGTAGAGGGATTCATCTCACCCACCTCGAGGCTCCTGTGCAGTCACTGAGGAGACACTTCTTCCTCACCATCCCCATCCCTGGAAGTGTCCGAGGTTGGACAGGGCTTGGAGCAGCCTGGGCTAGTGGAAGGTGTCCCTGCCCAGGGCAGGGGGTGGGATTGGATGATCTTTAAGGTCCCTTCCAACCCAACCCCTTCCATGATCCCTGTTCACACGCTCCTGTCCACCCTCCACATCTCGCAGAGGTTGTAGCTAAAATCTGCCTTCTCCTGTTGCCCTGAACCTGCTATTCTGGCTCCAATATCTCCATCCCCTTGATGTCCCCTCTCACTAGAAAGCTGAAGTTGAGTTTCTCAGGAGAACTGGGATATCCTGAAGCTCGTTGTTTAGCCAGGAGCTGGAGCTGGAGCTCTTGTGTGATGGCTGGAGTGATCCAGAAGAGTAGAAGCACTTCCTTGGAGAGGGACTTTGGATAAGGTTTGGAGGGACAGGACAAGAGGGAATGGCTTCAAACTGACAGAGAGTGGATTTAGATGGGATATTGGGAAGGAATTCCTGGCTGGGAGGGTGGGGAGGCCCTGGAATGAGTTGCCCAGAAAAGCTGTGGCTGCCCCTGGATCCCTGGAAGTGTCCAAGGCCAGATTGGAGCAACCTGGGCTAGTGGGAGGTGTCCCTGCCCATGGCAGGTGGTGGGATGAGATGATCTTTCAGGTACCTTCCATCCCAAACCATTCCATGATCCATGACCACAGCCTGGACACCATCCCTCACCCTGAGATCATCCTGCCCAGGAGCAACATCTGTTTTATCTTAGCAGAGCTCCTGCTTCCCTCAGTTTTCCATGTGGGACACACAGCGACCTGGGATAACGTGACTTCCCAGAGATCCCGTGTGTTTTCAGCTCTGCAGCCGCTTGTTCCTCACATTCCTGCCTGGCCGTGGTTGTCCTGAGCCTCTGGCACTGCTGGATGGGGACACCAAAATGCCCAGTGGCAGCACCGACCCCCATCCAAGGCTTTGGGATGGATAAACAGAGGGATCAACGAGGCTTGCTGTGATTTGTGGAGCCACACACTTGGAGCGTGAGGGGCTGAAAGCCACCCCTGCATTCCCTGTCTCCGGGGCTGTAAAACATCCCTTTCCTGGGGATGGGGCAGCCAGAACTGTCGGATTTAACTGCTCCATTAACTCCAGTAATTCCAGCCAGAAATCCCTAATGAGAAAAGATGAGGTTTGGATTTAATGGGGAACAGGCCCAGGGAGCCTCTGGGATCTCACAAGACGAGCTGGATGAAGGCTTGGAAAGCCCTTGGGAAAGGGAAGGGCCGGAAGGGGCGGGGGGAAATCTCCCTCCCTGCCAGCCCTGGTGTCAGGCCAGGGAATTAATGGGAAAAATGGTGTTTCTGGTCTAATTGCCTCCTTTGGTGACAGGCTGGTGGCCCTTCCATGCCCACACTTCCCAAGGTGGGGTGTCCAGGGGCAGTGGGACACTGCAGGAGAGCAGCAGGATCTGCCACACCCCTGGGTCACGAGTTCTACGTGGATTTGTGGCAGCAGCACCTTCAAACCTCTGCCTCGTGCTGTGGCCCTGGAGAAGCAGCTGTGAGGAGTCAAAGCCGCCCTTGGTCACTCCCAGGGAAGGGCAGGATTTGGGGGGATGAAAACCAGGCCTCATTTCTCCCCTGTGCCCTGATATCCAGATGCTTCACCAGCTCTTTCTGTGCCCCAGGCTCAGGAATATCCCAAATTTTAAGCCATCCTGACCCCCCTTTCCTGCAGGAAAGGGCTGGGATCTCCCCTCATCCCCCTCTCCAGTTCCCAGCAGAGCTCCCAGAGCTCTCCCAGCACCCACTGGGACCGCACCAGCGGCTTTCCTGGCTGGATACAAACTGTTATTCCCAACCATTGGATTTCTGCTCTGATTTCTTCACTCACCAGACCCCTGAGCATGCACAGGACACTGCTGTGTCAGCCAGATGCATCCAACAACATCCAGGCTGGGAATTCGGGGGTCCACGTGTGCAAAAACTTTATGGCCCCCACAAATGCAATGATTTCCCCGCAGGAATTCCAGCTGGGTCCCGGAGACCACAGCCAGGAGCTCCTTGTGTTCATCCCCGGCTGTCTGTTGTTCTTCCAGCTGGGAGTGCCGACATCTGCTCCCACAGGGATTCAGGGCTGTCCTGGGAGCTGTTATTCCAGGGGCTGCTGCCTGCTGGTGGAAGGAAGGGCTTAACACTTTGGAGGCTCCCACGACATCAAGAGGAAAATCAGAGGTGGGAGCAGCTGGCAGAGATAACGCAATTCCATGGATTTTGGCCCTTTTTGTGCGAGAGGAGCACATTTGGGCTCCTTGTCCTGCCCCGGGCTCTGAAGGTGCTTTTGCACAGGGATGGCGGGGGGACGGAGAGGCATTTTTTGGGGGAGAAACGGTGCTTTTGTGGGAGAGCCGAGGAGAGCAGCTCTGCCCCTGCCCCTGCCGGTGACCTGCTTCTCGTAAAGCTAAAAATAGCATTCCGGAGGTCACGGTGCGGAGCTGCTCCAGCCTGGCCGGGAGAACACACGGCTCTCCTGTCTCCCGACCTTCCCCAGGCATCAGGGGCAGAGCCGTGGGCCGCCGCCAAACGTGAGTGGAGACAAGGCTGGATTGTTTCCCTGGGAACAGCCGCCTCTCTGTTCGCTCTGCTGCTCCAGCCCCGGCTCCTCGGGCCGGAGGGCAGCGGGATGAGGGGAGCGGGGAGAGCCTGGGGCTTCCCGGAGGCCACAGGGACCTCCTCTGAGGGGCTGCTCCGCTGGAGGGGAGAGGGGCACGGAGGGATGCTGCACCACGGGAGGGCCTGGCACAGGCTGGGCAGAGAAGCTGAGGCTGCCCCTGGATCCCTGGAAGTGTCCAAGGCCAAGTTGGAGCAACCTGGGACAGTGGGAGGTGTCCCTGCCCAGGGCAGGGGGTGGCACTGGATGGGCTTTAAAGTCCCTTCCCACCCAAATCATTCCAGGATTCTGGAGCCCCTCTGCTCTGGAGCCAGGCTGGGAGAGCTGGGGGGGTTCACCTGGAGAAGAGAAGGCTCCAGGGAGAGCTGAGAGCCCCTTGCAGGGCCTAAAGGGGCTCCAGGAGAGCTGGAGAGGGACTGGGGACAAGGGCTGGAGGGACAGCACACAGGGAATGGCTTCCCACTGCCAGAGGGCAGGGAGAGATGGGATATTGGGAAGGAATTGCTGGCTGGGAGGGTGGGGAGGCCNATTCCCTGGAAGTTGGAGCAACCTGGGACAGTGGAAGGTGTCCCTGCCCATGGCAGGAGGTGGCACTGGGTGGGCTTTAATGTCCCTTCCTACCCAAACCATTCCATGATTCCATGCCCATCTCCAAGAATAAATAAGGGGTGGAGCTCTAAATGACACCCCTTAGAGGGCACAGAGGTGGCACTTCTGCCTGGGAAGTGTCCCAGGGAAGTGTCCCAGGCCAGGTTGGACCTGGAGCACCCTGGGCTCGTGGAAGGTGTTCCTGCCCGTGGCAGGGGTCAGAATCCAATGATCTGGAAGGGGTTTTCCAGGCTTTTCCTACCCCTGGCAAGTGCCTCTGCTGGGGTTCCGAGGGGCCAGAAGGAGCAGGGCTGGGGTCTGTAGGGATCCAGCTCCTTCTCTCGGCACTGCCCCGCCGTCATTCCCGTTATCCCAGTGTAAAGAAAACCAGGCAGAGACCAGGAGTTATCCCAGCTGGAATGATCCCGCTGGGAATCACCCCAACCGCCTCGGTGGTGGGACAGGAACTGAGGGTGGCAGTGTCCAGGATCAGTCGGGGCCCTCCACTGACGCAAACAAGGCTCTTTTCCCACAGGATGGGCTGTTCCAGAGCCTGGGAAGGCGTTCCCGGGGATGGAAAAGGCTTCTTTTATCCCGCTGCGGTCATTTTTGGATGCCTTGGTTTGGTTTGAGCCACTTCCCACCTCATGGAGAGCTCTCCTTCAAGAGAGACATATCAATAGAAACATTACATCATATCATATATCTAATATATTGTATTATTCTATATATAATATTAGTATACTCTACACTATTTATTATATTATATGTATTATTATTTATTATATTTTCTATTATTTAAAACTCTAAATTATAAATGTTTATAGTTATATTTGGAATTATAAATTATATATCCAATATTCATAGTAAATGTCTATATATTTCTACTATTTATGTATTATATCTAATATTCTATATATTTCTATTGGATAGGTATATTTCTATTATATTAGATACAATACATAAATAGCAGAAATATATAGATCTTTAAAAGTTATATATAATATGTAATTTATACTTAGAAATATATTATATTTATAATTATATTAATTATTATAAATTATATATTATATGTAATTTATAAGTTCCTATTATTTATAGATTATATTTACCTGTATATAATTATCTATTATATTATAGTATATATTGTATTTATATTTATATTATACATATACGTTCATCTGTATATTTATGTAATTTCATATAAATTGATGTATGATATATAAATTATATATTTATAATGACAAATTCTGTACTACATATAAATATTATATTATTTTTAAGTATAAATGATAAATAATAGTATATGAATAAAATATTCTTATGTTTAAAATTATAAATTATATATCATATACTCATAATAAACTTCTAGATATTTTTATTATTTATATATAATATTTATATATAATATTTATATGAAGTAATCGAAATATATAGAGAATTATAATTGATATATGTAATTTCTAATTATAAAGAAATTGTAAATATTTATAACTATGTTTTATTATAAATTGCATATTATATATAATTTTTATATTTCTATTTTATATGTATTATATTTATATTTATATTATTATCTATTATATTATGGTATATATTATTATATATATTTATATTATATGTATGTGTGCATATGTTATACATAAATTATAACTTTATATATTCGTATTTTATATTATAAATAATATACTTATAATGATGAATTATATATGACATACTGTATTATTTAAAGTATAAGTAATCAATATTTA
>VZRE01005092.1:0-47304 GCA_013396775.1 Cephalopterus ornatus
ATATATACAATTTTGGAAGAATTTATGACGGAAACTCAGGGACTAGGTTTTCATTAGGAGGACTTTCTGCCTAAATGGTAACTCTTTCTCAAAGGCAGTTTCAATGCTTTCTTCTCCCCAACCCCCACATAGCAAGAAAAGTTCTCAGCCTCTCTGATATGTGAGAGGAGAGAGATTGCCCTAACAGACATACACAGAGGCCTTGGGAAGACTGGGGAGAAACACAGAGGATAAAAGGGGTCCTGAGAGGTGAGAACTCATCTTTACCTCCCTGAGGCCCGGTGCACAAACCACACTATTAGGTATTTGTGTTCTGGCCTTCTAAATAAACTTTTTTTGAATTCTTTCCACTGCCTTGGCATATCTGGGGATACTCACATATCTTACCATGCAATGTGGTGTAAGAATAATAAACAATAATTCATATTTCCAGCTTTGAAAGCACTACACTTGCATTTCAAGAACATGAATATGTATAAATTTTTTGTATTTTATTTATTTATTTAGCATCTTAAAGGTAAAGACAAAATTAAAAATTAATAATAGCAGGAGGTCATGTGTGTTAGATTTACTCCAACACAACTGAGGACCTGCAATAATTTGGTCTGTATAATTACCTGCTCACTCCACTGTAACCAGCAGACTACCTTAGACTGTGACCTCTAAGTAGTGATAGTCCCTCTGTGTGCTTCACGCATCCTAGGAAAGTGATGAGTTGTCCTGTTCTTGCACTTTCATTCAAGGTTACCTTGGCAACCACTTGATAAGATGGTGCCATAATGTCTGTCCATCTTTTTTTGCTATAGCAAGAGTTTATAGACTAGACAGTTTCAAAAGATGGGTTTTCCCCTTGGGCCTGTAGACTCCATACAGATTTCTTCCTATATTAATAACAAACATTCTAATCTACTTGCTAACAATCCTATGAGTTTTCTAGTGTTATTTCTCATATAAGTATGCAGACACTGACTCAACTGCTCTATATTCTACTGAATGCATTTACTAAATACTTATTTTAAACCTAGGTTTCTCAAATTTATGTGATCACACTTTCTATGGACAGGGTTGTTTCTGTTCATCATCATTCTAAATTCTGCTTTTCCATAATGTTCAACCATGCAAAAATATTAACTTAGGTCTAAGGAAGATAGGGCTTGCAAAAGTATAAATTCATTTTATATTAAATAAGTATAATAACATTATTAAACATATAATTGAATATTAATTTGATATACTGACATACAGAAGACAGATTTAAAAGATACTGTTTTCTGACGCAGTTTCTGAAACTAGGCAGCTGAAGAAAGGTGAGAAATAGAGACTGTATTATTGTCATCAGTGAGGGGAAGAATACTCTGTGAACTCAAAACAAAAGTATAGATAAGACAGGGGTCATGGATCCTGGAACACCAAGAAATGTGATTGGAGATTGTACCTTCTTAGACACCAGGGAATCCATTTTGAAATTTTTCTTCTTTGAGGTTTCCCTTGTTTGTGATGAAGGTCCAATCCTCACTGCAGGTATAGTAGAACTGAAGTACATTGTCAGACACAGGAGAAATTCATTGAGAAACCTCCTAGCTGTTCTGCTTCCATTTTTACATCATGTTTATGCTTTCAAATACTTCTATATTCATAGAGGTTAAAACCTTGAAAACAAAATTATTCCAGCCCTGAACAGCCCATCACAGACCTGTCTGATCAATCAGGCAAATCCAGCACTGCCTGCATACTGACCCAGAGCAAACTTCAGACATGGCATCCAGCAGCTGTTTCAGTAAGATCTGGCATAGCTGCTTCAGTTCTCAGAGAAAATGGGATTATTCAGGGTGAGAATGAGGGTATTCTTAGAAAAGCAAGTCTATATGGGAAAAAGTAAAATTTCATGTACTTCCAGTAAGAGAAGTTATTTTCAGTGGCTGTTTTTGTGAACTGTTTCTCACAGTAGCTGAGCAGCCATAAAATTTCTCTGGCAAATTATTTTGATCATATTATTTTAAAGTACTTTCATTTAGTTGAAACTTCTTGTGATCTGCATGAATAAATCTTCCTATTATGACCTCTCATCTTTAAGTATCACTTTCACCGTTGTCTTTCTCGTACCTGATAAAAAAAGGGAAAAAAAAAAAAAAAGCACTTGAGCACTTGATATGAAGTGAACTGTGGACATAAAAGCAGGTATCACAGTAACAAATTTTAATGGTTTTTTATAACAAAGGTTCTTGGACATTCTCTTTAGCAAGTAATTTTCAACTCTAAAAATATCTAAATCAACATACTCTGAGGTCAATTTGTCAGGACTGAAAGCACTGGATGATGGGTCTGTGAAGGTTCACCTGGAACATTTAAAAAGAAGCGAAGGAAGAAATAGTCTTTCTTCTCCTTCATTTATTGTTTAGAAGACACTGATAACTCTATATTGCAGTGAAAATCGAGAACAGTAGTATTAAAAGCTCAGATTGTGGTCTTCTGAATTTTGAACTTGTTTACTCCATACGAACATGCTTTTTGTTTTTGTTCTCCTAGTGTCATGATTCTTACATAGTCCTTCCTGCTTTAAAGTCAGAAAGACTCACCAAAATTAATGATTTTACTCTCAGAATTCTCAAAAGAAAAAAAACAATGCACTAGTTTAGGTTTTTTGTTTGGCTGGTTTTTGTTTTGGTTTGGTTTTTTTTAATAAAAAGAGAGCAAGGTCTTGTTATTTTGTATGATGGAGCTTAATACAAAAATATTAAACAAGTTCTTTCATAGTTACTCAATTTTGTATTCATAAAGTCATAAATTTTTTTAAGTCATGAATTATGTCAAGAGCAGCTTGAATGGACATTATGTCAAAAAAGTATAGTTTTTCCTTTTAATAATTACAATTCTATAAGTGGTACTTAGTCTTTTTAGCAAGTTAATGCTAAAATTAGCGTTCACTGCTTTGATTTTTATCTTTTTTCTTTTTGGCATGTTAATTTATTATGATTTTATATTCTTTTTATTATTGATATGGATAAACTGATTCTCAGCTTCCTTTGAACAAAAAATAAATCTCCAGGGATTTTTTTTTATTTTTTTTATTTATTTTTTTTTTTATTATTTTAATGCCTCGGTAATCACTTGACAAGTTGTAAAGTGGGAGTTGAGAACTGCTGAGGCTGACAAATTCTGCTTTAAAATTAAATGTGTAAGAAATTTCAGTGTGTGGTTCGCAAAGAGAGAAGGATGCTTGAGTGCTTGAAATAGACTAGGTGAAGCTTCACCCACTCAAGTACACTAATGTGGTGCAGTGGCCTAAGGAGGCACCCATTTCTCTGCACTGAAAAGAAAGACAAGTTAATTTAAGGACAAGGATTAGAATAACTTAAGCCTACATTAAAGATTTCAGTAGCCTGAACAAAAGACACATTGGAGCTTGAATTCAATGTTTTAACCTGGGGAGGTAATCCAGATGAGTTCAAAACTTTATGCAACATACCCTGTATCACAGCTTGATTCTCTGCAGTTGCTGCAAAACCAACACTGTTGGGGTTTTTGTTTTTAGAGCTGGCTCAATGTGCGGCATACTTTTTTGTATTGCAGAGACACATTGTGCCTTCGTGGGTTGAGATCTCCCAGCAAATCTAAAGTTAAAAGAAAAAGACACTTTTGAAGTCAAGACTGGTGTTTTAATTTAAAAAAAAAATGTTGTGGATTCTATTTAACCCTCCTTTTCACAGGTAGTATTAGCATTTTTAAGTTTCTTTTAAAACAGCTAGAAAGAATGTGTTAGGCTCAAATTTTCTAGCATTATGCATGCAAACTGTAATTATTGACAGCATCAGTTTTATTGAAAATTAATTTTGGTCATGCTAGAAGGTGGACTAGTGAACATCTAAGGTTCTTTTTAACAGTGCACTTCTATGATTTTGAAAAAAACTGACAAATCCAGAAGCCTTTGGGCTTGAATAGATAAAGACAAAAATTACAAATTAAATGCTTTCAGATCTGACTAGATTAAGAGATTTACTATGGAAAATAAAAATTCATTATTATCTACAGTTTGTAGTAAACATACAAATTGGTGTGTTTCTGCAGCAACCTCAGCAATCTCTAAACTTATGCATGTTGCACAGAATTTTCCTTTTTAACAAGAAAGACATCTGCCACTGTTCATTTCATCTTGAAGTATTTTACAGTAGTCTTTGTTATGAAAACCAAAAGAAATCCCTAGTCAATATTTTCTGAGTTGCCTGTTGTGGGCTTGAAATTTTATCTACAAAGTCCCGCACAAACTGTTCTGTTTTAATCATTCCAGTTTACTTCCAGTACACTGGAAATTTACCAAGGCCTTTTAAATAAACAGTTATTTACCAGATGGAGTTGTAAAAGGAAATTGACTTTAATCTGAAAAAGGACATTGACTTTAGTTTGACAAAGGAGAGAATATTTTATTAAGAGATGGAAATGCTTTTTAAGTAAATTTCATAGTTAAAAAATAAATGGACACTTTATCTTTGTTAGCGTAAGAGCTATGTTCAAATTAGGTTATTTTATAATAGTGGCAAGAAGTTACTTTAGGGCTAAGCATGAAGTTTTCTGTTAGCAAGTCTAGTAAGATGTTCACTAACAGGTGGCCAAAATAACTTCACCTTCTTTTGTATTTTTATCTCTGAAACATCTTCAGCTTTGCTTTCTGTGTAGAACCCTGAATTCCTTCCTTAATGGACTTTGATTGACAAACCTCTATGCTAGTCATTATGGAGCAAGAGTTTATAGATATCGGAGTAAAATCTTTGAAAATCTTTACTTATTCACCAAAACGACAATTATAACTTCACAAAGGAAAAATGAACTTCTACAGCTTGTTTTATTCACCCCAGAGTTCCCGCATACTCAAAATTACTCTTCACATTTCTTATAAAGAAACAGATTTGTTCTACATAATTTCAAGTACAGGTCTATTCCTTCCTAAGTAGGGCAGTCAGAGGTGTTATACCTGCTCATAAAAACTATCTTTAGTATAATTCATTTTGGTTTTGTGTTCCCATATTATTTTCAATTGTAATCCTGAACCCAACTCAGAATTCCATGTGAAGTTCTTGGTCACAGGGCTGCCAGTCTGGCCAACTATCTAGTTCAGTAGATGGAAACTGAAATGCTTTATCACTCCATCTGTGCCACCAAGCTGGCAGGAACTCAAGGACTTTCAGAACAGTACTCTTCGGATTTTTCTGAAATCAGACTTGGCAAAAAATAGGAAATGATTTCACAGAAATTTTCACAGAATATTTTGAGTTGGAAGGGACCCACAAGGATCATCGAGTATAACTCTTAAGTGAATGGCCCATACAGGGATCAAACCCACAACCTTGGTGTTATTAGCACCATAATCTCACAAACTGAGCTAAACTCGGGGTTGTACTGTCATAATAGAACGTTTTCAGTTTCCCAAATTGACAGTTCTAAAATTACCTTCTCAATCATTTATTATTTTTTGATTTCACATCCTTCCCTGTCAAAGTTTTCTGGTTAAACTAAGTTCTAGCCATGTGAACTGCATTATTACTTAGCTATCATGACTATTCAGGTGATTAAGGAGGAAAGAAGGTTTAGCTTTTCCACACTTACCTATGTGTAATTTTCAAGAAGTTGGATGCAGGCTTGCAAGTATGGAAAGAGAAAACAGAGGCTGTATGCATGCAACTTGCTTCTTCCCGATGGAGGACTAGGAGCAATTGAGGTGGAACTAGCATTCTTGCTTCCCTCAATGAATTAGTAAGTTTCAATTTGTGAACTGATGAAAACCAGCAACATACTCTGTAAATGGCAGAAGTTACTATGATTTCTATTTCCTTTCAAAGAAGGGTCCTGAGATAGCTCGTGAATGATAGGGAGCCCATAAGATCTAAGACTAACTCTTTGCATTGTTATCCATTAAAACTATCAATGAGAGATTATATATGGAATATAAACCCAGAATAATTTTGAATAAGTTAATGTAAATTAAGGTTAAGATTCAGATGGTTTTAGTCACTTTTAAACTTGAGAAACCAGGGTTTCTTAGATATAATTCGGTGATATTTTCACAAGATTAGAGGACAAGATATTTTCCTCTGCCTTTCTAAATCAGCAAAAATACACAGAAGAGAAAAAAAAAAACAACACAGAAAAAACTTCAGAGTTATGGGGTTTTTATTGGAAACACTTTTCAATGTCCAGCATTTCTACAGACCACTGTACAAATAGCAAAGTACAGCTGCCTGATGGCTGGTCCACTTGGGGTTATTATAGCATAGAATGAAGTTCATCCTCTTCTGTTCTGCCCTTGACATTTTACTCAAGCTAACTTCTTTATTTACCTCTGATGCTTTCCTATTTCTCAATCTCTGGCAAAAAGCTGTGGAGTATATTCTATTGTTGTCCTTTTGTCAAGCAGTACCTGGTATTTTGGCCTTTTAGAGGCAACTTTCTGATAGAAGGAAAAGTAGTGACATGGAGCTCTACTGAGCTTGTTTATTTGTAGATTGTATGCCCTTGAGTAGCTCCATGCTAGGTCAATGACACAGGAAAACCTCTACTTTCCAGAGTCTTAGCTCAAATATCAAGAAAAAGCAGAGCTCTGAAAATTATCCCCAGTTAAATTTTCACGTAAAAAGCAATTTCTTCCTCTTTTTGCCAGAAGGCACACTAAGAAACTGTGTCAGCTGTGTTACACAGCTGGTAACTAAACAGCGTATCTTCACCCAATACAAAGAGTTTACACAAATTTAAAAAAATGTAAAATCATGTGCAATATTTCCATCTGATGTTTCTCACAAGAAGATTATTTTCTCCTTACAGAGCCTTACTGTATATATTCCGGGAGATCTCAACCAAATAACCTTGCTAGGAGTATCAGAATGAGAAATCTGGAGAAAAAGCTATGACCAGAATCTAATTGCTCAGTCACACCACTTATGTGAAAAGAGATACTCAGCAGTTTGACTGTGGGAAAAACTGAAACCTTGTTTTACTAAGGACCTAAAAAAGTCTTTTCCTATTGCCTACAGATATCCTTAGTCTGCTATTGTCAGTTAAGTGGTCACTTACAGATCGTTCAGTCTTTGATGTAAGACTCGATTTACTCAGGAATAATATATACATATATTAAAACTTTCCATTTTCACACACAAACCTACACAAAACATTTTCCTTCTGATTCTTGATTCCCTATGTCTCTTAATATTTCATCAACTAAACACATTTTTCAATGTGCATCCATAACAGAAGCACTTAGACAAGCTACTTTTTTATATTATTGTAAACTCTACAGCTCATATGTCCTTTGCTCTCACTCCTTTGCCAGTGGAGAAGTTAAAGCAACACCGGAGAAGTTCACATCTGAAGCAGCTCCAAAAGTGGTGCTATAAAAAGTGCTCATCAAGTGCAGGGATACAGTTGCTTACTACCTATCAAGTTTGACTCACTCATATTTCACCTTGGCACTTCCAAGCTCGACTACAGTGATTAAATGACAAGAAGAAAGACAAGGAAGAACAGGGTTCTTTTTATCTCTACTTTTCCCTCACATATATCATGCATTCTTTGCCAAATTTAATACAGATTCCATTTAATTCCTGAAAGGAAGTAAAAAAACCCAACAAACCTCTCCTCTCTTTTTCTCTTAGGTGAAGATATGATCTTGTAAGTGGCCTAGAAACTTTAGATATCTGAAGAACTGCTCTTTAATCTATCATATCCTAAAAGATAAGCCTCCTCTTGAGACCACTGGACTCAGTAGAAAGATTTAGATTCAATTCAATAGATTTTGGATGACTTTTCCCGAGAGCACATAATTCATCTCAGTTCTATTAGCTCTCTAAGTTGCCATAATGTTGCTGAAAATTCTTGCCTACAAATAAAGAACGAGTCTATACAGCAAACCAATTAATTTCAAAAATGCTTAGGGATTTTTTAATTCAGTCCTTTATATATGAGATTGTTTATACTGGAATTCTTATTTTTTTGACAGTCTTACTGAACAAGCAAAACTGCTGAACTTTAACTCAGTTCCCGTGAGCATCACTGCATGGGAGAAAATTCTAAAGGAAAATTTTAGGCCATGTGCATGGAAGATCTTTGCAGAACTAGTTGACTTCACCACATAAACTGTTTCAAAGAGAGTTCAACACCTTAAAGAGATTTGATAACACATTGGTTTTAAGTCAAGCCTTTAAGACATTTTGCTTATTCTCAGCTGGAGTGACCTCTTTTTTCTCCTTTATGAGACTAATGGCACAGTACAACTTCAGCCATTCTGTTTCCCTGGAGCAGTAACAGGTTACTTACCCGTCCTCAAAGCAAAATAGTTAAGATGCACTTCACCAACTCTCTGTTTATCATCACCCATATGATCTCATTCTCATCCTAACCAATACCTGAGAATATATGGGTTGTTTGTCCACAGAGCACTCCTATGGGGCTTGGGGATACTCCAGAGACACTGAGAGCCATGCCTTAGCCTCACAGCCCAACTTCGTCCTAGTCAGAAACCACACTCCAGAATGTGCTTTCTGCACCCTAAATCAATGTCTGCATTCCTCTTCTTCTTTGACTTAGGTGTCATCTAGTCTAACGAAGAGGAAAGGATGACAAGGTAGAAAGCAGCAGTTAAAAATGATACTTCAGGATGCACCAGAAATAGCAGAGAAGGTAAAACAATCACACTTGCCCGAAGTGTCAGGAAGCAGCAAGGTTCAAGCTAAAGGTGTTGTTTACAGGAATGAAGGGAAGGTAGATGATAAAATCAAATAGGAATCAAAGTCCTCAGCATTTATCTAAAATCTGAAAACTTTGTATGTCAAACAGTTAAATGCAAGTCTAGGACTCATGTAAGCATGTTGTGCCACAGAAGCCAGGAAGTACAATGCTCAAGTATAGAGACTGATCCTACTTTTTCACGATGGGTGTTAAAGCAGAAAATTCTATTATAAAAGGTCCATTTTTATGTCTTTTGCATTCATTCTATGTTCTGGAAAAGAACATAGAAACAGCTATCCTGCATTCTCTTCTCTTCTCTTCTCTTCTCTTCTCTTCTCTTCTCTTCTCTTCTCTTCTCTTTTCTCTTTGCATATTTGAACATCAGTGACTGTTCTTATCTTTGCAGTTAACCTCTCTATTATCCTAACAAGAGACAAAATAATTTTTTTACCTTTTTTTTTTTTTTTAGCAAGAGATAGGTGTTGATTGAAATAAATCTTTCTCATATTTTGTGCACAAAAATTATGTACATTGCTGATTCCAAGCCCATACTTTAAGATTGAATTTTGTAAAACTTTCCAGGTTATTTGCTCTAAGCCTAGGTTTTGAAAAAGAAAAGATTTCTCCCATAACATTATGTATAGTCGAATAAATAACAAAAGTAGAAAAAAAACCCCACACTTATTTCCCCTAACTGATCTCCATTTGTCCGTAGCGTAAAACATGTGGATATGTAGTTCGATTAATTTGAAGAGATTGTCTTAATCAGATTGATGTCAGGTTTTTTAATGAAATAAAAATAAAACTCTTTAAAAGATATAACATTTTTCTACAGGGAGTCTGATTGAGAGTTTTCTTAAAAGGATGTAACATTTCATAAATCATGTGCATAGAAACATTAAAAGGGAAAATCTACTTCATTTAGAGAAGAAAGCAATTTTATCTGTGTGTTTTGGAGGTCTGAATTATGTATATCTTGATAAACATACATACTTAGTTCCAGTAGAAGGCATTTGCTTTTACTTCTTTGTACAACATTAAGCATTTGATTACCATCTGTACTAGAAGCATAGTAGTAAACTGTGAAAAAAAAAAAAATTGCTCTTTGCAAATCTAAAGCATCCTAAAAATTCCTCTTACTGTGGCATTTATGATTTTTGATCTAGAAGTGAAGGAAGCAATTTCCCACATAAAATGGTTCCTCAAAATAACATCTTGTTCTTTTTCACTATATATTTGACCCACAGCAAAAGGTTAATACATCAGGACACAGTAAATTTTAAGCAACACTTAAATGCAGAGTTTTTTCTGCTTTCAAACATAAATACAAAAAAAGCCCAACAAAATCCAACTCAGACCAACTTTCCTTCTTTATAAAAACACAGAAAGGTAAAAGGCACTCAAAAGGTTTTTCACTATGTTTGCGTGCCTTTGAAATCACACTAAACTAATACAAGCTTTCTAAATTTACCTTTACCTAATAAGTAGACTAACCTGAAAAGAAAATGTAGTCTACATCTCCATTAGATACAAGTCTCCCTTGTTACTACTTGTATATCTGACATCAATTAGTCTAGTGATAGAACATCAAACCATCCCATCTGTTCCCACCCGGTTAACATCACCACAATCTTCTCTCTCCTCTCTACCTACCAGAAGAGTTAGACTAAGATGGCTGTGGACTTCTCAGTCATGTCCCCATTTATACCCTGATGGAAAATCTCTTTTAAAAAATTCTAAATCATATCTTCTCCTTCAGCAAAAAGAAGAGTCTATCATGTGCTCCTTTTCTCAGAAGTCATTGCTGCTTGTAACTGGGTTCAGGACCACAATATTTACCCCAGCTTTTATATATTCAGTCCTTTAAAAAAAGTTCTAGCCTCTTGAAAGAGGTATCAAACATGACTTTCAACAAAAGGATTAGTATTAAAAAATATTTTCTCTGCATGCTATTAGTAAGAATTCTGTTCATGTCTGAGGCAGTTTCCAAAATGCCTTTTTGTCCTGTATGTTATATACTGACAACCTCTCTACAGACTAAATCAAGGAGCTTTAGATTCTGCTTAAGACATCCACTGTCACAAAAGTGACATAGCCTCTAAAAATGTGCCACCTATTCTCACAGAAAGACCCATACACAGTTCATTCTCCAACATTCATTATTTTCCCCACTTCCTTCCTCCCTATATTCAGTAAGAAACAAGTTTTCACTGTTTCTTTTCTTCCCTGGTTGGAGCAAAAAAAAGTACATCTCCAATTTCCATTGGTTTTCCATACCAACCTTTTCTCTCAGAGACCCTGGTGGGTTTCCATGGATATCTAATTTCTCCCAGAATCAACTATCCATACAGTAAAAGACAGTTGTATGTGACTTTTATGATTTTAAAAAGAGAAACATTTGTCAACTAAATATTTCAGACATCTTTGTAGGTTAAATATCATTGTATACACCTTGAGTCTTCTTAAACAACATATATGTACAAATACAAGGTCTTTTATTTAAGCAAATGCCTCTTACCATTTCCCTGTTCTAAATATTTCCCTGGTAGGAAAAATTAATAATTTGACAAGAGAAACTATTTACAACATAGACCTCTGTCTACATGAAATTTTCTGAAGGTCTTTTAGTGTTGATTCCACTGAAGAAGCAGGGCTAACAGGTAAAAGAGTCCTTAATGTCATCACATAGTTTCCATCAGACTCAGTCAAAATTTTGTCAAAATTTGAATTATTAATGAGACAAAGGGGATTTAGTTGGTTGGTTTTCCCCATATAAAGTGAAATTTAGTAATAAAGGATGTATACTGAACCCTTCTGGTTGCTTTCTTTCTGGATAGAATATAGTAATTATTGTTCACAAACTGTTTTGTGCCTAAAATAAACTCTAGAGAGAAATGCAGATGGTTGAATATGGGGCTCTGGCTACTTCTTTGATGTATGTAATCAGCAGGTGAGAGGTTGTTGTCTTGGTGTGTACTGACAAAAACACATATTTATGTGAATTATCATCGGTGAACATTTAGAAGTGTTTTCATGCTAATTCCAGGAGCTCAATAAGAAAGCCCTTGCCATTTATCAATACTTTAAATTCAACTTGTTAATTTTTCATTTAAAAATTGAGATCTAAATTACAATTACAATCTGAAAAGAACAGAAAGAGCACTAAAAAAAAAGTTCTCAGTTTCTGACCAGCTCTATTCTGAAGATTTCTTTTCAAAATGAAGCTTTCACAAATGAACATCTAAGAAGACCTTTCTGACAATATACCAGAGCAGTTCTTCATTGCCATAAGTAATGTAGAAATGGAAAGAGATAAGCAAAAGAGTCTGACAGACAGCTATAACAGAAAGATTAAAAACACTCATCATATATAAAGTTCAAATGGAGTGCAGACAAATCTGAACTTGTAGACCTTTGCATTTTGCTCATATCTAGACTCAGAGAGTCTTGCTGCCTATTTCTTTAGAAATGTGTCTCATTTTATTATGAATGTTTTCCAGAGTCCTAGATGCTTTGTGATTAATTTTGATGGGTAACTCAAAATGCTTGGGTTTTACCTATGGGAATTCGTTTAATTTGGTCCTTACCTATTTTAAAGATTACTTCTCACTTTGTCTCTTAGTTGGTAAATAAAGATGAAATCTGAACGTTTGAAAAGACTTCCCTCCTGTTGCAAGTTATGAGGGAAGAGTTTGGACAAAAAGAGAACTTTTTGTTTATTATGAAAGAAAGTTTTATTCCAAACTTCATATATATCATAGAAACAGTTTTTTCTCAGGACCACTCCAAGTATAAAAGATTGAGGGAGTTGGAAAAGTCCAGGTTAGTTATGCACAGAATTCCTGAAGGTTCTATTTAAATCCATTTAAATCTCAAAAAATTACTTTTTTAAAGAGAAAGTCTGTAATAGGCAGATTGAAAGGTATTGTCATATATTCTTTACAATACTGTCACATAAGATATTTGATATGAGTTCTTAAAAATCCTCCCACACATTCTTACACTTCATGAGTGTGAGAGGCAAAGAAAGAGAACCTACAGCTTCTGAGTTAGAAGCTCAATATGTCATGCAATGACATTTGAATCGAGTGCTTCAAATGATTAAAATAAAAGACCAGAATAGGAAGCAGGAGTTTCTTCATTATCATGGCAAAATAAGTCTTACAGCACAAGTGATCACAATTTGGGCATTTTCAATACTGTCCATTCTATATTTCTTTACATATAATATATTGTATATACACAAAGGGTTTTGTCTGGTTTTATATTTCCTGTGAACTACCTGTATGATATGCATAAGTGCAACTATGTATAAATACTGATACATAATTTTAATAAAACAGCGTATTTTTTCCTTCATTAAGATTACATACCTCCGTTTTCTAAGGGTAGAGTACTCTGTTCTCATTTTGTTCATTTATCTCTGCGTATTCCTGCCTTCAATTTAAATTCTGAATAGTCTTAATAATCCTCTCTGCAGTGTCTCTTCATCCTATGCTAATTTGATGTCTGAGCTACAAGTGGCACTTTTCATCTACCATCTCTAGTCTTCTGTCATCTGGGGCAACTCCTCAGTTTTACAATGTTCCTGAAAGCCTTGTGTGATCATGACCTAGGATGATATCCAACAGCAGATTGACACCTACATTCGAATGAATGTGCAAGACATACCTACCTTGGAATTCTAACCCATTAAAATAGAGTCAGCACTGAATATGGAGTCTGGAGAGCTACTGTGTTAGTCAGCCACTACTTTAGTGTAATCGGAATAACTGCCTAGGCTCGGCTGATTATATTTCTCATGACCTTTCCTTGATTGTCCTATGAAATGTCCCTAGTAACCTGGTTGGCTCTTCTACAGGAAGTGGTCTCATAGGTTTTATGACGTCTGTGCCAGCTCTGTGTATTTATCCTGGATAACAATAAATTGCCTTAAATGGTAACAGATGACTATGTTTAGACAACTGAATAAAGATAGATCTTAGGGATGCTAAAGGGAGCTTAGAAATCTTTTAAACTTGCAGACACTGACAAGTAAAAATGTTAGACATTTTAATCTAGAGTAGTCTTGTTCTTTCATCCACATCTCCAATTTACCAGGGGATCGAGATTATTTTTCCACTTTCATAGTCTACTAACAAATGCCTTGGTTCTTTATCCCCGATTTTAATCAGAAAAGAGAACAGAAATGGTAGGAAAAAGGAGGAGGAGCAGACAATTCTTGACCCTGGTACAGGAGACAGGAAGACAGTTAAAATTGTGTGAGGGTTTATGTTGCATTGTTACATAAAAGACATTCTCACCTGAAGATGGAGAAAGTCAGAGAAGAGTCAGCTAGTAAAGTTTCAACAGAAAGAGATTTGGGAGGATTGTTCATGAGGAAAGGAAGAAATTGGGAAGTGGTTAAGATTTCAGCAAATTTTCATTCCTGAAATAACAAAAAATGAAATATATTTCTGAAAACTATTGTTTAGTTAAAAATAGATGTTTTTATTCTGAATTTGTTTTCAATTGCTTTATTGCTGGCATATTTGAAAATATATTGATATAATTTTGAAACAAAGTTTTATTTATTTATTTGAAATAATTTTAAATCTATATGTTACAAGAGTTTAAAAGTTATTTGAAACAATTCAAAATGCAATTATTATTCACTATATCACTATATGTTATCATACAAAACTCCTTCTATGAATGTTTATCCCACAGGAAAGTGGGATAGATTCCCCCAAATATTCTTAGAGTAAAGATTACTGTATTCTGTAGTGCTTTGTGGAGAATAGAGCAGCAGATGGATCTCCATCTCTTCAGTGTTTTCTGTTCACTTCCATTTTCCTCTGGTACCTTTCATCTATTTTCTGTCTGGTCCACCAGAGCAAGTTAAAACCTACCTAATTCATCTAAATTCCAGGTCTCTTTACATAACCAGTAGATAATCTGAATCATTCTTGAGACAATGTAATGTTGCCTGAATCTTTATATTAACTCATCACTGTGCGCAGTACTGAGGAACTTCATTTTTATTGTAACCCAGGTGAGGATAATTGCTGTTTAAGGGAAAGCAGCCCAGGGCTCCCAAACTACCCTGCTGCTGGGCAAGTCACCACAAGAGCTGTGACTTCCAAGGAAGCTCAAACCTTACAATGGACATGTCAGTCCTGGAGTACACCTTCTGGAGAAGCATCAAATTGCTTATTTTCACTTCCAGTCAGAACAAATTCAAATTTTAAAGCTGTCGAAATGAAATTCCTTTC
Organism: Cephalopterus ornatus; assembly: GCA_013396775.1. Lineage (NCBI taxonomy): Eukaryota > Metazoa > Chordata > Aves > Passeriformes > Cotingidae > Cephalopterus > Cephalopterus ornatus. Next base: position 14,964 of record VZRE01005092.1, read on the forward strand.
TCCATATACCTCCCGATTTACAATACATGTTGATGGACCTTTATCTTTCCCCCTAGGAAAACACAAAAACTAATGCTAGCTGTGCAGGTGACAGTTGTTAAATCTTAATTTTTTTTCCCCTCCTGTTCAGTGCAATTTTGCCTTTCTAATTGTGTATTGTTCTGGTCAGGTTCACCCAATACAACACAGCTGTAATGGCATTTAAGTTACTATACATTATAAGGACACATGGAGAAATAAATACAATCAAATACCTTCCTCCTCTTCTGCCTTAAGGTGCTTTCTTTCTTTCTGAGATTGCCTCTTACACATAGAAAGCAAAATGAAATTGTTTTAACGCATAGGATAAGTACTCAAAAAGCGTGCGCTAAGGGACTGAGAAAACAATAGACACACTGGAAGTACAGCTGGTTATAAAAAGACAAATATTCAACCCTTTTAATTTATGCTATAGATATGCTAACTAGTATTAAATACATACGTCTTGTAGTCTTTTAGTTGAATTACATAGAAATGCTTTGCAGAATGCAGTGCTGATACAAAACTTCAAACATTTCATACATAGTAACAGCCAAATGGGATTAAAAAGGAGTGCAGCAGTAAGACAGCCGTGATCAATAGCCTATTGTGACAGACCAAAAACTTCTCTCCTATAAAAAAAACAAGAGAAATAGTGTTCAATTTTCTCCATCACAGGCTCAAAATTACCAAATATCCCCCTGAGCCATATCTTTGATCATTCTTCTTGTGTCCTTCCTCTCACTTAATTTGAAGGTCTAGGGGAGGAAGAGAAGCTACAGAAATAACGTCCAATTAAAGAAGATACAGTTTAAGAAAATTGAGGACTTTCAAGGTGAAATGTAAAATGGTTAAAGCAAAAGTTCTGACTTAATTTCTGTCTCTACCTTTGACTTAGTGTGTAATCATGAGTAAATAATTTTGCTACTCCTTTAACTTCATTGTAAGATTTTTTTTTTAAAGAAAATGCAACTCTTTTCACAACACTAAGATCTTTGGAGAATGTTGTAAACAAAAATCAAAATAAGAGAAAATTGTATTTAATATGAATGGATACATTAATATAACATCATATTAATGGTGTGTTTGTATATATATAAACTATAAAGATCCTCTAATATGAAAATTATTACAACAAATAATTAGTGTCCAGCTCCAGAACTGGCATAAATACCCCTATGGTGTACGGTGCAAGAGTAATGCTCTGATTTGCACATATAATTAAAGACACTACTTTCCCGGATGGTGTACTACGAAGCTGATGACTCTCTCTTTGGACTATAAGTAGTAAAAATTTTGCCCCTTTTATAGCTGGGACCAGAGGCTTATATTTCCTGTACTTGCTTACATGCATACACATTGTAAAAATTTATGAGCTTGTCCATAGAAACTTTAATTTCTGTCTTTTAATTTCTGTCAGTCATTCTGATTTTGAAGATTCTGTCAGACCTCATGAACATAAGATTCTCCTCTCACTGTGGAAAAAAATTCAAAAAACTCTTATGCCTTTCTCATAGCTTTGCTGAATTCTAAGCAGGGGAGTAATTTCCTTAGAACTAATAACTAGCAGTTATCAAGAATTTTTGCTGCTGCTGTTATTCAATTAAGCAAGCACAACTGTTTCAGCAATGGTTCTCAAGACATTTTTGCATGTTATTCAACTGAATCTCTGATTAGGCAACTAATCTCAAGTCTCAAGTGAGTGTACAAGTTCCCTAAGATACAAATGTCATTTATTAGCCTTCCATTTTTGAGACCTTTTCTTCTTTTCTTGTCATTTTTCAATCCTAGAACTAGACTAAGCTGATCATGGTGTTGCACATTATTTCATGCTGGTAGCATGGCTACTTCTAGCCACTGCAGGAGTAATAAATAAAGAAAATAATATTGAATAGTGCTGGATAGAGATGACTTTGAAAGCTTACTAAAGGCAGATGGCTTTTAGTTCAATTGACCCAAGGCAAACTTGTAAATGACATATGTATCCTATACTGTTCTAAAGGCATTTTAAAATTAAAAGGGTACTCATGTACAGGCCACGCACAAGATTGGGATGCCAATTATTACATATATTTTTGCATAGCAATGCAGGTGTACATAGGGGGTATTCAAGAACCATCTCAGTGTAATCCTGTGCAATGTACTCTAGGATGACTCTGCTTGAGCAGAGAGGTTAAACCAGATGACTCACAGTGGTTCCTTTCAACCTTACCCATTCTGTGATTCTGTGATACCAAACAGCTACATTTCACCAACCATCTCTTTCACAAACCAGTGTTTTTGTATATGCTTTTTAAAGAAAGTAGGCAGGTTTAGTGGTTACCTGACTCTAATAAATGCAGGTGGACTCCTTTTGTCAAGTTACAGCTGGAAAAATGGAATCTTATGGAAGGAAGAAATTTAGAGGACAACCCAACTTAACTGACAAATCCAGAAAGGAATCTAATCTAAATAACATAAATTACTCCAGAAGCCTTTGAAAATATTTACTGAAACATCTATGTGTGTACCAGTTTGTTGAAAACTCAGCTAGAATTTCATTCACTATGGTACTTTGACTCCTTAGAGCCATAAATTTTCAAGAGAAAAAAAATGCCTGGATATCACTTGGAAAGGCAATAGCTACTGTGACTTGGAAAATAAAAGGCAACCAATATGGACTGAAAAATTATGGAGAGAGACTATTTACCAGGGCGTGTAGTGACAGATAAGGAAGAATGGCTTTCAACTGAAAGAGAGTAGATTTATATTAGATATTAGGAAGAGTATGAGGGTGGTGAGGCACTGGAACAGGGTGTGCAGAGATGTGGATGCCCATCCCTGGAAGTGTTTAAGGCCAGGTTGAATGGGACTCTGAGCAAGCTGCTCTAGTAGAAGGCGTCTCCTGCCCACACCAACGGGGTTAGGACTTGATGATCTTTAAGGTTCTTTCCAACACAAGCCATTCTATGATTCTCTGATTAGTAAAGTCTCTAGTAATGTTAGTAAATATGATTTTGTGTTGTTTGGTTTCCAAATGATTTTTCCTTCTGCTTTTTTTATTTTTATTTTTTCAGAGAGAAAGCTTCCTTTTCCTTCTTTGTCATCCCAAATAATGTGCAGATTCTCAACAATGGTAGAATACTCAAATCTTGTTATGTTCCTCATCCCAAACCCTTCTAAGACTTTCTTGTCTAAAGACTGGTAGGTAAGCTGGCTTCAGGAAATGAAAAAATGTGTTCTGTTTTCTCTGCACGTTCTCAAAATTATTTCTTTATTTTTTTTATCTAGAAATTTTGTTATCTTTTCTTCCCGGTCATTTCACTACAGTAGCAATTAGGAATATTCCTTTTTTCCGTCATAAATATGTCCTGTGACAAGACATTGAATTTTGAATTTTGAAAGAACTATTCAGATAAGGGAGGAAACGCAATGCTGGACAAAAGAAATGGGAGAATATGTGAATAAATAAATCAAAAAAAGAAAAGAGTTTGAGTGGAAGATGGTAAAAGCAAGAAAAATACAAGAAAGTATGGGAAGAGAGAAAAATTAAAATAGGAGAAGGAAAAAAAGTTGTAGAGGTAAAATAAAGGAGATGTACTCATTTCATAAAGTTGTGAAAGCTTTAAAACTCCAAAGTACATAAGCGAGGGGGAAAAAACAAAACTGGTGATGCATATCTAATAAAATATTTGTTATTCAAGATTTCTAAGAACATGAAAGCAAGACTTGAAAGTACAAGAACAAAGTTTTTCAGCAAGTGCAACATGCAATACAGAAAAAAGCCAATTCTATGCTGAAGTATTTATGTAAACAGCTGCACTAAAGAGCAAAGAACAGATGAAGTGACACTCTACAAGGGTCACAATAACAGAATTACATTAGTTTAGAAGTATGATGATGACCCAATATAGGATTTTTTCCTCTGAGATTTTCTTTCCCCTCAATATATGGCCAGGCAATATTTCTTTATGATTATCGAATCATAGAATATACTGAGTTGGAAGGAACCCGTCAGGATTATCCAGTCCATGTGTTTGAGTGATTACTAGGTCATTCTTCTGAAAAGTTAGTAAAAAAACATTTTGAATATTGAAAGCTTAGCTGGAACTAAATGCTCTTTTGGCACAAAGTTTTCATGCTGATCTTATATATGTGACAGAAGTATACATTGAGTTTCAAAGACAAGAAAAACAAAGAAAGATTACTGTGGCCCAAATTCACAAAGGACTTGCAGAAAATTCAAATGCCTGTATTGAAAAGCATAATCTTCAAAATCCTCTCCTAACTTCTTACATACTAAAGGAAAAAGCGCTTCTTTTTAACACCAAAGTCAGATGCCCTGAACAGCCCTGCCTTGGCAATGTGGCTGTCCTCACCTGCTGCTATCCTGAGCACTGTCAGAGCCCTCAGGGAAGTCGCCATCCACCCTCTCTCTCACAGGCTGGAAAACATGCTGAACACACACAAGCAAAGGTAGAGTGACAGCTACCAGCAGGAAAACATCTCCCACAGAAATATCCCTCCCTGTTCTACTGCCAGTCCCAGCGCTCAGAAATCTCTGTAGAGATTCCGTTAATACTTTACAGTATTTCTCTCTTCTGATCCTTCTTTCCTCCATCCTTAATCTCTCTGCGTTCCACAGGCTATGAATAAAATGTTAGCATTCTCTTAGAAGAAAAACACCATATCAGCTATTTTCCCCTTCATAATACTTCTACTACTCCACAGGTGTCCAGTGTCTCCTTTTTCTCTTCAGATGATCTCTCTTGACATATTTCTCGTTAAATACAGAGCAATTGTTCTCATTTTGGACTTAGGTTCTCTTGTTTCCATTTCAGATTGTGATCTCTGCAGAGGGCTTTTATGCCTGAAATCTTACCTAGTTTTTACCATTTATCATATGTCAGTTATACCAGCTCATCTAACCTTCCTCCTACATATCTAACTTGTTTTATTTTTTCAAGCCTATGACTACACTCATTGAAAAATATAGTTGTGGTTATGGAGAGCACCTGCATTTCTTATGGAGATCCAGTTGGTGGACTGAGTTCCCAAGGAAGCTGTATAAAACTACAGGGCTAACACCCAACATGGCAGTTTTCAACCAAAAGTAAAACTGACTGATTTTTATTCAACCAAGGTAAAAGTGAAGAAAGAAAGAAAGAAAGAAAAAAGGAAAGAAGGAAAATAAATAAATAAATAAAGAAAGAAAGAAAGAAAGAAAAAGAAAAAAAAAGAAAGAAAAAGAAAGAAAGATGCCAAATTTAAATCAATATGTTACTCTAGCTCTGAAATAAGGCTGCTTAAACACATATTTGCACTGAAGCAACTGAAGACATGCATTAAAAGATATTTTAGCAAATTTCAGTAGTTTGGTACATAACCTTGAAATTCAGTTCTAAACTACAGAAGTTCCTGACAACTTTAAAAATGTCATTGTTTGCAAATACAGTATTAAACCACCTCTGCAATAGACAAATACTTTAGAAATATTGGTTATTGCTTGGTGTTTTAAACCCTTATTTGCATTTCCAGCATTTTAAGTACGTGGAAGGGATTATGTATCAATCAATACAGATGAAACCACTTTCAGGATATGACAATTTCAGTTTCTGCAAAGCAAGCTGTTATTTGAGGTAGCTTGGCTAGAAACTTGCTACTGGTTTTTTGTGTTATATTTGTATTTCCTGCTGTTTTATCCGGATGCGTATTTGTGAAGTTAATTCCAGTAGTATTGCAAAGGCAGCTCTTGACACAAAAAAAGCACCTCAAGAAGAGTTTGGAAAATAAACTTAGAAACATTGCAAGAGTAGTCTTAGCACTACACAGTCATGATACCCCTGTGACAAAAGCCCTTGGCCAACTATTTTCTTAATTTTGCTCCACATAAAAGGACAGATGCAATGAGAAAATATAGTACTTTCTAAATGGAATACAAGGGTCCAACCATAAAAGGATTTTGAATCATTCCTAAGTCTATTTCACATTTTAACCCCAAAATTCATTTCAGTCAACTCACTCCACAGATTTAGAACACTCCTTAATCAAAATACACACATAATAAGTTTAGAAACATGGTGGCTGGCTACCATGACAGAAAGCGAGATGTATGTGATGAGGGAGTAGAGCCAGAGCAGACTGTGGAGAAAGCATTGCTGAAATCAGAATATTGACTTGCATTCCCAACGGCACAGCAGGGAGAACATCATTGCTGAACAGCCTTGCTATTAATTCTGTTGCCTACATGGGTCATGGCTGCTAAATTAACTGTCTTTAGTGATATATTAAGTTCTCTGAGTTCGTGACAGATTTCATTCCTCATCTGTTCTGAAGCTGACAGCAGCCATTTCCTCTGCTTCTGCAAATCACACTGAAGCTACAGACTTTGTGTGTATGACAGTGACTTTAAGTAGTGTTATGGCTGACATACAGCTATTCTCAGTTATTAAAAAAAAAAAAAGAAAAATCAGAATTTTTAAGTGACTTGGCACACTGTGTGACAGTGTTGATTGTGACAGTTTAAAATCCTCTTCCTGTATCTTAATGGACCAACTCAAGGTGTCCCCAAATTGTTATAATGTTTAAAAAAAACACAGAATCACAAAATGAGAAAGGTTGGAAGGGACCACAGAGGATTATCTGGTCCAAACTCCCTGCTCAAACAGGGTTATTCTAGACCTGGCACAGCATTATGTTCAGGTGCTTCTTGAATATCTCCAGTGAGGGAGACTAGACAACCTCTCTGGGTTCTGTTCCAGTGCACGGTCACCTGTGCAGTAAGGAAATTCTTCTTCATATTCAGGTGGAACTTCTTGTGCATCAGTTTCTGCACTTTACTTCTTGCCTTATGCTTGGCTCCACCAAGAATTGCCCAGCTCCATTCTCTTGACACCCTCCCTACAGATATACATTGAGGACATCTCATCTCAGTCATGTCTTCTTGAAGCTAAAAAGGCCCAGGTCTCTCAGCCTTTCCTCATAAGAGAGATGGTTCAGTTCCTTGGTCATTTTTTTTTCACTCTCTGCTGGACTTGCTCCAGGAGCTTCATGAGTTTCTTTTGTTGTTTAAATAACACACTTTTGATACTAGAGCCTTTTCAAAAAATTAAAACTAAAGGAAAGTTTAAAATGTCCTCCACTACAATAAGGAACCTTCTTTACAGTGCAAAGCTAAGAACATTCTAATCAGTATAAATAAATATTCTATTTTCTGCATACTAAATACAGAGTGAAGCATCTTACATAAAGAAAATAAGTTAGAGTGAGATAATTCTAAGATAGTTTAATTGCTAATAATGTAAATCAAATTCAAAATCCTTTCAGGGAGGATTATAGTCATACAGAGTGTCATTCAATGCCAATGTTTAATTTCTCACATCTTCAGAAAAGGGTTTGGGTTTTTTTGTATATCTAAATAAAGTATAAGATAAGAAAGACCACCAAGAAAATACTGATCCAGAATTTGCTGTATTTAGATACCTTTGGAAAGGTAAAAATATTTATATTTACCTTTACTTCTGGAAACCTATACATATATATAATACATAATTTAAAAAAAATGTTCTGCCCTAGAATAGTTCTGAGATTGCATGGATTATCTTTGCTAACTCTATCTTAAACATCTTATGAAGAGAAAAAACTATGTCTGCTGTTTAAAAAAATAGAATCATACCAGAAGACGCAACATAGAAGAACGACACATTTTTAATTCCTATCTGCAAGAAGAATTTAGTTTCTACTGCCATTTTAGCTGATAAGAAATTTAACATCCATTACGCTGAATGTTGTAAAAAATAACAAGGGGAGAAAAGACCAGTGAAACAGTTGTTTAGCATTGGGGCTTTATCACTTTGAGATCAGGTAGTCAATGAGCTAAAGTGATTTATAGCATCTGAGGTGAGCCGTGGTCACCTTGACTGTATTTGACAGAGTGGACTAGTTAGAGGAAAGTGACAATGTACAGTTGAATTTGTGTAATCAGATTGGGTTTGAGACAAAAGAAAAATACTGTATAACTGAGTTGAAATGCAGAATCCTCAGGATTGTATAATCATAGAATCATTTATGTTGGAAAAGAACTCTGATCATTGAAGCAAACCACTAACCCAACACTGTCAAGTCCACTATTAAATCATATCCCAAAGTACTTTAGCTACACATCCTTTTAATACCTCTAGGAATGGTGACTCCATCACTTGCCCAGGCAGCCTGTTCCAATACTTGACAGTCTTTCCTTGAAGAAATTTTTCCCAATATCAAATCTAAACTTCCCCTGATGCAACTTGAGGCCATTTCATCTAGTCCTGTTACTTTTCATTTGAGGGAAGAGACTTCCCCCGCCATGCCACCACCCTTGCTACAACCTCTTGTGAGGTTAGTTGTAGAGAGCAATAAGTCTCTCCAGAGTCTCCTTTTCTCCAGTTTAAGCAACCCTTCAGCTGCTCCTCATAAGCATGAAATATCCCAACCTGCTAAATCTGACATTTCTGTGTTACCTTGAAATAGTGGAGAAAATTCAACTGACATTTAAATTGTTTGTCAACGTGAAACATCCTTATTAATTTTTATTAAGAAAGTAGTTTATTCAGAAATGACACCCTGAGGATAATAGTTGTAGCTAGAATTTATAATATACTCCCTTGCTCAAGGTTATTAATTTTCAAGACTTGGCTCTTGGACATATTTACAGTGTAAACAGCAGAGCTACTGCAAAACTTAGGAAAAACACTGTTTTCTTTTTGAATAAAATTGCTAACAAAATTCATCAGATCTTCATCAGATCCAGGACGAAACTTTTAGTAAAACTGGAAAGATGAGCACCAGACCAACAACAACAGACAGACACCAGTTAGAGCACTGATTTAGAAAGTGGGACATGCATGCTAGTTTTTTAATTCCTTGGTTTATGTAAAATATGTAGCATAGACTTGAACCCATGTCTTCCACTATCCAGCTGGAGTTTCCCAAGCAGTGGGTTTCTCACATCTTTCTGATATGTTGTTTTTCTCATTATTAATATCAAGAAGAAATAAATGATGAAACATCAAACCTTTTTCATAAAATCCATTTCTGGGTGGTTTTTTTTTCCTAACTGCAGCTGCCTATGCAATATCTGTCTCTCACAGTGGAGAATGAACTGATTTGATTTTTTGGGGGAGCCTGGTTCCCACATGAGTATATTGACCAAGAAGAGAAGATAATAAGACTCCTTTTATTGGAATACTGACACTTAGATAAAACAGATCTACAAATGTCTCTGAAGCATTCGAATTCAAAGTAAAAATGAAAGAAAGTCAATATATTTGTTATCCAACTACTGTACAACATGAATCATTAATAACCATTTAAATGTCAACATTAAAGACTTTGTTGTTGTTTTTTTGTCCTGAAAATAGCCATGGCTTATTTTGTTCACTTTATTCTACCCGTTCAGTGACAACAGCAGATTCTACAGACATCAAGTGAATTCACAGGAAAGTAGAGTAAGGACAAAATACAGTGACCTCCAAGCAATTACAACTAAACACAGAAGAAAATGAATGACACATCAAAGCATCAGCTTCAAAGACGCTCCCAGGTGGCTCATTTCAGAATGTGTGTTACAGAAATCATACAATAAGGTGTTTGAATTTTCTATTGAAGGGAATTTTTAAGAATCTTTATCAGGAAAGAAATGAGTACCTTGAAGGACAGCTAAAAATCCAAAGTCAATGTATTCCAAATACATTTGATAAAAGGGTGAACTATAGAAGAAATAGTCTGGCTCCAGCTTTTTCAAGGGAAGGCGCTGTGAAGGGAAAGAACTGTGATAATGGAGTTGCATACCAAAATTATACAGACACGTTGTTTTGACTTTAAAAAAATCATTTTATGTATCAGAGTATGGCTTTTGCTTAACTTAATTCTTGAAGCCATGTGAGTGTCACATTGATAAAATTTATAGTTGCAGTACGGTATTTGATGGGAGATAAAATTCCAAAGGCAAAATTCACAAGATAAATTAGCACAACACAAACCACAGTGGAGTCCAGCAGATGATCAGATGATTTTTTTTATGATGTCTGGAATAATCTATGTAGAAATAACCTATGCAAGTAACTTACTGACAGAGAAGAACCTTGCATTGTGATTACGATGGGCAGCTACAAGCTGAACTTGAGCTAAATTTACAAATTTCTGTTAAACTTAGGTAAACCAAAGGAGATTAAATATTTAAGTGAAATGGAGAGAATGGACACTTATTTTTAAGTGTTAATTAAGAGTTAAGGAGTATGGCACCTATTTTTTAAAAAATGAATTTACAAGTATTGAAGATCTGAAATGCAAATAGCCATCTAGTTCAGTGATGTTAGAAGCTTCCACTTCTGAAATCCTTGTCCATATAAAAAGCAATAGGAATTAATTGTGGTGGACAGAACTACTGTCCCTACCTTCCCTGTTTGTACGTGTAATCTCTGGTTACTGCAAATTAAAGTCTCACTGACTTTCAAATCAACCCAAAGGCACAGAAGTGACTTGGAAATCTGGGACTCCAGCTTTGCAGCATTGAGATACGTCTCAAATTTTTTTACTTGTGTTTTCCTTGTATGTTGAGACTACAGATTTTTTTTACAATAGTTTAATGAGATATGGAGTAGTTAAGAGACCATTTAAAATCAGAAGTGGTTTATGGTTTTCAGCTTGAAACAATCTTTCCATCAGAATTTACTTTTATTTTTATGATAAAGTACTCAAAATAGGAATTATATACTGAAATAAAGTAGAACAGATTTGAATATTTTATTTTGTCAATCCACATCATATTGGAATTTTGCTCCTCATCTCAACCAAACTAAATAGATATTAAAAAAGATTACTCTCAGTTGATGAAATTGGAACCTCTTCTACTATGAAACTACTTTCATTTAATTTAAGCATTTTTTTATTTATGTTTTCATACTTTATGAAATTGAGTTTGCAATTATTCCTTGTAAAACAATAAGAAAAGCTAAAGCAAAATCTTTCTTAGTGTCTCAGAGGGATTTCCATTATTTATTAAGCAATTTCAATTGTCCTTATGGGAAAAGTAAAGTCTTACTTTAAAAATTTATTTTGTTAATCTCTTTAGTTAAATTTTCACAATAGTACTTTTTATTCTAATTATTTAAGTGGTTTTTCCGGGGGTCTTTCTTTTCCCTAAACTTAATGTCATACGAGGATTGTAATGCTTTTTTCAGCCTAAATGTTTCTGTAATAGCCTTATTATACTCATGGAACTTGATAAGCTCAATGTAGTTGCTGAAATTAACTTAAAACATTTGCCATTATTTGTGTACATTTCATTAAGTTCCTAATAACAGAGCTCATATACAGCAACACAAAAAAAAGGGAAATTTGTTTTAAAGTGTCAGACATACAAGAAAGAATTAGGTCTGTTACATACAGCTGTGGGCCATGGTTTTATTGTCATGCTTATGTAAATCAGGATTAACTTTGCTTAATGACTGGAAAGTTCTTTTCAGAACAACTGTTGAACAAAACAGTAAGGGAATATTCAGTGGTGTAATTTGCTTTGTTCTTATTTCAGAAAAGATAGACAGCATTCCAGATACACATTCAAGTATAAACAATATCAATATCAAAGGAATTCAGGACATATTAATGTAACTCAATGAGCTAAAGTGTGAAGCAAATTAAAAATCAAATCAAGTTCCTTAGAAAAATCTTGACACAGAAGATGATTCTAAGAACTGTAGGACTGAATGAGTAATTATTTTATCCACTAAAAGTCAATAATTTTGAAATCAAATGAACAGTAGGGAGGTGTTACATATTAAGTAAGAGATAACAAACCAAATACTTTTCTGAAAGTATGCAGGGGGATAAAAATTTGTGAAGGGATTTTCATTCCTTAACAGCAGACATAATTCAGTCTGTCCTGAAATAAACACTACTTTTTCAGTCTGCTCATTCCATGCTAAATTCTCAAGAAAAGGTGAGTTCCCCTTTTGTGCCTTTTAGGTGAATCTTTACAAAATTGCAACAGCATCTTCAAGTCGAGAGAAATAAAATTTGCATCCCTCTCTGCCAGCATGTGCAGGCTTGTTCTTTCATTTCAACAACCTTCTTTCTCCTAAAATCTGTAATCAGAACTTTTTAGCACACGTGGAAGTCAAGTTCAGTTCAGGCCAATTCACTGTCAAGTTATCCCTGACACCCTAGATTTGCTGCTCAAATTCATTGATTTATCAGGTTGAATTCTTAACAGATAGCATGTGAAAGAACTACAAGTACAAAAGTATATCCTAATAATTTCTAATTGTTCTGATTTTTTACTCTAATTTCTAATTTTTCTAGCAATTTGAACTTGTAATGCGTGATGTGATGTGTGATTAATATCATCCAGGTGAAAAGATCATAAAAAATGTGAATTTTCAGATTAACAATGCCAAAGACATTCTCTTCAAGGGAACTCAAAGGACGGCTGTCATATTCTGTTTATTTTTCAGTTTGTTAGGAATTTACTGTTTCTAAGCTCTCATAATGAGACTTTTTTTTCTGCATAAAACGGTGGATTTTCCCCATATAAAAATTCTTAATAACAAACAAAATTGGTTGTACATAATTTCTTTTTTCCTCAAAGCCCTAACATCATAACATCCTTTGTATGAAGGGACTCTTAAATTGTAATAAAGTGTATTAAATTGTGCAAGGGTGTATTATATAATTGTGTTCTCCTAGATTGTGTTTGCAGTTTTAATACTTCAAATAAAATTAGAAACTTATCAGAAACCTCAGAACACTGATTTCCCCAAATGCTAATGTGTTTGAAGACTATTTTTCAAGTCATAGTCACTGTTATCAGTGCTAAGTGTGAATATTCCAGTATTCAACTGTATGAATGTAAAAAAGTAGACTATAAAATGAAATGTGATAAATGCAGCATTATTGATAAGAAATCATATTGTGTGACACTCAGGAAGAGGAATCCACTTAAAAAAATACAAGATAATTATTTTTTCTTTGCTATCAAATCGCGCTTCATTCATTCCTTATCTGGATGAGATTAGCATGCTGGATCACATATACAATTTTTAAAAAGTAATAGTGTTGACAACCTGTATCAGTATATCAGAAAAAAAGGTTCAGAAATACCTTTCCAGTGGTTTTATAGAACGAGCTGTCCTCAAAACTGTTAAGGCTGCAGGCAAATAACCAGGTCACTAGCCTGTGCCTGCACTAATGGAATGGGACATGAAAACCTCTGCATTTAGCATGAGGAACTGCATGTTGTGACAGCCAGCACTGGACAAGAGGTAGGGATAATGCCAAGCATCATGTGGTGGCATTCTCATGAGTGGCTACAGGAGCCAAGCCTCACATGTAATTGGAAGGGATCACTGAGGACCCACCACTAATAGCATATAAGCGCAAGATTACCTAGATAAAGGTATCAAAAATGTCTAACTGGGTATAGGTATTGCAAAATGGAGACTGATAGGGAAAAGTAATTAAGGGAAAATTATTTACCTGGGAGAATGTTCAGGCAGAGAAAGGGAGGTATAAGGGTGGCAAAAAAAAGAGAGTCAAGAGGCAGGAAAAGGGATAGTAAAGTGTGGGAATCCTGTGAGCAAGAAACAGAGGAGTCCCTATCAAGTAGCCTTATGCTTGTCCAGGGCTGCTGGAGCAGGACAGTAATTCAGACCTGTTTCTTTTGATATACAATAAAAGTTGGTGTCCTTCTACAGTCACGAGGGCTGGGGTGAAAGCAGGGTGGGATGGAAGCTGTCCCCATGTAACTGAACACTGGATAGATAGATCAAGTATCCTAACACCACAAAGCTGGTGCTTGTTCCAGGCTTGTTATCATCCACAACACACAGTACACTATATCTGGGAATCACAAAAACACATTCCTAAGCTCTGAAACACGGGGGGTTTGGATCTATCATTCATTTAAACCAGAATACTTCAGAAATGTTTGATTTAATTATGATAGCTCCTATGTTCTTGATAAGCAATTTTCTAAACCTTTTTTTATGTGAGTTTAATTATGGCAAGGTTTAGATAACTTTGGAATACGATATCTATCAGATTTCTTTACGGAATATCAATGAATTAAGAAAAGTGGATGCTATTGTTACTTGGTTTGGAGAAGTATGATCAATACTACAAAAATTCATTACTAAGAAAATAATCTTCTTTTACATGAAAAGGAAATAGTTTACATGCATAAAAGTTGGGTTTTTTTTCTTTAATTCAAAGCAGACAATTCTTACAAGTCAAAGAAATTAATCAAGGGAGCTGTAATAGAATGTTGGGATTTGGATAATTTTTTATTTTCAACTTTTTAATAAAAGATGTAAAATTTATCTGGAATATGTATCTCCTACAGTAAAATACTTCAGTCCTGAATGATAAATAAGTGTCTCAGAAGATATATTAAGCCCTAAAATTATATGAAAAAAAAAATAAATAAGAGGACTGATAAGAGAAATTTGTCTTAGGGGTTAGCAATAGTTCCCAAACTAGATTCAGTGTGGTGAAGGATTTGAAAACAGTTTATTCAACCATATAAATTAAGCAAAAATTAATAAATGAGGAGGAAAAGGAAATTTTTTGCCAGGGGAAAATATTAAAGACAATCTAAACATTACTCAAAACTATATTTTATACACATATATATTTTATATATATATATAAAATATAATAATAAAAAGCTATGTTTATAGTTTTTCCTCATGGTTTTCTAGTAACAGTGATGCTCCCATTGGTCGTATAAAAAAAATAAATATTAATACACAGAAGTGAAGCTCATACTGGAAAAGAAGTTGTTAAAGAGTGGGGCACATTTATATTGAAAGAAATAGGCAATTAAAAACACAAAGTTGTTAAATGACGTATAAAAGCACAAGTCATGTCAGTTTCTAAAAGTAGGATTGGTTATATCATTAGAGGGAAGGAAATATAGCAATATATAAAAAGAGGAAAGGCTGGATCTCAGCAAAGTCAAGAGTTGAGAATTTATACTGAAGAAATATAAAAATAAAGAGGAAAAAATAGATGGAAGAATCTACAGCAAGCAACGGGATAAAAATATGTGGATTTTTTTCAGCTCTACCATGAATAACATAACTAATAAAGCACTGATGAAAATATAATAAATCTTCATATTTTAGGTCATTTGATAAAATGTAATATGGAAAAATCTTTATTTGACATAAAGACGGAACTTAGCACAAGCTTAATAACTTATTTTTAAAAAATTGATTAAAGGTGAAATGGTCTTATTGAAAGGAAAAATAATGAACTGTAATGAGAATAACTGTGAAGGTCATAAGGAATATCTTGGGACTGATTGCATTTAATGTTTTCTTAATGATCTTGGTAAAAGAAGTCGGAATGTGTTTAAGAAATCAGATAAAAATTTGTAAGATACAATCAGTGAAGAGCGTGAGGAATATTTAATATTGAACACCTGGGTAACCTTGAAGACAGAACAACAGAAAATACGTGAAACTTATCAGTATAACATGTAAAAGTTGGATAGTAATGAGACTCAGCAGTGTTTTTTCCCAGTACAAACACTGATGATGATGATGATGATGATGAAGATGATTATGAAGATGATGATGATAGGCTTGCCTAGTTTCTGAGCAGGGCAAGTTTCATTCTTAGGCTTTACCTCCAGCTGTGTAGGACTGAGCTAGATGATCTAGGAAATAAGCCTATTGGCTTTGTTAAACTCTAAGACTCAGTAAGTTTTCACTTCAGGTAATACTGTGGTTTAATTACAAACTATCATTTAATTTGCTTAAAATTTCCCACCTTGTAATTAAATTAAATATTGTCTTGTTCCTGACAAAGAACTTTTTTGTATTTCCTGTATTTTTTTTTATAGAATCATAGAATCAACCAGGTTGAAAAGGACCTCTGAGATCAAGTTAAACCCTTGATTCACTATCACCACAGTTAATAGACTATGGCACTAAGTGCCACATCCAGTCTCTGATTTATAAAGAAAATTATCCCAATCTTTCCATAACGAAGCTTTTTCAGCTTTACCATTTTCATAATTTTTCTTAATTACTCTATATCTGGGTTATCCTCTAACTTTGATATTGTTAACAAATAAATGATAAAATCTGAATCACCTTTCATTAGTTCATATTTACATTCATTTTCATAGTCTTCTGACAAGCTTTGATTTCTCAACATGATGGAAAGTTTGGTTATTACTAGTCTGAAAGAAAAAAAAAATAAAACCCAAACTGAAACATATCAAATTTTTTTGACAAAGTTGCTAGAGTTGCTAAGTTGTGCCAGGATTTATCTGAGTAAAAAGAGAAATTGAAAAAGAATTTGTCTGTTTTAATTTCTTTTTCTTGTCAGTTGAATGCAATTATGCTGAATAAGGTGTCAGGTAGTTTTATACCTAACCATAACATAAAACAAATCAATATGAAAGTAATGAACTAAATAAATTATATGTACCAATTGGGTCAGATTCATCGTCACCGAAAGAAGCAATCATGTATGCATTTTCTGGGGATTCGTTTTCAATTTACACACCTGCTACAAAGAGGCATTTTAACCACTTGTGGGCTTTTTGGTTTTGTGGGGTTTTCTATGTTTCAGAACATATTTGTCTTTATTTCTTAATGATCTTTCCTTACAGTTACTGTTGCAAACACAACGGCAACAGCAGGTGATCAACACTTTACATTCTTATCATCACAGCTTGTCAGCTATGTTTTATGAGTCAAAAACCTATTCTTCCCATTTTAATTGCAGTGGTAGGTATGAAGATCAGTCACATTTTTATTCTCTTCTGATAAACCTTATAAATCAAACCAAAAAGGAACATTTTAAAGTGTCGTCGTTGTCTTCATAGTCAGAATTCCAGAATCTAAGTTAAAAGAAGTTACCACAGTTTAGTCTTTGTCGGACATACATATTCCATGTTATTACAATTCACTCCGATGTGTTGGGTTGACGTTGGCTGGCTGGCTGATGCCTATTCAGCTGCTCTCTCATTCACCCTCCTCAACAGCACAGTGACATAAAATGAAGCAAAGAGATAAAGACAAGGGGATCACTTACCAATTACTGTCAAAACAGACTCAACTTGGTGAATATCAATTTAATTTATTGCTTATTAAAATATATTTATATGGTGAGAAACAAGGACAAAAAATAGCATAGATTCTCCCCACTCCTCTTCTTCCCAGACTCGGCTCCTTCATGCTTGACTTCTCTACAAACCCCTGTACCCACAGGCAGATGAGGAATGGGGAGTCGTGGTCAGTCCATAGCAGCTCCTTTCTGCTTCTGTTCCTCCTCTCACTTCTCCAATATGGGTTCTGTCCACAGACTGCAGTCTTTCAGGATAAACCTGCTACAGTGTGGTCTCTCCAATGGCTGCAAGACAACCTCTGCCCCAGCACCTGGAGCACCTCCTCCCTCTCTTTCTCCTCTCACCTTGGTGTCTGCAGGCCTGTTTCTCTTACATTTTTTTCCTCACTCCTCTCATTACTTCACGGCATTTCTTACCCTATTTTAAATATCTTTTCCAAGACGTTATCACCATTCTGTGGTGATATCATCTGGAGCCTGTAGTGGATCTGTTGGAGCCAACTGGAAATGGTATCTCATAGGGATGACCCTGCAGAACCTGAGCACTTGCATCCCATATACTGGAAATGGCACTTTTAAAAATGAAAGTTTAATTGATAAAACAGTTATTGCATTTTGACAGTTAAGGAGACTGTGGCTTCCTTAATCTCAGTAAGAACAGATTGCATTCCAGTTCTTTTCTGTAACCATTGGAATACAGTTAAGAATTTCTGGGGTGTTCTTTAATATTCTGTTACAAGTCTTTACATTTCAGGCATCCGTCTTCACCTTCATGACAGCTTTTGAAATATTCAGGTCTAAATTTTTCATGCTTTCCTAAATACAGTTCAATGTTGAAAATGAATGTGAAAACATAAGGTCAAGGATGAAAAATTATTCCACACAATGACACCTTTGTAACAGTGCTGTTAAAGAAGAAAGAAACAGAAAAGTATATCCAAATTTGGAACCTGATAAGTAATGAGGTACGCTATATGGAGACACACGTATACAAACACATGGAGATGCATGCGTTTCAGTTTCCCATGGCTTTCCATGACGGTGCCTATTAAGCATGCATAGACAGTGACTGATGTTAGTCAATCTGCCTTTACAACCTGTGGTTGAATGGAGACAGAAATATCAGTTCAGATCTCGTCTAGTTTAAGGACAGAATACTAGTTAGCAATCTGGTGTTACCAAAGGAAGATGCATTTGGCTCCTGAGTAGCATTGTCAAAAGGGAAGTTAATTGACATTCTGCCTAGTATTCCTAGTAGAACGACGAGGACTGAACAGATGCTGAATTATTAAGGTTTTTAACAGAATTTCGAACTGCACTGTTAATATACCTGTGAAAATCTTGACTTTGGCAACTCAAGGATAAAAAAATCACAAATTCGACCTGTGTGATATCAACTTACAGTAAAGACCCCTCCTACCCACCATCAATTGTATCAAAACAGCTTTGTAATCTGTTGTAAGATGACATCTTTCCTAGACCCTATAATTTCATATCTATGTATTGTGCCTTTATTATAAATATAGATAAACATACATATATAATAATAATATTAGTGGTACCCATTTTCCGCTGTATCTATCACTTGTGCCTATCCCCCAAACAGCATACATTAGCCATGATATTGATAATAGAAGGCTCATGTTTTACATCAATAAGATTTGAAATCCCTGGTGCTGTAGGTGAGTGCTTAGTGCTTCTCAAAATAAAGCTCGTGTAACTTGTCCCCTGCGTACAGAAAGAAATTGTAATGATTTAGTTAAATCAATTCTTAAATTGATTTAAAGCAGTTAAATCCCTTGTGTAAATGCTCTTAAATTGGCTTAAGGGTGGCTAATATTGATGTATCTTATTCATTTTGATCTAGAATTTAATTCTATTAAATTGGCTAAAATTATTTGTATACACTGGAGCCTCAAGTCTAGCAGTCTAAATTGAATTTCATGCTGCAGGGTCAATGGACCTCAATGAAGTTAGGACCTACACTGACACAGCAATTTTAGAGATTACTTCTGAGGGCCCAATAATCAACAACTACAAAAAATAAGCAGAAGTTTGCAATGAATACTAATAACTAGATGTTATTCTGAAGATTTTATACAGGGCATGCTTTTTTTTTTTAAAATTCTGAGCAATTTAGGCTGGTGATACATAAGACAATAAACTTTCAGAAAACGAGGGCAAAAGTTGAATATATGCTATGCATTCTTCTGTCTTTCTTTCATTTCCAGATTAAATTTGCTTGCTGACTATTGCTGGGCCCATCAGGTTTGGCACAATACTGAGAACGAAGATATGCAAGACCATCTGTCAGTAACAGTTCTAGTTCATTACAATTTCTAATATCTATTATGTGCAAGACAGAAGTACCTGTGCCCATCTTGGTTGCAGAACCCAGGAAATTACAGGTGAGAGAAAGAAAAAAGAAATATAAAATTTGCAAATGCTCTTTTCCCAGAGAGAGTGAATTATTTTTTTTTATCAACACATAGAAATCAATATTCTTTCTCGTTTCACCCTCATTTCCAGCTCCTACTACAGTTACTACATTCAGTCAAACGTGAATATATACAGGTTTTTTTTGAGACTTCAGTAATGCAGGTTGGTACCAGAATGGAAATAAATACCCTGAGTAACATAGAGGATAAGCAGAAAGTATGTGGAAATAATAAAAATATATATATTATTAGAAATATTTAAGCTCCTTCTCATTATTAACTTCAGTGTGATAAAAACTGCCAGTTACTCCTCAGTTAGCGCTGATAAATTTGCAGCTACACAAATGCGGCTTCTTTCTCTGATTTTGGCTCCACTGTGTTTCTGCTAGATTTGGATTGAAATGGAAGGCAGAAACCCTGGCTGCCTGGCACAGACTCCTTTGATTACAGTCCAAACAGCTTTGTTTCATTCTTGTGTGTCAATAGAATTTAAAATATTTTTTAAAAAATTATTTTCCTGGTTACACTGAAAGGGGTGTGTAAATCAAGGTGCCTTTTGAATGTACAGAGATATGGTCCCAAACAATAGTAGTTGCTATGGGAGCAGAGTGTGGTGCTTTATGCAGGCACGAAGAAAGAGGAATGGAGAAGCATAAATATGGTACAGATTGGCACAATGTTAGTTCCCTTAAATATACCATGGTAAATCACATTTATACATCAGATGATACAAAAGTTTATATTTAACTTAGTTCCATTTACTTACATATAAGAAGATTTATGGTCACTAGGAGGCTCATTAGCATTGATTTTCATAGTTCCCCATTAGAATTAATGTGTCCTTGGTACAGGAAATTATCCAGAGTTTACATAAAATGCTAGCTGGAATGATTCCATGTATACTTAGCAGATTTGTATTATCTTGTGGGGATTCAGACAAAAAATCCTGCTTTTCTGAACTATTGTAATAATAATGTTGTTAAAAAATAATGCAGCCATATATTAATGCAATAATGAGAGTGCCAACTTTGTTTAAAATTCTAAGGTCAAAAAGGGATATTTGCAAAGCAGGGAACCAGTCAGTCCAAAAAGGATCAAATAGCGTTATATTTCCTTCCTTAAAACATAAAAGGCCTACAGTTACTTTCATGACTAATAAGGCAGCCTGTAATGTGTGAGAGTAACTTTCCAATGCGGCTGAAGCAGAGAGAGGAAGATTGGGTTTTTAACAGATTCAGAAAGGATTTGGGGATTTACTTCTTTTCAGGTTGTCTAAACAATAGCTTAGATCTGTATCAGCTCAGTGGGAAAGTGGCCTTAAAAAAAAATTTAACAGTTGACGTGATTTGTGCTCATTTCTTTTAATCATATTATTTTCATGAAGGAGTCTTTAAAAGAGATCATTTTACTCATCCAAATTCATCAGATATGGGAACCCATAAGAACAGTTAACCGACCTCGTTATATATTTTTCCCTTTCATACACCTATTTATATCCTCTGGTGAAATTATTCAATTTAGCTCCCATGAAGCTGCCCTTGGAGCTTGCCAATCCATAAAAAACTCAAAGTACTCCCTCTTAAGTTGTCCGATTTTTTCCCACTAATATCTGTTTGCATGTTGGATTTTTTTTTTTTTTTAATTTTCTTCAGAACACGAATAAGCTGTTGCATTCTCCGGACTTTTAAGATTTATAAAAATTTACTTTAAAGGTAAAGTTGCTTCAGAAACTGTACCGCGAGCACTTTCTTCCTGCTCCAGCATAATAACACTTGCTGACCTTGTCTGGACCAGAACATTTCCGAAGGGACATGAAATGCACGGACACACAACTGTAGGAACTGCCATAAGATACAAGTACTTACCAGTTGTGAACTTTAGCTGGGTCTACTTTTACTGCACACCAGGACAGTCTGACAGTGTGTGCACAACCAGCTAGCAGGGATGGTGGAACTCATTAGACCACTAGTCTCCACTGCTTTCAATACTATCTTCTTAGCCTTAGAGTTGCATTACATAATTATACACATCGGTGTTGAGTAGCAAACATGTTAGTAGAAATTTTTTAAGTAATATACAAGTCTTCTACAAACTTGAGTGCTTAACTGGAACACAGTCAAAAAATCTTTCTTTCATTTTCCATTTAGCTGCTTATTCTAAAATCATCCCAACTGTATAAATATTTTATTCTACAGTTTCTTTTTAATAAATATTGATTTTAAACCCTGTATTTTTTGAAAATTACTAGATCCTGAAATGGATACTGTCAGAATAATAAATACGAAATTTGGCAATAAATTGTAGTCTGCTTTCAACTTCTATCAATACTCCTGAAAAAGTGAAAAAAACCCAACCATCTATTGTTAAGATTTTTTTTTCTAACTTCCCTGTCTCTCAGTGACAGACTGAAGTGATATTTTTAGACAAAACAGCCAATTTGAGCCTGACTTGCTGGATTACTCAGTAGTGATTCAGTATTGATAAGGATTGGGGAAACCATAGTGGTGCTAGCTGGTTAGAATTTGAGGTAATACTAGACCTAGCATTAACTAGCTAATAAACTAGCAAAGTGATTAAGCTATTTCCATTTAAAGAAATTGTTAGTCTTCAGCTAGAAGAGTCAGGTAATCCATACCGCAGTCAGACCTTGCTAACAGCTGTGCAAAAGGGAACATGGTTTTTTTGTTGTTGTTGTTTAGAACACTGCAAGTGATGCTGGTGATTAGAAGATAAAGTGTTTCTCTCCTCCCTCAGTAGATCTCTAGCAGATGATGTACTTTCCCACACAGAAATTTCCTTAGCTCAGGCAATAGTTTCACACACAAAATAAATTGGAGCATGCCAGTCTACTGCCAAAAGAAGCAATCCTTCTTATGCCCTCAGCCATAACGTCAATGTTTGTTGCCCCTACCTTTGTCCTAGCACCATGAGCTCCCCAGTCACATAGTGAACTAGAGAAAAGAAATAATCTAATCTAAAATTATTCCCCCTTTTTTTTTTTTCCCCTGGAGTGAATGACAGAAATTTGTATGGACATCTAAATATATATATGCTAATTTGTGTTGAATCCTCAAATCAAATTTAACAGTCTTGGCAGATATAGTCATCTATTACATTTTTAATGTGTGGTGGTTATATTTAATAAACCAAAAGAAAGTAATAAAATAAAGAATAAATCAATAGCATCAAAGGTGAATAGTGCCCTTTAAAATGAATATTTTTAAACAATAGTTATTAAAATTATATTCTATGCTACTTGTCTTTATCAGATTTATTATGTAATTTAAATTATATTTATGTTTAAAATTTTATTAACCTATATGGATTTGTCCTTCAAATGCTCTTGTAAAAATAATTCTCAAAAAGGACATGCAGAAAAAACCTTTAATTTTCTATTCAGAAAAAGTTTTTAAATTCCTTTTCCAGTCTTCTGGAAAGACCAATCTTTTAACTCCTATGCCTGTGATGCAGACCAAAACTGCTGCTTTCTGAGTATGAGCAAGCTTCAAGATGTTCAAGCTGAGTTATTGTAGTTTTCCAAAGATGGTGTCCAAATTCTTGGGCACAGTAGGGAATAGGTCACCTGAGTGGACTAGTGAAAACATAGATTCCCTACAGTATCTAGCATCTTCAGTCAAATTCATTTTACTACCTATCATTTAAAGAAATTTTGAAAATGTGCCTGGTATGATGAAACTGTACAGAAATAGTAAAATGAATAAAGAAAAACAGGAAAAGTAAAGCTTGATGAATCTATTTATTCCAAGTAGTTTACTATGGAATTATGCTCCCCTTTGAAATTCTGATTTTTGAAGTGCAAGGAAGAGATTCTATTAGTAGCTGAAACAGTAATAGGTAGGCTAGTCTGTTGTTTCAACAGAATAATTAAAATTCAAATCTACCAGTAAGGTTCAATCATTATCCAGACTCTGTGATGTACTAACTCTACAATAAAATGAGGATCTCTGTCCCACTGTATTTTGCAGACGTACAAAAAACCTTAGAGACATTTTTTTGCAATTCCAGAATTGAATTCAGTAGAAGCTTAGTGACACAAACAATGTAAAACTAGATTAAATCATTTCAGCATTTTAGCAGGCATCTTTAATGTTCTCTTACTATTTCAATAAGTGTAATAACATACATTATGCATAAAGAAAAAAGATTCAGATAAACAAATTAGATTTTAGATTAAAATACTGGTCATACCAGAGGTTCCATTTTTGTAGGTGAAGCTTTAATACATTTAAATTAGAAAGACACTTACTGGGTTATGGCAATGCTGAATGAAGTAAATGACAGACATTAGAATAAGATTTTCAAGGCTATTTAAGAGCTTTGATAAAATAATTGCCTGGGTGTGCTTAATTTCAAAAGTGTCCTAATATAATTCCCATTGAGAATGCAAAATTCTTTTTTTTTTTTTTTAATTAAAAATCCAACATGCTCCTTTCTCTAAAAGTGATGCTGCCATCATAAAATCAGTCTGATTAGTGCTATTATACAGTTTATAATGTCTATTGTGGTTTAACCTCAGATAGAAGTTCAATTACCATGCAGCCACTCACTCACCCCCCACTAGTGGGATGGAGGAGAGAATCTGAAGGGTAAAAATGAGAAAACTCTTGGGTTGAGATAAAGACAGGTCAATAGGGAAAGCAAAAGCTGTGTGCACAAGCAAAGCAAATAAAGAATTCATACACCACTTCCCCTGGGCAGGCAGACGTTCAGCCATCCCCAGGGAAAGCAGTGCTCCATCACGGGCAGTGGTGATTTGGTGAGACAAACATCCTCCATCGGAGTTCACATGTGAGTCATCTTTCTTTTGCTGTTGTATCTTAATGGAACTGACCTCAGGGCTGAGACAGATTGTAAACACAAGGGCACTGTAGATGTCCCTAGTTCATGGACCAGTCGCAGAAGTTGCCTGTCCATTTCCTAACTTGAGTTTTTTCCATAGTCTAAAAGTAGAAATTATTAAATTTAAACCTTTTCATATGGTATATTATTATTTCAGATCACCATCTAACTTGTTTTGACCTTAGTTTACTTCAGGACATGCCTTTGTGAATCCAAAATTCATAGGCGATTCACGTACTTTGTTTAAAGCAACCCATATGGTACAAATTTTGTCACACAGTGATCATTCCCAACTAGTCATAATCATTGACAGTAAAATTAATGGCCAATGTATGATTGTTTGCAACAATTCATACTTAAAAGATAGGATTTAAATTTCTAATTCCATTCCTTAAAAGCTTGAAACAAATTGGACTCTATAAATTGTAACTAGATTAACAGGATTGTCTCTTTTAAGGAAAGAAAAGGGCAAAACAAAAGCAAAGGAGGCTGGTACCCTTTTAAAACTGAATCACACACTGGAAGAAATGACATATTGTACCACAAAACCACATCAGGTGACATGATAAAAAATTAACGTTTTCTGCAGAAAAGCTTATTTCTTTTGATATGTGCCTTTGTTATCACAAACGCATTAAAAGTAAAGCCACACGAATCTTCACAGAAAAAGAACCTCTGCCAAGGCTGGAGGAAAATCTGTTGATAATGAGTCTCTAGAGTTAGATATCATATAAAAAGAGGTCACTGTAAGCTGACCTTAAAAACCATCCACCTGTCTATCCTATCACATATTGGCTTCTACTAAACAACAATGAATAAAAAATCCCCAGAGGTTTCCACTTCTTCCTCTTGTCTTCATTTGGAAGAAAAGACAAAAAAATTATTTGCTGCCATTTAGATAAAGGTGACATAGCAGGCATTTTATTGTCGTTTTTCAGAAAAAGGATGACTGACAGCAAAGGAATAATTTTTCTTGTGGGGTGAAAAATTAATAAGAATACTGTAGGTGAGAAATCAATGCCACAAAGTGTATTAAAATGTGATTTGAAAGAATGGACATAAAAGCTTGCTTTGGCTTTTAATATTTGTTAGTATGGCAATGTATTAGCTCTTTCTAAATAGCTGATGGTACTGAGAAAAAAAGATGAAGTGAGAAAGTCAGTTCCTTCCGCTTGAAATGCTTCCTTTTGCAGGATGACAATGTTCTAGCACTTATATATACATATTATATATATGCATATACAAAATTCCCCCTTCAGAAAAAAACTTATTGTGAAAATTTCTAAAATTATTGTAAGCCTGCAGTTCCCAATATTATGAAGTATTATATTCTGTTTAAGTGTAATTACCTATTCAAACCATAACCCCTGTTATGAGCTCTGCACAATAAAGGCAATAAAACTGTTAACAACAATTAGCAGCACAACCTAAGTATTGCTATAACTATGTGTGTTGGAACATTAGGAATACTGTAGAAGAGACTGTCCAATCTCATTAGCCATTCACCTTAAATACTGTACATGTTAATTATTCCACCTTTATTGTACTACTCTTATAAGATCATCTCAAAACCAGAATTGTCCCACCCAGAGCACTTGCAAACCTTCTTAAAAAAACTTTTGTGAAAAGTGAAACGGGCAGAGAGGTTTATCTAGAACTATTTTCCCACTCTCAGAAAGTTTGCCTAAGGGAGCTTTTTGTTGTTTGTTTGTTTGTAATGAATATCAAAAGATTTGATCTAAACTGTTCTATGGTGAAGATTTTTCACACACAAGCTGTTTTCAGATCTTAAGATTCCTTGTCTTTTATTGTTGCAAGGAAAGGATAATGTCTAGACAACTCTAACATATTGAAAAAGGGTCAATAATTTCTGTACAACTGTCAGCTCCGTTTTTTCTAAGTGGAGAAAGGTCAGACACATCTAGAGAAGAATAAGGATTAGGACACATCTAAATCAAAATGGAATGAAAAAATGTCAAAAAGAAATTATAAAAAAAATCTTAGAAGAAATAACCTCAGTGAAACCAGGTAACATGGTATTAACCTGACTGTGCAGGATGTTATTACTCTAACTTCTTGTTTTACCACTATATAGAGTTGAAGTTTATATTTATGGAATAAATAAAGGAAACGTGTTATGTATGCTTCCAGTACGAGGAGGTGTATATTCTGAGATAAAATTTTTATTTGCTTCAAGATTGCTTGGAGAATACTGGGAATAGAAAATAGAAAAAACTGTGTTTGCATCCAGGACCTGTAACATTCCCAGAAGTTTGCACTCAAAAATGTGTAATAAAATTTTCATAAATATATAAATAAAATAAAAACATTTGATGAAATTTTCTGCAAATTAACACAAATTCATTTTGCACTAAATATAAAAGTGGTTTTTTTAGGGGCCAGATTCATAGAATTGTAGAGTTATAGAATGATTTGTGTTGAAAGGGACCTTAAATATAATCTAGTTACATTTATATGTAGAGGCAAAAAAAAGCTTTTTTTTTCCAATACACAGATTAGATATCACCGAATCATATTTTATTTGCACCATTGCAGCATATAGCTATGCTGAGGAATTAGTTAAGGAGGGAATTTTGCATTTCCACTAGCAAGGAGGTAGGCATCTTCTTCATCTGTTACACTGTTTACCTGGAGAAAATATAAAAAAAAAAGGAGAAAGTATTTTAAACCTCTCTGCTTCTTTCAGAGTAATCTGTCCCTGCAGTGGCAACACCACGCCTTACAGGGCTAGATCAGGACAACCCTGAAGAGCGTCAGGATTCAGTATATGTTGAGGAGATTTTTAACTACTGCCCTGAGGTCTTTATATGTGCAGCTGCTCTGTCACTGATCAGAAGTCACAGACTTCCACTTACATATCAAGATTCTGTTTTCCTTAAGGTGAGAATACCAATGAGTTTCTGTTATTTTTTTTTTTAATTTTTAGAATACTACTCCAGTTGCATTATAAGGTCAGGTATTTAGTTTCTTCCCTTTTGTCTTCTTACATTTCATCACACAAATGAATACAGGTTGTCTCTGACACACCTTGCATTATCTAGGTTGTTTTGGACCAGAAGCATTTTGGCAGCTATAGCCAAATATCTGAGTTTAAATAAAAAATAGACTTTGTCTACAAGTAAAGGGTTTGAATTAATGTCAAATGTTGAAGACATCATAAAAATAATTCTCTAAGTTCAATTCTATTGAGCTTAGAACCCAATGAATGTATTCTCTTTCCAAATTCATAATTAAACTTCATGACCTCAGAGCAACTGGAAGCTAGAAATGAGTTGCTTTGCATGGCAGTTGAACTGACTTAGTTAGGTAAACAGATCTTTCCAGAGAAATAAATTAACTGTCATTGGGGAAAAAAAAAAAAAAAAAAAAAAAAAAAAAAAAAGGAAAAAAAAAAGGAAAAAAAAACCCAACCAGAAAGCCCCCAAGAAAATGATTTCAATTGCATTAAGGCTGTCACAAGTTTACAAAGGGTCAGATTGTGAATAGATATATATGCCTAAAACACAGTATTTCCATCATACCTATAATGCTGACACTCATATAATACTGACACAGTAAAACTAAATCACTATCATCATCAGCAGCAAGCTTTTAATTTTATTTATTAATCATTTATGTGTTCATACACATTCTGTATACCAGCACCATGTTCCTTAGGTATGTGATCAAATGCTTTTAAGGCATTCAGCTTAGAAGTCACAGTAAATATTTTTCCCCATTAATTTATTTCTGAAGAATTCTCTAGCCCTTGCTTTTGTCAACATCATAATCCTGAGCACAAAAATAATATACAGTGCTGTCAGGCAGTTTTGAAAAATAAAAAGAAAGGTTTGATTATGCTGCTGCTTACTGTCATAACTCTGTTTTTATTATTAACTACACTTGAGGACGCATTGCACATTTATTTAGCAGATTTTGTCCAAAATAGCTGTGCTAGCTGAATAGTGTGAAAGAGTTGATCTGACTTGAGATATTGCTTTCCTTCCTACATTGAAGATTAATGCCTCCAAAAAGATGAAAGCAGGAGGATAAAAGTGTGATGTTTTCAAAGATAATTCTACTAGTGGCAATCATGATCACTAGATGAAAATAAATAAGTCATTTTCCTTATCATGTGTTCTGAAAGGAATTAAGATTCACTATGAAGGAAAATCATAAAACAGGGGAAATTAAGGGCTTTGAAAAATTAACATTGATTTCAGAGTGCACCTGGACTTCTATTTCCACTGTTTTGTCTTCAAACATCAGCTCATATTTGGAAATGTTTTGATAGCAGACAATACAGAATTTAATGGAAAATATACCAGACTTAACCCAATCAAGGACTTTTCTTATGAGAACAAAAGCTTTTTATAAGTGTCCTTTTCACTTCTAGTTCTACTGCCTTTTAGTATGCAAATTCACATGAATTTGTGTTCTGTGAACAACTTATTTTCCCAGGAAGTAGAAAGAAAAAGCCAAAATTAAATGATGAAATGAGAACTTTCCCTCCTTCCATTGCCAGTGCCCAAAACCAAAGTAAAACATATCAATTTTTTTGCTTCACATAGCAACTGAAAATAACGTGTATAAGAAAGAAAAGGAATGAAATGAAAAAAGAGGTAGTACTGCACTGTGTGATGTACTGTGCTTTGCTCTGTAGTGTTATAAACAGGGATAAAGCACACTGTTGGTACCTACAATACATTAAATCAGCCATTGCAAAACTGATTAGATCCTCTTTCAACTCATCTCTACCCGTTAGGTGACTGATCTTGGCTTTATGCTGTGTTTACCATTCATCTATATACTCATGTATTGTTTCCACAGACAAGTCTTTTTTTTAATTGATCCTATTGTTCCATTAAAATTGTTTGCTGACTTAGTATGTCTTACAATGTTATCCCAAATTTTAACTTCCACATCTTGCTGGCACTGCGTATATCCCCATAATACTTCTCAGATTCTGCCTAGCTCAACTTAATTGTCAAATCTCCCCACTTGCATCTTCATTCTGCTAGTTGAATGCTTTCTTGTGCTAAAATAGACAACTCAGGTTTATTCTTCTCTTTCAGTTCTAACACAAGATTTTCAGACGTCTGTCAGCCACTAGAAATCCCTTTTCAACTGAGTTTTAGTTCAGCACCTCTTTCTTCTGCAATTCACATATTGTGCATTTTCTGAAATAAAAAATGGGTTTTCTCATGCTCACAATGAAAGTTGTGAGATAGAGTGAGACAGTGACAATCAATGAATATCTGAAACAGAAACTCTGTGAATCATATGCTTAATTCTCTGAGTAGGTTAAGTATGCACGTCAGCTTATGGATGATTATCTGAACTCTTACTATGAACTTGCGAGGTTTGCCCTTCATTAACCACAGCAGCAAGGATAGAACTCTAGTAATTTAAAGCTTACAGTTACTGTTTATATATTCTTGTCAAAATTCTGGAGAATGGAAAACAAGTATGGTTTTGTGAGCCCTTAAACTAATATTTAACATAATTGCAGATTCAATTACGGAAGTTTGAAAACTGTAACAGATGTCTGGAGAATTAACAGATGAGCAAGAGTGTATTTTAATAACTATTATCTGAAAAATCCAGTAGCTTGTGACAGATGAGGAGTTACTGACCCATTATGTTTGATCTATTCTTTATTGCAATTTGAAAAAAAACCCAAACTCATTCAAGAGCAGACACCACAGTATATAAGCAGTAGTACTTTTAATATACCAATCTGAACTTCAGCATGTCTTTTCTAGGCTTCACTGAACATTTAAAATTTACAAATGGTTTTGTTGGCTTGCCAATGAATTTACTCAAGAGGCTCCAGCTTTATTGATTTCTTGGGATATTTTGATGTTCTGTCGCATTCTTTCCTTACAACCAAACAGAAGGCAGGGCTAGGATAGGAAGGAATGAACTAGGTATAAATGATGGATAAAGGGATAATAATGATCTGTAGTTTATTTTAGGCCAAATAGATGGTATTTTAATATTCTGTTTACAACCCACCAAAAGTTTTAGCTAAACTTTAACTATAGTTGATCTCGCTATTTATTAGTAAGCCACTCAGCTTTTCTGCATTCAGCTATAAGAAACATTTTTTAATATGCAAACATTCATGCCAATCGTACATGCCAAACATAAATGTCAATCTGTATGAGACCAACTGCATAATACCTTGACTTAAATGCCATTTTCAACTTTTTCATTGGAATGGCTTTTGCCTAAAATAATACAATGCTTTACTTTTTAACACAGGTTGTGATTCAGAATCTATTTTTAATATATACACTTTTAATAATAATCTACTTAGTTGTTGGCCTGAAATTACTCCCTACTTTTAATATTACTTGTTGACATCTTAGTAGTACATTGAGGTACAGAAGCACTTTTATTTTCTTTGAGAGATGGCTTACAGGATAAAGATATGGCCTTCATTTCCTGTACATGCTACCCCCACTGACAAGTAAACTCTGTTTTGATGGAGGTGTAAATTTTTCCCTACAAGTTCCTACAAATTTTTTATCATGGAACCTTAGCAATTGTAATCTTGTAATAGCCCTGTTGACTCCACCAATTTTAGCCTGGATGAAGAGACAAAGATCTTCAAGTTCTGCCTCTTCAACTTTTGGAAGCTTTATTTTCTACCCTTAACAATAAGCTATACTACAGAAAAATGTCGAATCAACTTCCTCCAAGAAGGCTGAGCAAGGAAAACTGAACACTGAAATTATGTGTCAGTGTCACAGTTGCTTTCAAACACCTTCAGATCAGAATCAACACCTTCATGGTGTTAGGTTTTTTTACAAACACACACAAAAATTACAACCCCTCCCCCAAGTAGGTTTTTTGTGGGGATGGATTTCCCCTGAAAATTTGCCCTGCAGGTTTTAAGAAAGCATTAGTGTTTTTAAGGACTTTAATGATGAAATATTTTCCTGAGGCTTCAGTTTTCGAGTAGACTGCTAAAGACCTAGATACACCTCAATCTAAAATAGCTGTACAGTGTAGGCTACAAAATGTTTGATAAACTGCTTCCACACAAGCAATGCGAGGTATTCAATAGGAATTTGTGACTCTAAAGATAACCAATATTTCAAGAAAATTCCTCATTATACCCTGAACATAGGCTTCCTAAATACTTGGAAATTAAAATTTTCCCGTAGGAGTTAGAACACACACACACACACGCACACACACACACAAACATCCTGTCTTGTGAAAACATTATCTATTGTCAACCTACAAAGTTTACTGTGACACACAATATTCTTCTTCCTGAACGTATAATTTAAAACATAATGAGGCAATCTGGTGCTGTAAACTACTTACACTGGCAGACTGAAAGCCATTGGCCACTGATTAGAATCTACTGCAGTTCACAGTGATAATCTTATCCAAATCTCATAACAGTCTGTACTAGTTTTGACTAGGGTAGAGTTATTTTTCTTCATAGTAGCCTGTATGATGCTATGTTTTGAATTTTTGACCAAAACAATGTTAATAGCATAGTAACATTCTAGTTCATGCTAAACAAAAGCACTTGCATAGCATCAAGGCTTTTTCCCATTCTCTCAACACCTCACCAGAGTGGTGCTGGGGGTGCACAAGAAACCATGAGGAGACACAGCTGGGACAGCTGACCCCAAATGACCAAAGCGTTATCCCATACCTTATGGTGTCATGCTTAGCATATAGAGCTGAACTAAGAGTCACTGGAAGAAGACATCTCCAAGCTCTCATTTTCTTACTGTCACACATTCTCTTAATTTACAAAGGAGCTCTGGACACATTCATGATCTTTACACACACAAGAGAAATAGAGTCTGAAATTTGTCCCCCTGGGACAAAAAAAAACCCCTGGGGTTTTTTTTACCATCTCATGTTCACCCGTCTGGTAATTTTCCCTCTTTCCCCGC